>JAGDYQ010000010.1:1909071-2094071 GCA_021962125.1 Bulinus truncatus | reverse complement strand
CAATGTCGTCAAAAAAAAAAATCAGTGACATTTATAAGCATTTTTTTTTTCTTCAGTGAGACAAATAGCGGGGCTAGGAGGAGGAGAGAGAGAGAGAGAGAGAGAGAGAGGGGGGGGAGAGGGAGAGAGGGGGGAGAGAAAGAGAGAGAGAGAGGGGGAGAGGAAAGAGAGAGAGGGGGGAGGGGAAAAGAGAGAGAGGGGGAGAAAGAGAGAGAGGAGGGAGAGAAAGAGAGAGAGAGAGAGAGAGGGAGAGGAAGAGAGAGAGAGAGAGAGAGAGGAAGAGAGAGAGAGGGGGAGAGGGAGAGAGAGAGAGGGGGAGAGAGAGAGAGAAAGAGAGAGAGAGAGAAATGAAGACGAGTTCCTATTTCATGTCTTGAAACAAAAAATATATAAAAAGAAACAAATTTAGATAATGACATCGATATCGTTGACGACAGTAGATGAAATTTTCAATGGTAAAGAGTTACACCAGCGATTCTCAACCTTTTTTCGCGAATGTATCCTAAAGGGTGCGAAAGTATATCCGCTGGTACCCTTCACAAGTAAGTTCACGAATAAATGTACTTACTTTCATAAAGGAAATCGCTCACCCAGTGGCGTAGCGAGCTTAACTCGGGCCCGTGGCACAATTCCTTTTTAACGCCCCCCATTCGAAAACCATATAATATTATATGTAAAAATATACCATTCGATGCCCCTTTGTGAGTAGCACCCAACCCCCGCTACGCCTCTGCGCTCACCTTTCTAATGCTATACTTGGGCAGGTGGTTTTTGAAGATGAGTAACGCAGCAAACCTCTTCCTATTCTTGGCTGTTTTCAAATTATAAGTCCCCCCTTCAAAATCCCTTTCCCGTATCCCGGGGGGGGGGGGGTTACGCTTACCACCGGTTGAGAACCGTGGGAAGTATACAAGCCTGATCGTTTGATGTTTGTTCTCATTGATGTCTCCCCCACCCCACCCCCACCACCTCCATCGGTTCACTAAAGAGACTTTTGTTTCAGGAGATTTGAACTTCAGTTCTAACATCTCTCGTCAACCCAAGCCTCGTAGAGTCTCTCAGCAGGAATATTATAATTATTTACTTAATCACACGGATGGTGGGATTAAGGTAACTTTGGGCCCTGAGTCTTGTATTCAAAAAGGGCCTGATTTCGTGAACAAAGGGACAAAAACCTATCACCTATGAAATGTATTTATGCCATTTCTCACACCTCGCCCTTTTAGCCCCAGTTGTCATTCCTGGATGGGGGTTGGGTAAAATGCTGTTAATTAGGATTTGATCAGTTGGATTACCCTATAAGTAGACATCTCTAAATGTGGATCTCGTTCAAGCCAATTATTAAGGTCCCAGTAAGGATGAGATGTTGGTCTCTTGACTCTGTTCAACGACTAATGGGGGATTTTCTTTAAACTTTAAAACTGTGTGCGATGGCTTTGGAGGCACCACGGGATACATAGGTAGGTGACTGGACTCTCTAGGATTTGAACCCTTAAACCAACATAAATCTGATCAGGCTTACAAACAATAGAAAGACAAGAGTTCAAACCTTATCTAAGGACGGTGGTGTTTGAACCCACGACCTACGACTGACTGGCCAAGCGTAACTCCTCAACACCACCATCACAGTGGCGTAGTGAGGGGTGGGCAAGGAGGGGGGGTCATGCCCCGGGCGCTACTCACAAAGGGGCGCCAAATGGTATATTTTTTCATATAATATTATATTGTTTTCGAATGGGGGGCGCTAAAAAGGAATTGTGCCCCGGGCGTGAGTTAAGCTCACTAAGCCACTGCACCATCATAGTATAAAACGAAACCCATAAAAAAAAATAATAACATTTTTTTTTTAAAAATCGTGTGAATCTCTTCCAATAAAAAAACCAAACAAACAGCTTTTGTGACTTCTGGTCATGGTACTTTCCAGGTCGCAAATGTAAGTCAATAAAAGGTAAAATTAAATTAAATTTAAAAAAAAAAAACAAGAACACAAAAGCTGAGCACTAAAATCTCCATTAAGTTTGGCCACTGACTTTATAACAAATGCCGGACTTTGAGGAATCGCTTAATGGCGTGTGACGGACCGGAGTGTTTTAGCAGCGCGTGACAGTAGGTCACTGACGACCCGGCCACCGGCTATTTTACTGATCTGGGACATGAGAGGAAATCTAAAGAGCATGACTTAACAGCAAGTCGAGAGAGAAATAGGTATTGATCAAGTGTGACCTTGAACTTCGTCCATTTTGTACGATGTCCCCGAATCGGAATCGCTTGCGGACTGTTTTATTTATTTAGATCTAACTTTAGGGGAGGACACAATAAAACATCAAGACCAAATGGATATGCTGGGGTGAGGTTGGGCGGAGGTTAAAGCGAGGTTGGGCATATGTTAGAGAGAGGTTGGGCGGAGGTTAAGGCGATGTTGGGGTTATGTTAGAGAGAGGTTGGGAATATGTTAGAAAGAGGTTGGGCGGAGGATAAGGCGAGGTTAGGAAGACGTTTGGGAAAAAATTCCAATAATGAAAATCACGTTTAATTTTATAATTTGTAAACAATTATTAACTAATGCATACAAAGCCGGTAGCGATAATAATATAACACAGAGATATAATATAACACAGAGATATAATATAGTCATAACATTATAAGTAGATGTGAAATGACACATGTCTGTAATGCAACAGATAACCAAAATATGCAGCAATATTAGTTGCACGGAGATAGTTTGTTAATAGTTTGAAAATTAATTTTCTCAAGTTTTCAATGCTACATTCAAACTTTTACATATACCAGTAATTAATAACTTGGCGTTTAAATTTCGTTTCGTCTAAATTTAAACGAACTTTTTCAGGGGCGCAACCAGTATGTTGAAGTTGGTAGGGTCCAAAATATCAGGTGAGATGAAAATTGGTATTCTGCCCCCAAATTTCGGTAGGGTCGAATACCAGTGGCTTGTTTTTTTGGTAGGGTCGGACCCGCACGATCTGTACATCGGTTGCGCCCATGTCTGTGTGGGTGATGGTGGGGGGAGAGAGAGAGAGAGAGAGATCACTGGGGTCCCCTGGCCTAGAAAAGCAACCTTTGCCCATTTCATTTCCCCATTGACATTAAGTAAGACAGAAACACGGATAGATAGAAACACAGATAGAAAAAATAGACAAAAAACTGACTAACAGATAGACAGACAGAAAGATAAAAAAAAAAAAAAAATAAAAAAACAGACAGATAGAACCTAACAGATAGATAGATAGATAGATAGATAGATAGATAGATAGATAGATAGATAGATAGATAGATAGATAGATAGATAGATAGATAGATAGATAGATAGATAGATAGATAGATAGATAGATAGATAGATAGATAGATAGATAGATAGATAGATAGATAGATAGATAGATAGATAGATAGATAGATAGATAGATAGATAGATAGATAGATAGATAGATAGATAGATAGATAGATAGATAGATAGATAGATAGATAGATAGATAGATAGATAGATAGATAGATAGATTCAGCTGTAAAAAATATACAGCTGTTATTTGATACTGGCGCCCACGCTTGTACTATAATGTGTGAAAACACTCAGGTGAATATAACAGAGTTAATATTTCAGGTTTCACAATTACTATTACAGAAAACAAAATCTGACAACTTTATATTACTGACCAATGATTAGATCGACTACTGGAAGACAAGAGATGAGACAGATACATTCCTTAGTGTTTTCATGTTCATTATAATACTATTTCTCAGTCGTATACACATATACTGCGTCACCCTCTCTTTCTCTCTCTCTCTCATTCTCTTTCTCTATCTCTTTCTCACTCTCTCAATATCATTCTCACTCTCTATCTCTCTCTTTCTCTCTTTCTCACTCTCTTCCTCAGTCTCTTCCTCACCATATTTCTCTCTTTCTATTTCTATCTCTCATTATCTCTCACTCTCTTTCTCACTCTATTTATTTCTCTCTCTCTCTCTGTCTCTCTCTCTCTCTCTCTCTCACAGTCTGTATCTCTCACTTCCTCTCATTTCTATCTCTGTCTGTCCTTTCGCTTTATCTCTCTTTCTCTTTATCTCTCACTTTCTCTGTCTCTCTCTCTGTCTCTCTTTTCATTTCGCTCACTCTCTCTCTCTCTTTCTCTCTCTCTCTCTCTCTCTCTCTCTCTTTATCTCTTCCTCACTCTCTTTCTCACTCTATTTATCTCTTTCTCTTTCTCTTTCTATCTCTCATTATCTCTCACTCTCTTTCTCACTCTATTTTCTCTCTCTCTCTCTCTCTTTGTTTGTTAAATCCGTGTCCGATAGTGTTTAGAGATGAGCTACATAATGGGCACCATAGTGGACAATACATAGGGGGATGCCTGATTAACCTTCAATTACAGAGGTCAAGAGTGGACACCAGATAATATTTTAACACCATCAAATACAGAGGTCAAAGCTAGTTCACAATGTACAAACTTTGTCGAGGGGCAATTTTGAAGGTAAACAAAACAAAACAAAAAAAAAAAAAACAAATAAAGATCACAGACAATACAATAGTGGGTGGTGTGGGGTGGGCGGAGGGAGGGGCGGGGGGGGAACTTGTAAAGGTCGCAGCGTTAAGAAATGTTTTACTGCGAGTAGTGCATTATGTCGCATAAGAAGAAACCGGCAGTCTGAACGACGGCTAGCTGACTGAAGACTGAATAAGTTGACTGACCGGTTGACTTTACGTGCAGTTCCGTTCTTAATGTTTATTTTTAAGAGATACTTGTGCGCTGGAGGCGGAAATACCTGGAATAGACCAGCCTGTATATCGTCAGGTTTGATAATAATTTATCCTTGACGGTGGCCGTTTCAAAGTGTGGGTGGGTGTTGGGGGGGAGGGGAGGGGAGGGGGCTCCATCGTCGTCACCTATCCTAACTTAACGTCTCACACATACATGTGAAATAGTATCAACTAAGAAACTTAACTAAAAAAAAAAGTTGAAAAATAAAACTCTGAAGAGGCCACTACAACGATTCCACGTAACATAAGAAATCACTGTACGCTCATGACACCTCCCCTAACGGCCCTAATTACTTGTGACTGATTTTGTTTTTTTAATTGGGTGAGGACTGACGACTGAATACATGGTAATTGGCTGACTAATGAACATTTTCTTTTTTAACTAAAGATTAACCAGTGATTATATCACTAACTGGTGACTGGTTGACAGACTGAGAGATATCTGATCATAACTGTGGGCCTACTCGCTAAAATGAACTTTAAACATTAACCCCTGATCTTGCAAATCTTAAAATTTACCTGGTAAGGATAATTAAACTTGGGATTTTTTTTTTCGTCATGGACTCTATAAAGTGACCCCATCCCAGCAGCCCCGGCGTATTGTTTTCAGGGACCCATTAGACTGCATTTGTTTTGTGCACGTGGTCAGTGAGTTTTATGTGCACGCGGTCAGTGAGTTTTGTGTGCACGCGGTCAGTGAGTTTTGTGTGCACGCGGTCAGTGAGTTTTGTGTGCACGCGGTTAGTGAGTTTTGTGTGCACGCGGTCAGTGAGTTTTGTGTGCACGCGGTCAGTGAGTTTTGTGTGCACGCGGTCAGTGAGTTTTGTGTGCACGCGGTCAGTGAGTTTTGTGCACGCACACAAGCGTACAGCTAAGAGGGAACCGTGCATGAGACTCACCAGCGCCATCTGTATATTTATTTCTCGCCTGAATCAGGGTCTACCCGTCTCGGAGTTAAGTCGTTTTTTTTTCCACTTTTAAGCCTCAAAGACCACCGGGGCAGATTAAATGTAGAATTCATCTGTTTTTTTTTTTTGTACCAACGTCATTTTAATTTAATTTGTAAATGCTAAATCATTGATAACGTTTATACCAATGAGAATAGGGTACACATGTTTCGTTTTTGTTTGCAACGTATTTTTATTAAAAATCAATATTTAATATAATACAGTTTTTTTTTTTAAATGCTTTGCAAGATCATTTACAGTTAACCATGACCAAGTAATGTTTGCAATCAGCTCGGAGATAAAAGGACGAAAAGAATTGTTGGGATAGAAAATGTGAAAGAGCAAAAGCTGAAACGTTTATCTAAATTGTTTGACTATAAAACTTACCAAAGGTTGCCTCATGCTATCGATGTGTCCTTCCAATATTGCGTTGAACAAATTTGACATTAGGTGGGAGAAAAATCTGGCCACTTTCCAGAATTTCTTTACGTGTATAGTTTTTTTTTTTCTAATGACAGTTCTTTTCTGAGCGAGGAACAAAACGATATAAATCCCTTTTACTGTACAGTAATGACTTTGATACTGAAGATGTCAAATTTCACACTCAAAATTATACTACCTTACTTAACCATAATCTTGAGTATTTTCGAGCGAATAATTTGTCAATAGACAGAATATTTGAAACTATAAATATTTATGTACTCTCTAACCATAAATAGTCATTGATTTGGTTTTGATTTTTTTCATAATCTAGTTCAGTGACGTATGTGCTCTCTGTCACATTTATGAAACAGTTCCCACACAAGATTTACACATTTAGATGTTCAAACACTTTTGAAAACAGAGTTAAAGATTCGCTATTGCGTTTACAACAAAACTCTAGAGAAAAGTAAACACATAGAATGGATTATTTAGAGAATTTGTCATAGCTTTCTACCAATGAAAATTGAGCAGACGATAACCTTTAATCCAATGAAATCGTTTTCAAAACTCTACATTTTTTTCCTGATCCAAAAACACGATCTCTGGACGAGTCGTTAAATAATAATATGTTGTTGTTGCTTTAATGTTTAGATTTGTTTCTTATGTCTAGTTCTCGTGGTGCACGCACCTATATAATCACCCCATCATGAAATACAAGATAACGATGACAAATCATGTTATAAAAAAAAAATAATGGTTGTTTGCAAGTGCATTTCAGAGCTCAGGTGATCTTAACTGTTTTATAGGTGAGTGATTTGTTGTTGTTGTTGTTGTTTACTGTTTTAAAGCCCAATGTCTGGGAATTCGAAAACCGCCTCTAATGCCAGGTAAAAAAAATTGTTATCGGCTGTAAAACTAGATCATTGTTAGAATTCGAAAAAAAAATGGTGGCTGTATCCATGGAATCGACGTATGTCTGTGAGCAGGCTAGTCGAAAATGGGGAGAGGAAGGTGGGGGGAGGGGGTAGATTAACCTGACTACTGTTCATGGGCCCTGAGCATTGAGGGGCGGGGGGGGGCTTTGCGTAATCTGTGGTAGAATGAAATGGCAGATAGCAGACTGTGCCGGACTGTCAAAGATTGACAGTTGCCAAAGGTTCACCGGTGGGGACCCCGCTATTTGAATTCGATTCGTCTGTTCATGTTGTTACTGGGTCATCTGATAGGTGTGGCTGATGAGTGGTTTAGGCTGTCTCCTCTGTCTCTCTCTCAAAACTGTGTCTCGTCTCCCCCCTTGCTTCCCCCCACCTCCTCCCCTATTCCTATCCTTACCCCCCGACCGCAGAAGAAGCCTGCTTGGTCAGCGCCCAACTCCATTGTTCTGAAGTCGAATTCGTCCCGCAAACGCACCAAAACGCACCAAAACGCTCCAAATTTAAGTGTTTTTTTTTATATAACCTTAAAAAAAACACCCACTAAAGTGTGATTAAATAAATAATAATGTTTGATTACTCCTTTCATCATCATTCACATATATACTTACATCTTTGTCTCAATTTTTTGTTTAAACTAACATCCATCTTTCATTTCGCAAAACAATATTTGTTCATCCTTTATGGCTTATTATTATTACGATTAATCTCTTACGTCCGACGATAACGTGTGAATAAATCACTGAAAGAAATGCAAAGTTAATTAAATTACATTTTAAATAATACCTGGATAGAAAAAGTGTGTCATGTAAATAGCATTCCGATTATTCTTCGATATTTAATTAAAAAGGGAAAAAAAACTATCGAAAAGCCTAAAAAAAAAATTTGGTAAATACATTCTACATCATTGAAAAGCGACAGAATCCTAACATGTCATCTCATAAAAGGACGCCCAAGAATTAAAGAAATCTGGGATCTTTGATGAGCGAAAATAGAACCA
Organism: Bulinus truncatus; assembly: GCA_021962125.1. Taxonomy (NCBI): domain Eukaryota; kingdom Metazoa; phylum Mollusca; class Gastropoda; family Planorbidae; genus Bulinus; species Bulinus truncatus. The sequence continues at coordinate 2,085,998 of JAGDYQ010000010.1, read as the reverse complement.
ACAAATAAAAAATGTAAACAAACTTCAAAGAAGATAGAGGAAATACGAAACTAACAATGAAAACTTATTATTCTATGTTTATAAGAAAGAAAGAAGCCATGGTGATGTTAAAGAAACCATACAGAATGTGAGAATCAGTTAATGAATAGAACTGGAGTAGGAAGGTGTGGGTGGGACCAAATCTCTGTGACAAGGGGAATAATTCTTTTTTTTTTTCGACTTTTCGTCACCTTAGGTCCAGTGATTCTCAAAGCGTGTGAAGATATTTTTCCCGTGGGTCTAAATATAGTTAAGTAAATAACGGATCGAGAATCCGTGCGGTCTTAACCTCAACTCCGGATCTGTATGTTACAAATGCAAAAAAAAAAATCACTGATTTATACAAATAAAAGAGAAACATCTATATAGCAAAAATGACATGACGCTTGAATGCTTTTCTTTTTCCTGTAAAGTCAATGAGATCCTTTAAGCCACAACTGTGACTGTTTTTTGTAAGTACCCTTATCCTTATTTCACTCCCCCTCCCCTACCATCCCCACCCCACCTTAGCTCATAAGGCCCCTGGAGGCACCAACGTGCGAGGAAACTTTTCCCCCCATGACCTGGTTGACAGTCGAGTGTTTAACCGCGCGACCACCCGTCCCTTTTAAAGGTGGGCCGCAGAAGTAAGACAGTTTTTTTTTTTCACGTGTGTCGCGAAGTGTTAAAAGTGTGAGAGCCACTGCCATGGATGCATTATTTTGTCAAAATAAAATTTAAAAAAAATGAATCCGTCCTTTATATATATATTCTTGTTTAACGCATATGCGCGTTCCTCTCCCATATTTCGTATGGCTGAAGTTTCGCTTGTAACTTTCAAATTTGTGCGCGCATATGCGAATGTGTGTGTGTGTTTGTAATTAAAAGGCCACTCTTGTGTATCAGTCAGTAGCGGTTATCCTTCCTTGACACACACTCACACACACACACACACAACGAACCTATTCACGTGACCGTGTATTTACGTGATGATACAGTCACCTTGATTCAGGGAAAGAAGAAATTTGTTAAAAAAAACTCTACAAACAAGACTGCGCGTGGTGTCTGCGAACCATCCCTAACACTTTTATAACTCAACTAGGAAGCTCAAGGACGAATAAAAAGATAGGCATCTGTGAGTGAAACCAAACACGGTTATGTACGTCGCCACCCCCCCCTTCCCTCCCCCCCCCCCACCCGTCTCCCCTTTACCGCCTTCTCCCCGCCCATTTCTTTTCATCCCCGGGCAGTAAAAACGTCCTAACGAGGTTGAGTCTAATTTGTTATCTGTGATGATCTTCTCCTATATCTTTTTGAGATATTTACCCTAGTCTACTTTGAGACCTGTCGGATGCTTGCCCCTCCCCCTCCCCGTCTAGATATAAAAAGACGGGAGATGTTGGGTAAAAGTCAAGTATATCGAGTCCGTTCGGGTAGAGTCAAGTCTAACACGAGGTATTAAGTAATAAGTAAACAGTCTAACAACTATAAGGGTATCCAACCCTAACGTAGTACACTTAAACCGACTTCAAATGACTTTATATAAATGAAGGCAGCGGCAATCCTAGCATTACGCGTTAATTGTAAGGGGGGGGGCAGAGCAGCGGCGTAGCGTGGGTATCGGCCGCCCAGGGCGGAAGACGATTTTGCCGCCCTCTCATGTAGGTATTTCAATTTAATCTATACATTTTTGCCGCCCCCCCCTAAAAAGTAATAAAAAGTGCCGCCCGGTGCGGACCGCACCCACCGCCCCCCCCCCAGGTAAGCCACTGGGGCAGAGTGAATATCAAATGCGTCGCCGAGAGACGATTCCCCAAGTAGCCAGGTCCGTAAAGCAGTTACTGACATTGGTGTTATTCCAGCTTTTTATTTCCATTACTAACAAGTCCTGAAGACTCAAAGAGAATGCTTTAATGGTGAGATGGTTTCCCCTGTGTAGGTGTTCGACTGTCTACTTGAAAGTCCAGGGTTCGGTCATCGGAATTTTTTTTTCAGGTCCTTTTGAAGGTTCACCCAGCTTAAAAGGGGTACCTAAAGTTAGTGTAGGGAGCGTGAACATTGTGTTAGTATGTGTCCCGTGTTGCCTCCAAGACCATCGCACTCTACGTGCTAGATTGGGTATGAAAGAAGGGTCACCATAAAACAGTCCAATTTAGTTGCTTATAGGATCTGATAGAAAAACATCGGATCCTTACAATGACAATAAAAAAAAAGTAATTGACAACATTTAACTCAACAAAATGACAGCATGATTCCATTTATATTTGAAGACTAGGTTAAGTGACTGGGATTTGAACCCATAATAAATATCATCATGAAGATCGGGCCGCAGAATGAAATCTGTTCACTGCATGAAATCTGGCCACAGAATGAAATCTGGCCACAGTATGAAATCAGTTCACAGCATGAAATCTGTTCACAGCATGAAATCTGGCCATAGCATGAAATCTGGTTATAGCATGAAATCTTGCGACAGAATGAAATCTGGCCACAGTATGAAATCGGGCCACAGTATGAAATCGGGCCACAGAATTAAATCTGGCCACATCATGAAATCTGGCCATATCATGAAATCTGGCCAAAGAATGAAATCTGGCCACAGCATGAAATCTGGCCACAGCATGAAATCTGGCCACAGCATGAAATCTGGCCACAGAATGAAATCTGGCCACAGTATGAATTCTGGCCACAGTATGAAATCTGTTCACAGCATGAAATCTGGCCACAGTATGAAATCTGGCCACAGCATAGCATGAAATATGGCCATTATCATGCAGATTGGTCTGAGTCTTGCACATCGGCCTACACCACTTTGACCTCACAGCCACAGTTCTGCCTCACCAGAAGATACGACATGGTCCACAAGTCCACCCAGATTTTAATGGGCACCTTACTCAAGTTGGGGAAGTAAAAAGCGGCTGGGCGCTGTGCTAACCACACAATCCCTTCATATGAGCCGAGGTTATAGAAACAGATGAATTCTACACTACATCAGCCCCGATGATTTATATTTTTTGTGGTAAATAATACGTTTAACTCCAATGAATGTCAACTTTGTTCTTTATAAAAATAATAAAGTCAGTATTCGTGTTTTGTTTTTTTGTTTGTTTTGTTGTTTTTTTTTTTTTGTTATATTCATTTCAACCACAATCGAAATTTCTTGGGATTCGGGTAAATCTTGGAAGGTGGGATGGGAAGGGGGGGGGGGGCAAAATATATCGAGCGCGGAGCGAGAGTTTTTAATGTGGTCTATGCATGGAGTCTTTAATGTGGTCTATCCACGGAGTCTTTAATGTGGTCTATCCACGGATTCTTTAATGTGGTCTATCCACGGAGTCTTTAATGGGGTCTAAATCCCCGGGTGGGGTGTCAAGCCCTCCTACTGCCCCTCCTCTGCAAAACTTTTGCAATAATGATGGGCATGAAACAATAAATTTGACCCTGTGAATTTAAATAGTAAATCAATAAACTATGAAATTAAAATAATTGATTTTTGTTTCAGTTACACAGAGCGTTACACTGTAAGTCACACATTGCATTCAATATACAGTGGATTCCGCTTAATTGGGACACCGCTTAATTGGGACAGCCGATTATTTTGGGACAAATCTCAAAGAAACCAAACCAAGAAGCCAATAGTTAATGTGTATGTTTAATTGGGACAGCCGCTTAATTGGGACAAAAAGCCTCAGTCCCGATGTGTCCCAAATAAGCGGAATCGACTGTATTATTAAAAGCTTCAGGACTATCTAAGAATTACAAATGGATTCTTTCACAAACATTTTTTTTAACTTGTCTATTTCTTGAAATGTATATTTAAAACGCATGGCCCTGAATGTTTATCACTTATTCAAAAACAAACAAAAAAAAAGAAATAATTTTATTTTTGGATTTTGGAAGATTTAAAATGATACTGTCAAGAGTCAGCTAGAAAATATACACCAAAGCTTTGTGGGGAGGTTATTTAAAATGCTGATCCTAAGTGTAGATTTTCTATAATTAGATCACGGACGGGTTTCCACTTGATATCAAAATTTTAAACATAGAAACACGGTAAATATAAAAAAAAAAAGTGCAAAAATTTCAGCAATTTAATTTTTTTTAAAGAAATAATTTATTGATAACCAGATTTCATTTGATGTTTTAAATTTGTCAAATAATTTTCATGCCGAGTTTATGTATTGTTTTATATTTATCTATGCCGGGTAGTACGATTGACCGGGGGAGGGAGGGGAGGGGGGGGGCTAGATTTGAGTAAAACAGCACAAAGTTCTAGAACAGTCTTTGAAATTTTGTTTAAAGCAGGGGCCGTAATTATGGGAGGGAGGGGGTGAGGCATGGACGAATTCCCGTTACTATATTAGGGGGTGGGGCTATGCTAATTTTAGCTTTTTATATTTTTTTCTGTTTTTAGTGATTACTTCTGTACCCAGTAAAACCATTGCATAGAGTTAGGCTTGATCGGTAGGCTGGGTTATTTTTGGTTTCGGGGGGAGCTACCATCTCCTACCAAGCGCGTCCCCAGCTGGCGGATAGGGGAAAGACCCTTAGATATAAGGGTCAGCCGTGAATACTAAATAAGCGGTCGCGGACCAACTGGTTTGCTGTCATGGAGGGTGAGGTGAGGTGTCCCGTGGTAAGGATACCTTTATAAAAAATGCCTCAAAAACTCTAAGAAATGATAGCAAAAAGCGAACACAGAGCGCTCAAACTCTAAACCCGGTCAGATGAGGCCGTTAGCTAGGGATAGCAGACATCTAGGAGAGAAAACTCCAAAATTAAATCAACTGCTGCCTTGCATATGGTCTTGGCTGACCAAAGGCTATGGAAGCAAATCCAGAAAAACAGCAGGCTGAAGACGGAGGCAGTAGGCCTTAATGGCGCAAAACATACAGCCACGCAACCTCGACTCGAGAACAAAGAAGAAGAAGAAGAAGGGCAGATCCGATTTTTTTCATGATTGTACATGTATTTTAAACTGGAATACTGTTGTATTAATTCTTTACTTTCGATTTAACGCAGAGCCCAAATAGCTTTTATGTATATTATTGTTGTAAGGACCCTTAAATATTTAGTTAACATGGGGAGGGAGGGAGGCGTAGTATGGTGAAGCTGGCCCTGGTAATAACTCGGGAATTAAGTATCCAATCATATGTTCCTAAAGTGATTGCTCTGTAAACATTATATATCGTATACTTCCTGTATTTTCAAGGATAGGTCAAGCAACAAAGGCAACAATGGAATACCTTTTGGACGTTACAGCTGGTGTCTCTATCTAGACGGCAGACATACGTGCCCCCTGAGGTTCATGTAAATTCTGGTTTGAAATTTCGATGAATTGGACCGAGCGGTCACTTTGCAATACCGGCAACAAAAGTTGATGAGAATTTGTTTAATGATTGTGGGGGGTGGTGGTGGGAAATGTTAGCAGAAGCTTACGTAAAGGTGGGCGACTGGGACTCTCCACCCCGATGGGGTCGATGAATTCGACCGGGCGGCCACTTTGCAATACCGGCAACAAAAGTTCATGAGGATTTGTTTAATGATTGGTAAGAAGGGGGGGGGGGTTCATCTCACGAGCCCTAAGGGACTTAGTCTCGGCTCGTAACCATAAGAGAGATTTCAAAAGAAAACAAAAAAAGAGCTAAATTGACACTGCGTGAAAATTATAAAAACATGACGGAAAATATTGCTCTCGTGCGGATGAAGAGAATCTTTGACTTTATTCGCGCCAACTTCAGGTGTATGTGTAAGTCTGTATGATTTGGGGGGGGGGGTATTTATTAATTATTTGGTTATTTAAAAAGACATTCTATATAACAGAATGTTGACAAAAAAAACCATACAAAGATGTATTACAGGATAGTTCACAAAGTGTGCATTATTTATTTTTTTTTTTTTTGCATTTGTTTCCTTCTTTCAACACGCCGAACATTGTTTTTCTTTTTAACATTAAGTTGCTTAAAGTAGTGGTAACCGAAGAACTTTGCAATACATAGTGTAGTTTCAGAGGCGTACCTAGGGTGGTGGGGGGGTCAAAATTTGAATGTCCCCCTAGCTTGAGGGGGGGCCCACAAAACTTTTTACATTACATATTAAGTACATTATATCATGGCATGGTGTCGAATGTCAACATGCAGGGGCCCCCAAAGAGGCCAAGCTCCCGGGCCCCCCAAATCCCTAGGTTCGGCACTGTCTAGTTTTACTGTACATTGGTAAGGAAGAAAACATTTTTAAAAAAATGTTTGTGTTTGTGTTTAACTGAATCTACAGTTTCTTTGTGCGTGTGTATAAATGAATCTACAGTTTCTTTGTGTGTGTGTATAACTGAATTTACAGTTTGCTCGTTCAGTAGCTATAGATTGGAGTAAAACAAATTCAAGTCAACATGTAATGTCTGGACTTTTTGCTTTTCAGGTCACATCAATGTTTGTCTCATTATTTGTTTGGGGTGGGGGTGGGAGAAGGAGATTGGATTGGGCAATTTTTATTTATTTACGTTTTGACCGGAAGATTGGATTAGAATGGCCAACATCACTTGTAAAAAAAATTAAAAGGTTGCGCGGTTGAAAGCCATTTTACAAACACTGAAATGAAGTTTGTTTTGTTTGATTGTCTGTTTGTTTGTTTGTTTGTTTGTTTATCTATTTGTTTGTCTGTTTGTTTGTCTGTTTGTTTGTCTGTTTGTTTGTCTGTTTGTTTGTCTGTTTGTTTGTCTGTTTGTTGTTGTTGTTTTTTTGGGGGGTGGTTTTTATTTTTAAAGTGAAATTAAAATGTTATTTCTATTTATTACTTACCGAACCGAAATTGTTCTGCGAGAACGTCGGTGTGGCACCGCCATCGTCAGTGACAGATGATGTTGCCATGGTAACCAGCAGTACGTTGAGATGTTATGTCAATCACTATCCAATAACGGGATGAATGTGTTTATTATCTTTCTATCATTGGTCAATATATTCCAGATATATATATATATATATATATATATATATATATATATATAGAGAGAGAGAGAGAGAGAGAGAGAGAGACAGAGACACAGAGACAGAGAGAGAGAGAGATATTTATTTATGAACAATTGAACTGCACGGGCACCAACAAGTTAGAATAGAAAACATCACCTTCACCTTGATTTGCGTTGGATTATTTCTTTTTTTTTTATTTTGAACAAAGTTTTACAAATATAGATCATCATATCACATGTGTAAACAGTTTTCATAATATCTTCTTCACAAGTTGAAAGTTTCCAGAAAAAACACCACCACAATAAGTTATTAGTATCGTCAACCAATGTCAACACAATATTTCAACGCAGTATTTCAATGCAGTATTCAACACAGTATTTCAACACAGTATTTCAACGCAGTATTTCAACACAGTATTTCAACACAGTATTTCAACGCAGTATTTCAACAGTCTGTATTAAAATAGAAATATTGTCGCTTTTTTTTCCTCCCATAAACAAATCTTTAAATATAGGCCTAATGGCATTTTTTTTTGTACTTAAACATATCAAACAAATCAAAGTACTCTTGCGACATTATGTCTAATATACAATACTTTTGATTAGCTGAGATAAATTATTTTAAAAACCGCAGCGGTACATGAGCTACCTATTTACATCCTTCAGTATTGAACACTTTGTTTATTTATTAACACTTCGATTCTGTTCTTTTTTTTTTTTTCGCTTGTTTGTTTTTTTAAATAGTTTAGAAAAATCTAATTTCGAGCAGAAATAGAAAAAAAAAGTGCGAACTGGGGAAACAAAATTTCACTAATTAAATTGACGTTCAAGTTTATTTATTGTTTTTTTTTTTATTTGTAATTACACGATGAACAAAACAAAAACAAACTAGAACAATGATATAACCTTTGATACCAACACCTCGATGACGTCACGCATTAATCTCAATCACTAGTTCGATGAAGAACGCTGAAGCGAACTAACGAACAAACGAACTAGCGAACAAACGCACACATTGTTCACATCCTGTTGACTGTCTTGTTTGAGACAGAAAGAGGAGAGAAAAAATATATAAAATGATAACATTTCTCTTAGCAACATTTTCTTTTTTATTTATGTGTGAGTAAAATCCCGTGACTGTTGGGGGCGGTAGGGCGGCGGAGTCGAGGACAAGACGAAACACTCTTTTTCAAAGTTGAGTCTGCTCCCTCACACTTAGACACTCACACACAAACACACTCTCACACACTCACACACACACAGAGGGCACGAAAGATGCGATAAGATAATCAGGACAAGTCGTGTACCCAACCACATGACTTGGTTTCTACTCACTTTGAAGAAATTGAGATTTGAGAAATAAGACATTGATGAATTCTACTCTGATTTATCAGTATGTGTTTGTGTCTGCGTGTTTGTGTCTGCGTGTTTGTGTCTGCGTGTTTGTGTCTGCGTGTGTGTGTCTGCGTGTTTGTGTCTGCGTGTGTGTGTCTGCGTGTTTGTGTCTGCGTGTGTGTGTCTGCGTGTTTGTGTCTGCGTGTGTGTCTGCGTGTTTGTGTCTGCGTGTGTGTCTGCGTGTTTGTGTCTGCGTGTGTGTCTGCGTGTTTGTGTCTGCGTGTTTGTGTCTGCGTGTTTGGGTCTGCGTGTGTGTGTCTGCGTGTGTGTGTCTGCGTGTTTGTGTGGGTATTGTTGTTTTTTTACCGTTGTTTTTGTTGCTGGCAGTGCCGCCATTTAGTTATGACTACTATGTCGAAAAGTGTTGTTCATTTAACTGGCATAGAAGTTGACACGACTCCTGTTTATTGAGCTAGGTACTTCCCCTAATTGAGCCGATGGTATGTTTACAAACACAGCCGTCTGGCAGTCAGTTGGTACTATTTTTTCATGAACTATTTCTTTGCTTGTATACTGTCCAGTTGACATGCCAATGTTTATTGAGCTAGGAGCTTCCCCTAATTTAGACTACTGGCCAATGGTATGTTTACTAACACAGCCGTCTGGTTGACATTCGGTAGAATTTTTTCATGAGGACATACTAATGTCCAGTGCGCTAGGTACTTCCCCTAATTGAGCCTGCTGGCCAATGGTATGTTTACAAACAGAGCCGTCTGGCAGTTAGTTGGTACGATTTTTTCAAGACCTATTTCTTTGCTTGTATGCAGGTCTTTTCCTTGCAAGTTGTCAATGACTGTGTCGAGCGGGGAATTGTACTGGCGTCATCATTCAACTCATCTCTCACCAAATCAGAGGAGGAAAAGCAGCACTTGCTCCAAATTGTTGAACAGCATCGCAAAGAGTTTCCAGATGAAAAAAATCAACAGTGCAGAAGTGATCGTAACTTGAAGACCTTCAGGACTCAGAAAGCACAGACTAAAAAACATTTAAAGTGTATTTTTGAATGCCATACTTAGAACTACTCTGCAATACAGTCAGGTTAATGTGTCATGTAACTAGTATTATTTTACTGTTTAATTCCTACTGTGTAATATAATTGTTCTTTGCATCTAAAAAACAGCATTTTAAACCTTGCAAAATTTTCATTTAATGCAACTGCCGAATACCATAAAACACGAGATAACAAGTGCACTGAGGCAGTATTTATAGGAGCCCAAATGATGTGAAATTTGGTATATATATACATGCTTTCAATCAAAGTGAACCAGAAAACTAAAATGCTCATGATAAAAAAATCAACATTATTTTTTTCATTATAAAGTGGGGAACTGAAGCAAAATTAATAATATCTAGTTATCAAATGGACGCACAATTATGCAACTTCTCACCGGGTGATGGTTTAAAACAACAATAACAACAGCTACATCCATACTAACTAAATGGAGTGACTTTTTTTTTGTTCATGCTAGTGTCAAGACATGTAAATACCTAAACTCAGAACTATTCTTATGGATGGCCAATTATGCGAAACTATAGGGCTCCCACCCCCACTACTAGAGGGCCCCCACTACCAGAGGGCCGCTATACCAGAGGGGCCCCCAACCAGTATAGATTTCTATAAAGATATCATGCTAAGGAGTACCAATATTTCTATACCTAGGGCCCCTATACCAGAGGGGCCCCCAGCCAGTATAGATTTCTATAAAAATATCATGATACAGGAGTACCAATACTTCTATACCTAGGGGGCCCCCATGAGGACGGATGGTCTTGCGGTTAGGCGCTCGATTGTCGACTTGAGTGTCCCTAGTTCAATCTCCGGTGAGGACCAATGGATATCTCAGGTCATAGCGAAAGTTCCAGCAATATCTCCCGTGATGCCTCCATGGACATTGCACTATTGGCTACGGTGGGGATGAAAGAAGGGCAGCATGAAATCAATCACTTTAGGGGGTTTATATGATCTAAGAGATTTCATCTCATACTTACAGGGACTTCACGCACATAGAGTCCCTTAAAAACTAGGAACGGCTCTGCATCTACCTACACGCTTTTTTTTTACACTTTTATACTGGCATATATAATTACAAACACGCGAATAATCTTTTACCTTCCAAATTGTTTGTATAGTATTATTATTATAGAACTATAAGGCAAATGAAATGGAATAAAATATGATGCAGACGAATGAATTAAAATTAAAAACTTTAACTTTATAACATCTTCTCGGTCAACGAAACAAAATTTCAACAAAACGTTATCATGGCTTTAATTTTCTTCTCACTCCAAGTTAACACAAAGCTGGTCATTGTGCCGCTGGACTTCAGCGTGGGTCGGGTTCTAAACCTTCGCCTCACAGCTTACAGTTGTTGTATACAAAATGATAACCAGCTTTCAAAATGCCGGGAAAAGATAACAGAAAATGTTGTTATATTTCGTCAACATTAGACACCATTGCAGTGGCTCTCAAACTTGTTTTTTTGATTCGCGAACCAACTAAGAAATATGTTTGGTTTTTTTTTTATTTATTTATTTTTGTTGTTGCGACCCACATATTAAGCCACAAATCAAAGGAAAATGTACCTCTGTGGAAAAAAAAACATATAATAATATAAAAGCGATTTGGCATGTGGGTAAAATCGAAAGTAAAGAATTAATACAACAGTATTGCAGTTTAAAATACAATCATGAAAAAATCGGATCTGCCCGAAACCAAAAAATAACCTAGCTCACCATCAAGCCTAAGGGGATATAACTATATACAAAGGTTTTTTGTTGGAAACAGCTAGTATGTATATATTGTTCAAATACGACTTATATGCTGATATGGATATAGTGAAGCATATAGATCTTCAAGAACAAATAAACAGCATAGCCGTAGCTAGCTATTGTGGCGCCATTGTGCGATTTCATTTTTTTTTTTGGCGCCTTCCTATTAATCTTAAAAGTGTAAACAAAACATCTAGCAGCTCCGTACTGGTTCGGGGCCCTGTGCGGCCACACAACCCGCAGTACTCTCCCTCCACTACTATCCTTTGTGAGCCCCCTAGGTAGATGCATTCGATAATAATAGGAAACCCATGGCAAAAGTACCTGTCGGGGTCCAGATTTAAAATAAAAAAACACTAAAAGGGAGCCCTTTGGAAGTGGGGGGCCCAAAGCAGTTGCCTAGATTAAATGTCTATGAGAACACTTTTGCATATATGTTCGCGAAATGTGTCGAACCAGTGAATATGTTCATCAAGAAAGTGGTTTATTGAAATGTTAGTGAGGTTTAGGTCGGTAGGTAGGTAGGTAAGTACGTATATACATACTATATACATATATACATACAGGTATGTAAGTAGGTGAGTAGGTAGGTAGGTAATAATACATACGTACATATATATATATATATATATATATATATATATATATGGATAGATACATAGATACATAGGTAGACTTTGACTAACATATTCTTAAGTAAGGTATAAGTATGAAGGCATGTAGTAGGTAGGTAGGTACATACATAATATATAAACCTACATACATACATGAATGTAGGTAGGCAGGTAGACAGGTAGGTAAATATGTAGGTATGACAGGTAGGCAATTAAATAGTTGACCGACTCTTGGTCTGGTTAAAAGGAAGTCTATGTGAAAAGGAAATAAATAATTGTCCGGCTGAATCTGGTGTGTCCAGTCGAATCAGGTGTCCAGATGGTCAAACCTGACACAGAGACAACTGAACGTGACTATCCAACGGACTTTTTTTTCTTTTATTCCCTATTACTCTCTTTTTTTTTTAATATTCAGTACAAGAGATCGTCCTGACGTCATTACTCCTCCCCCCCCCCTTTTCCAAACGCTAGCAAGTGCAGAATTATACGCGCGCGCACACACACAGTATTATGTCTCAGACACACGCTGTAAAACATGTACGCCCTAATGTAAAGGGAGGGGGAGGGGAGAGGGTACGTAAGGGAGATGGGGATAAATGGAACGGTATGTAATGGAATATTCAATGAATCCAGAAGCGAGGCTAACTATGAGAAGGGGTAGATTTTTCGTCTTTCAGTACTTCAGTGACCGGTCGCCCGTAAGTACAAGATAGTCGATAAGCCATGATAAGGGAGGGAGAGAGAGAGAGAGAGAGAGCCTGAATGTCGACTACATGTCTGGATTCGACTTTTACAAACAGAAAATTTGTTGTTAATCAGTTTGGAAGTCTAACAAAATAGCTCCGCCATTGATTAGGTGCCTGGCTGTCTGAATAAAAAAAAGAACGGATTCTGGCAAGTCAAACAATGGACCAGACTGTGAATGTATGGCGCTGGATTTTTTTTTTTTTGGTAATCGGACTACTGTTTGATAAAATAATCGATACCATGCCTGACCGGACATTTATGAATGCAATATGAGTTTAAATTAAAGCCCTGGCGAATACGATACTTTATCATAGTATCTGGGACTCATTGTATAATCGAGTCGCAGACGACGCGACAGAATACATGAAATAAAACTGGCCTCTCCATTTATTTATTTACTTTTTGGTTTACTAGACCAATTATATCGTTTAAGATAATTATGCTGATGTCCGGACAATTTCGAAATGTAATAGTATCGATTCTATTCAAATCCGATAACCCTTTGTAATATTCACTTCGAAAAAAAAAAGTAACTAATTATAATGTGAATTTTCATGACAGTTAAAAAAAATGAAATAAATAGTAAAAGAATAATTTAATAATTTTTTTTTGGCTTTAAAAGTTAAAAAAAAATGGCCTATTCAAGTAGTCAAAATGTCCAAAAATGTCCAATAATGAGTGTTGTTTTGATACAGATGTGCGTTTTGGGGTATCGGGAATAAGTTTTACTGTTGGTATTTTAGTGTTGTTACAAAATTGATAAGGTGGACATTTTTACTTATTTAGTAATTTAGTCCTATCCAATGTTCCCTCTAAGGTGTGGTATGAAGTGAGCAAAAATTGTGTCTCTGAGCGACATTTTGTTTGACGCCAAAATTTGTGAGCGATTTAAGCGATGGATTTAAGCGATGTCGTCCGTCGGAATGAGCGATCGTAGTGTAGTATGAGCGACGCTCTGATTTCGTGTGAGCAATCGCTCACGCGCTCAGCTTAGAGGGAACATTGGTCCTATCACTGGTCAGACATGGAATTAGGGTTAGCAGTACACATGACCCATAAGCCGTTAAATGTATATGTATGATACAGTGGCGTAGCGAGCTTAACTCGCGCCCAAGGCATAATACGTTTTTAGCACCCCTCCTCCTTTTTAAAAACCTTATAATATTATATGTAAAATATACCATTTGACGCCCCTTTGTGAGTAGCTCCCGGGGCATGATGACCCCCTTCCCCCCTCACTACGCCACTGGTATGATACTACCAGTTGTGGATACACCTGCTATTTACAGAACTATTGCAGTAAATATACATATTACAGTCTAACGCTAAGGTGTGTGTGTGTATATATATATATGTGTGTGCGTGTGTGTGTGTGTATGTGTGTGTTATGTCCCTGTAAGGATGAGATGAAATCTTTTCGATCCTATAAACCACTAAAATGTGACGGTTTTTATGGTGCCCTACTTTCATCCCACACCATAGGTGGCGACAAAGCCTAATTATAAAACTACAATAAACATAAATCCGAAAATGTCCGCTGTTTAATTCGACTAACTATTGCCCCCGGAAGTAAACGTTTAATTTTTGTTACAGTTCCATGAAAAAACATCTCAAAGTTGGTGGCCTCCTTCTTGAACACGCCCCCCTCCCTCTCAAGTAGTCACACCTTAAAGGTCACCAATTAAAAGTATCGCGCCTGTCCGTGTAACTTCATTGTCCCCCTTCACTTTTTACCTAACGCCTTGTGATGTGGGAGAGTGTGGGGGGGGGGGGGGCAGGGGAGAGAAGTGAGACAAGTAATGATAAAGAATGGTACCACAAAAAAAGGCGTTATGCGGTAAGGTGGAGGGTGGGGGTGGGCTCAAAATGAAGGCAAATTAAAGCGTACTCTAGCATAACCTTTCCCGTAATGTAACCCTTTGCGTACCAGTGTCACAGGTTGAGAACGGTGGTGTTAGATCAATCACATCTGCATTACTACTGGTTATCTCTCAGTAGAATCGGAAAGAGTTTTCTAAACTTCTGTAGGCCGATTATTTTTCTTTATATATATATATATATATATATATATATATATATATATATATATATATATATATATATATATATATATATAACTAGTTGCAAGTACCCGGCTTTGCCCGGGTTTAAAATAAGGTTTTCTGTTTACCTTTTTGTTTTCTTCCCTCCCTTTCTCTCTCCCTCCCTCCCCCTCCTTCTCTCCCCCTGTCCATCCCCCCTCCCCCTCTCCCCCCCTTCCTCCTTCCCCCTCTCTCTCCCTCCCTGCCCCCTCTCTTTCTTTATCTCTTCCTCCCCCATTACTCCCATCCCTCTCTCCCTCCCTCCTTTCCCCCTCCCTCCCCCTCTCCACCTCTCTCTCTCCCTCCCCCTCTCTCCCCCTCCCTCCCTCATTCCCTCTCTCCCCGCCCCCCTCACTCTATCTCTCCCACCCTCTCTCTCCCTCCCTCCCTCCCTCTCTCCCTCCCTTCCTCCCCCTCTATCTCCCTCCCTACCCCCTCTCTCCCTTCGTTCCTTTCTCTTTCCTTCCCTCCCTTTCTCCCTCTCCCATCTCCCTCTCTCCCCCTCCTTCTCTCCCCCTGTCCATCCCCCTCCCTCCCTCTCTCCCCCCTCCCTCCCTCCTTTCCTCTCTCCCCGCCTGCCCACCCCTCTGTCTCTTTATCTCTCTCTCCCTCCCTCTCTCTCTCTCTGGGAACAGACAGACAGACAGACAGACAACAAATGCGTCTTATAAGTATAGAGATTATACTGAAACAAAAAAATTGAGAAAAAAAAAAAAATTTCACTGTCGGGATTTGAACCCTAACATAGTCGGCCAAATTTGATTCACGGCCAAGCGAGTAACCGACTGTGTTAGCGAGCCACACAAACATAATCTCAATTTTTAATATGTTATGCGCGCAAGTTCTATTCGGGAAATGACGTCACAGAGGAATTTTATTTATGGCGCCGTTGAGATTACTTTAATATAGTAAAATACTAAAATAAAAAAAAATTAATTACAATTAAACTACCCATCGATGTGAAACGAAACCTGTCCTATAACCTTCCCCATGTAATTATATGTATGTGTAACAAATTTGACGTTATTTGTTTGTCTTGATCTTGAGTTATAAGGGAACAGACAGACAGACAGACAACAAATGCATCTTATAAGTATAGAGATATATGTATAAAGAGAGATAGACAGACAGACAGACAGAGACAGACAGATAGATAGATAGATAGATAGATAGATAGATAGATAGATAGATAGATAGATAGATAGATAGATAGATAGATAGATAGATAGATAGATAGATAGATAGATAGATAGATAGATAGATAGATAGATAGATAGATAGATAGATAGATAGATAGATAGATAGATAGATAGATAGATAGATAGATAGATAGATAGATAGATAGATAGATAGATAGATAGATAGATAGATAGATAGATAGATAGATAGATAGATAGATAGATAGATAGATAGATAGATAGATAGATAGATAGATAGATAGATAGATAGATAGATAGATAGATAGATAGATAGATAGATAGATAGATAGATAGATAGATAGATAGATGGGTTTACAATTTTAGGGGGCTCTAGGCAAATGAACAGTTGTAAATTTCATAGCAGAAAAAAAATCGGTATAGTCGGTTTTATAACCGATCATAGTTAAAAACATGAGCAGTAGCACAGGGTGTCGCCATGCAGAGCAGTAGCACATGGTGTCACCATATAGAGCAGTAGCACAGGGTGTCTCCATATAGAGCAGTAGCACATGGTGTCACCATATAGAGCAGTAGTAAAGGGTGCCACCATATAGAGCAGTAGCACAGGGTGCCACCATATAGAGAAGTAGCAGTTTACCACCATATAGAGCAGTAGCACATGGTGTCACCATATAGAGCAGTAGCACATGGTGTCACCATATAGAGCAGTAGCACATGGTGTCACCATATAGAGCAGTAGCACATGGTGTCACCATATAGAGCAGTAGCACAGGGTGTCTCCATATAGAGCAGTAGCACATGGTGTTACCATATAGAGCAGTAGTAAAGGGTGCCACCATATAGAGCAGTAGCACATGGTGTCACCATATGGAGCAGTAGCACGTGGTGTCACCATATAGAGCAGTAGTAAAGGGTGCCACCATATGGAGCAGTAGCACATGGTGTCACCATATATAGCAGTAGTAAAGGGTACCACCATATGGAGCAGTAGCACATGGTGTCACCATATGTAGCTGTAGTAAAGGGTGCCACCATATAGAGCAGTAGCACATGGTGTCACCATTTAGAGCAGTAGTAAAGGGTGCCACCATATGGAGCAGTAGCACAGGATGTCACCATATGGAGCAGTAGTAAAGGTTGCCACCATATGGAGCAGTAGCACAGGGTGTCACCATATAGAGCAGTAGCACATGTGCCATCATATAGAGCAGTAGCACAGGGTGTCACCATACAGAGTAGTAGCACAGGGTGCCACCACGCAGAGCAGTATCACAGGGTGTCGCCATGCAGAGCAGTAACACATGTTGTCAAGCTTAGGTAAATAAATACAGTTCAAAGCTGCTCGGATCAATCTAGAGTTTTTTTTGCAAACGTTCAAAAAAAAGGGACAAATGTAGTCACGTGGTTTCATGAAATAGGAGACGTAGTTTACAAACTCAGTTTAATGAAAGTAATGTACATCTTTCTGAGATACAGTCAGTAATGCTATATTTTTCATTGCTAAAGTATTTTAAAGTAAATTACTAAAGTATTTTAAAGTAAATTCTCTAAAGTCTAGTGCAAGAAAATTCGATATATGTACCATTGCTCATGTGTGTGTAGGGGGGGGTGTGGGGGAGGGACACCCTGAATTTTATCCTGAGGTACGCAGATGCTTATAGTTTTCGTTTAAAACAAACAAGAATTTGAAGAACTTAATTGGTAAATAGGCCCACTGTATCCTTTGTTACGCCATGCATGAATGTAATTAAATAACTTTGAAATATTTTTTTATTATTGTTGTTATTTTTCGTGGAACATGGATAGTCCGCAAAATGTGACTATATACATGTCATTGGAATTTGGAATGTACCACAATTTGTTTTGTTTCACGATGCTAGACATTGCGAGTTTTTAATGGTTCTTTGGTAAAGGGAGAACATTCTCAAGCAAAACTTTTATTTTCATTTTAGTACGTGAGCAAAATGTTGGTTACCTCGGGATTATATATGATACATTCATTAATCTAGGATTTAAACATATGTTTACTTATTTAACTAAAAGGTAAACATCTCTTAAGTTCTAGCTTTCGTAATTCCTTGTATTTTCATTTTCACAGAGACAGAATATATTCAGAGCTGACAATATTTTATGTGCCACAGACACACTAGACTCAACCGACAGCAGTGAGCAGACGTGTTAAAGTTTAAAGCATACGCTTTCAAATCTATCAGGATAGTCCATGGCGTTTGGCATTTCTTAATTGTCTGAATCACTGTGTTTGTGATGCCATTTAACACATATTATCCCAATATTCATTGTGAATCATTTGCAGTCAATAAGATACTTGACTAACAGGATTACTTTGGCCACTTTGGGAGTAAGTTTGCACCTAACAAACTGCCTCTTTTTGCTAACAAAATGACATATACCTGTGAAATGTAATATGTACATCCATATATCACAAATTATGCCTGTTTTCAGAAGATGCAAAGAATTATTCATATTTCTTGCCATTTGCTTGTATTGAAGTTAGCTGTGAGGAATTTCCAATTCTTATAATCTGTTAAGGTCCATATTTTTTCAGGTCAAATGCTATAGCCTTATTAGCCAAAAAATATTGCAAAAGAACAAGGCTGGCCAACCTATGGGTGTTTACTCAGCATTAAAGGAGTTCTCTTTAGCTAGCATTTCTATTTCAAAAAGGATTTCACCACTTCTTAAATGAGTATGTAACCCTCAACTGTGCAGTAAAAAAAAAACTTTATTGTTCTACATATTCAAAAGTACTAAATCTAAACTACAATAGAAAAACCCTTAACTATGATTTAGTCAGGTACAACTAAGACTTTGGAAGTCAAAGCAATTAAATGAAGTTGGTATGCATTCAAACACATAAGAAATGGTAATAGCTCAACCTTTCATCATTCAGTTACTCCATAGCCATAACAGACATTTTTTTTTAGTTTATTTGTATTAGTTTAGAAGAAATTACAGCTAAGTAACACATGTACTATAATCTTTTTAAATTGTGTTTCATTTTTTAACATAATTTTACATATTTATGCTTTAAATCTGATGTTAGTAGTCATTTTAAAAATTATTTTTAATCATCATATCTGTCAAAATTAACCCCCCTGTTTTATTTTATCGAATGAAATTGAAGTCATTATCATTTTAGAGGGAAAATGTAGTTCAGATGCTAGATCTGTGAAGTTCCTGTAACCATTAATGGGACAGTTTTGTAGTGCCCTTTTTTTCTTCCCCACCATAGCTGATAGTGCAATGGCCATAGAGGCACTACAGGATACATAGGAATGTTAACCATCTCTCCCCTCCAGATACAAGATAAAACAAGCTATATCAATAAATTAGCTACCAGTCAATCTAACTAAAATATGTTTTTCTAAAATAAATGTTGCTAATCAGAAATTTACTTCAGCAATTTCTAATGATGACTGTGTTATTTCTATTCAAACCATTGAATTCCATTTACATATAATAATTTGTTTGTTTCTTTTTATTAAACTGATTAGGCACCAGAGTCATATTGTGGCTTAAAAAAGCTTTATTACCTTCGTCATAATTATCATTACTTTTTTATTTTTATTTTACAGAAGATTATAAAAAGGTATTCAAACTTATATCATGTTAAGCACGACTCTTGTTAACCGAAAGAATGCCTTAAAAGTTGTCAAAGAGTTGGATGCCTTTCCAAAAGTTCCAGAAAGTTATAAAGAAACATCTGCAACTGGGGGCGGACGTAAGTTATTCATGAAACATTATAATAAAACTGTCTTTTTTTAGAATTAATAATTGTAAGACGTTTCTCCTTTTTGTCAGTTTAAAATTCAATTCAATTTATATTTCCAATTGAAAACAGTTCTCAAACTTTTTTCTGTTTCTCAAACTCATTGTAAAAAAAAAAAATTAAAATAAATATATAAAAAAAAAATCTTGTTAGCCTAATTTTATTCTCAATAATGTTGAGATCATTTTTACCTGATTAATTGGTTTAAAGGACTTATGTTGTAAATGGGACAGGATGGTCATATGATGATTGTAAAAGCTGCGGATCAGACAGTCTCTTTGTCTCACACTTTCCATTCAAATATGATGAGCGTTTAATGAGTCTTTGTAGAATAAGACTAAGAACCTTTAATAAAAAAATGTACGCATCTATAAAAAAATGTACGCATCTACATTTTACTTTTCATTTGTTATATGTTATTTTTCATAAGCTGGTACGATCTAGATGAGTTTGTCAAAATCTTTTATTGTTAATTGCATCTATTCTGTCTCTCAGTTTCCATTGTGACATTTGTCCTCATTGGCTTCCTGGTCATCTCAGAGATCAGCTATTACACAGACACTGAGCTCAAGTTTGACTACATAGTGGACACTAATCACACAGGGCAAGTTTTCAAAACTGACATTAGAGTAGCTGTCTAAACTCAGTCTGTTCATAGACTTAATTACCTTTTTCAATGCTCCTCATTTTATTTACGTTCATATCATGCTATCATCCCTGTTTCTAGTGTGCTCACCAATTAGTATTGTGTTAATTGAAAATTTATGGTAGACTTTATAATTTCAACACTCAATAGCTTACATATAATTTTTATCTGCTCCAAATATTTTATGTACTTGTGTGTTTGATACAGAAGATTAAGTTACAGAAACATTAATTAAAATACCAGATGATAAGAGAATTTTCCTTTATGCTCTACTGACAAATTGTTAATACAGTATTGAATTAATAGCTGTCTATACTCTTGTCTCTTTTAAACATGTTACTTGCATTTGTATGACACAGGCTAAAAAAAAATGCTTGTTTGTGCTCACCAAATACAGTCTGAAAGTTCTGAGTTATTTAGTCAAAAGTAAGGTTCCCTTGGCCCTTGAATGCCACCTCGGCAGATAACCACAGCATAATAAGGTATTTCACAGCTGGCTTTACTTCCCCATCTAAAGTCAGGTACCCGTATAAAGCTAGAGGGGGGGGGGGCTTTCCAACTTTCACAAGGACCGGGAAAAATTCCCTTGGTTCTCACTGCGGATCAAATCTGAGACTGTTAGGTCAACAGTCAAGCACTCACACTGTTGACCGTCCATCCTCATTATTTTGACAGTGTTACCATTTACTGGCATTGATTGTTTAATGTAAGAAAAATATTCATGACTTTAGTTCATTAAGTTTTTAGTGATTTTTAAAATTATATTGGACCCTTTTTTTTTCAGATCTGTTAAACTAAACATTGATATTACAGTTGCTATGCTCTGTCACCGTAAGTATTTGACCCAATTTTTCTAATAACTTCTTAGAATGTTCAATCAAAGGAAATTATCAGTCTTACAAAAAATTTTAATAACTCCAACGCCTTATTTTTTTTTTTAACAGATGTGGGGGCCGATATTTTAGATCAGACTGGCCAGGATGTATTCTCATTTGGAACGCTCAATGAGGATCCAGTCCACTGGGAACTTAGCGACAACCAACGAGATTACCAGCACTTTGTCCAACAGGTGAACGACTACCTATCTGGAGAGTATCATGCTATCCAGGAAGTTCTCTGGCGTTCCGGCAACCCCACATTTAAAGGGGGCATGCCCAAACCGTATGTATTAAATTATTCAGCGCAACTCCATTTTTAATAAAATTGGTTTTTGTTCCTTAAAAAAATCCTTTTTTTTTTTTGTAATTCACATAGATTTTTAAAAGTAAATAAAAAATAAGTTTCATATAAGAATTGGTCCATGTAATATAAACAATAGAGTAAACAGCTAAACTAAAAGTAGGTTTCAGAACAACTAAAAAAACATTAAGAAAAGCTTAAAATTAGTGGGGGTGGGGGGTTAAACTGCAAAAATCACAATAAGAGAAAAATTTTAGTCATAGCATTAAAACTTGGAAAGATAACTAAAAAATGCTCAGAATGTTAAAATTCCACAGCGAATTCTTTTCAAAATTCTCTTAAAAAAAAGAGTTTCTTATTCCGAGCTGCTAGAGTTTTGAGGCCTTTAGATTTTTAGATGCTGTAATTGTTTTACTTATTTTTATGTCACCTGTTTTATTTACTAAAATAGCTCAGAAATAATTTAGTACATTTGTTGTTTTTTTTCTGACAGGAAAGGACCTGCACCAGAAGGTCCCCCTGACGCTTGTAGAATTCACGGGTCTTTAGAAGTGAACAAAGTGGCAGGAAATTTCCACATCACTGCCGGGAAGTAAGTAGAATTGGTTTATATTGTGACGGAATACAAAATATTTAGAACCCTTGTTGATGGTGAACCAAGTCACAGATTCATTTTACCTTGCTGCTTAATATATCACGCTTAATCTCACCTCTTAGTTTGTTTTTTTTTTTTTATAGCTTTACGTCCCGTGTCAGGAATGTAAAATTTTTTACTGCAGATGTAGAAATGCTGTTTCAAATTATATCTCTTAACATTGCTTCGCATTCTTTGTTTAATATTGTAAATTTTGCTTCAACCTAAAGATGAATGAGTCATAACATAAAAAGTTTTATTTCCCATGTGTCTATAGGTCGGTGCCAGTTTTTCCAAGGGGACACGCCCACCTGGCCATGATGATGGACACTAAAGGTAGTGTAATAGTCTATGCAGCGATTTAACACTAACACATTTGGCCTTATTTTCAAGATTATACAACAGGAAAAAAAACAAAATATTTTTCATGAATGCCTTTTTAAACTGTCAAATTTATATGTTACATAATTGATTATTTGTTTTATAAGAAATGATGTTTTGTACTGATGTTTTGTCGCCATGATTTTTTCTTAGTGCCACTAATTAGTCTTTTCACATCTCTCTCTCTTACTCTCCATCTGATAGGACTGCATTTTGATTCCAAAGCATCTTTTTTTCTAGAAGTTTATGTCAGTGATACTTTTTATATAAAGTCAGATTTATCATGGGGTTGTTTCATTTTGTCCATCACTAATGTTATTTTTTCTTTCTAAAATGTTATTAATAATGGCTGTCATTATTTCCTACATAAAGGTATGTGATGTGTTTTCTTAATTCCCCTTTAAGTTAGACAAGCAGACCTTCAACTGTGCCATGAGACTTGTGGTTAACTGATATCTCTGTGATTTGAACCCAGAAACCTGTGATGTCCCTGTCAGTTTATCCCCCCCACCAAAGGTTGATATTTGAAATGGATTGATGTATAATTTAAAATAAGTAGAGATTCCTTTAATCCCATGAGGTCCATTGAGGCAGATGAAGTTGAGTTTATCTTTTTATGTGGCAACAGCATGCTCAGAGCTTGCTCAATGTCCAGCTTCCTTTACCATCCTCACTAATGTATGCCAGCTAAAAAATAAAATGGGATAAAACAATCTGTCCAGATACAAAATTCAGAGTTCTCACTGAGACATGACCATCATGTTGACAAGTAGGCATTCTCCCACTCATCCATCCATCCCTAACAGCTGAATAATGGACCCGCAGAAAAAGACTCTTTGTCATTCTCTGATTGTAACTTAATTTATTTTAATTTAATTTTTCTTTTTATCTTGTAGATTATAACTTCAGTCACAGAATTGATCATTTCTCCTTCGGAGACCCGGTAAATGGAATCATTTTCCCACTGGATGGGTCAGAAATAACAACAACATACAGTGAGTTAAACTTATTTACATTTTTATTTGCCCAGATTAAAATATCCCTTATATTTGCGCTAGTTGAGATGTCTGCTGCTGCAGAGAAAACAATAGCGGTGAATTAGTCAAAACATTATGGAGAGAGTAAAACGGCAGATTAGAATGAATGTTTTGTTCTCATTTTCATGACGAAAAAAAATTTCATATCAACCACTCGATGTTATTTATTTTTCTTGTACACAACATTAATTTACTCTACCATCACAGTGAGCTTTTGTAGGTTAATATTGTAACTGATGGCATAGACCTATGAAATGTATACATTCAGAGGATTGTAATATAATGGATATATTACTCCACTCATAGAAAGTTGTAATTTACCTGGTGTCATGGCTCAGCCTGAGTATCGTGCACACCCCAGCTGTATGCCCTACAACACAATACTTCATGAAATACTAAACTACAGTATTAACGGAAGTTTAATAAGAGAAAACTTCAAATAATCATGATGACAATCAGGATTAAAAATCTCATATATATTACAAATAGGATATATATATTTAAAAAGCTTTATGCAAAAGGACACATAGCTCAAAGAAGAAAAATGAATACTCGGTTCATATAACTTTTACAACATAATCATATCTTCATTAGAAGACAATTGCACACAGCCAGGCTCAACTGTTAAATAGTTTATACATCACTTCTTCTCTTCTCGTACTATTCATAGCGCACTGAGCATCTATTTATCATTTCAGTTCTGGCAATTAAATACTCATATCATACCCCACTAAACGCACGGGATATGTTTCATGGAATCACATCGCTAAACAAAACAGCATTAACAGACAAAATCATACCATGTTGAAAAATGGGGCCACTTGCAATGCACATGAACGTCATTAAATTTTAGGGCTGTTGACTAATGGCCATTAATGCGCTCAAAAATGTACGTGATTAGAATTTGCAATTCAGAATCTGTGTATGTTAATTTGACCCATATGCTGTTACTTCAGAGCTACAAAAAAAAAAGTAAATTACCTAATTCAATTAACAAAATTAATCAGAATAGTTCAGGACAACCAAAAGAAGCAAAACTCCCACACAGGAGCTGTCTTGTTCATTCAAACTTATAGCAGCTGTATGACCTTGACATTAGGATTGTCATTTCTTACTTCTATTATAAAGTGAAATAATATATATATATATAAAAAAAAAAGTGATTCTTATGGAGCCACACAAAACTATGAAAACAAATTGCATGTGGCTTATCATTTATTTTGTGGGATCATCTTTACCTTCACCTGATAAATTCAGCATTGTAGTAAATAGGTGCTGCGATCTAATGACTTTTTACCATTTGGAAAAGTATATCTTGGAAGGCCCACATAATTTAAAAGTATACATTTCAAATGTCCATGGTTTTATTAGTCTATTAGGACTGTTTTTTTTTTCTGCTTGCTACTTTGTCAGTGAGTGTCGTAATCCAGATTTGATAAAGTAAAAATACGTTAAAGAGCCTCACCTCAGTCAATGTAAAAAGATTTAGTGAACTAAAGTAGTAAAATAAAATATTTGAAAATGGCCCATTGGGAGCAGCACAAAAGTGGCTCTAAAGGTCGCATTTGGTCACCACTGGACTATAATGACAGACTTGTCACATTAAAAAAAAAATCGTTTTGTGTCAATTAAACTAGCATTAATTTTGATTAAAAAATGTTTAGTTCTGAATTAATTTCTAGTCAAAATTGTTATTGAAAAACTGCTCTATTATATATAAAAAAAAATTTTTCTTTTGTTGGTTTGACATATACATTTTTTAAATTACAATCTGTTTGAAATCCTTGTATTGTTTCAAATGCTATCTAAAATTTGTTGACTTTTTTTTTTCACAATTATCCATAGATTACCATAGTTTCCAGTATTTTATGCAAGTTGTGCCTACGGAGGTCAGAACATATAAAGCCAATATGGATACTTACCAGTTTTCCGTCACAGAAAGTGTAAGATTTTTTTGTTTTATGATTTGATAATTTTAAAAATATTTCTACTACAAAATATTTTTTTTATGTTATTTATTATTTTAAATATTTTATTGTTATATTTCAGAACCGTCCCATTAATCACGATTCTGGCAGCCATGGAGTGCCAGGCATTTTTATCAAATATGATCTATCATCTTTGCTTATACGTGTTAAAGAAGTTCATCGACCTTTTTGGATGTTTCTTGTACAGTTGTGTGGCATTGTGGGAGGAATATTCTCTGTTTCTGGTAATAGTTTTTAATCATTTGCCCAGTGAGAACCATTGTCTTTTTTTTTTTTTACTTCCATATCTTTTAAGAATCTGGCCATTAGTCTGTAAACAAAAATTAAGGCAGGTGTGTTAAAAAAATTAATTAGAAAATAAAATTATTTCAGATATTTTTTGTCTCATTTGGAGGACATAAGGAGAAAAATAATCACAAAGTTCATACATGATCTTTGAAATGATCTTAGTGACACATTTTTCAATAAATGGTCAATAACGACTTGGGTAATCTCATTATCCTTCTTCAAAATGACATTGTCAGCGTAATATCACAACTGTTGTCAAACAAGTTAGTTTAGGTCCTTCAAGTCCACCCAGCTTTAAATGGGTACCTGGCTTAAGTTGGGGAAGTAAAGGCGGCTGGGCGTTGTGCTAACCACACAATCCCTTTATGTCCAGTGGTTACAGAAACAGATGAATTCTATAGTTCCTCTGCCCCGATGGTCCTTTTAGAGATGAGGGAACTTTACTTAATCAAACATCTTGTATGTTAATATAAATCAATCTCCAGCTCCACTAAAGACATCTACATTAATACTACTTTCAATTTATCATCATCAGAAATTAACTGTTAATTCATACAAATCTCTGACATAATCATGTCCTGCAACACTAAACTAACATAAACGTTTTTGAATCTATGTCAAAGTTTATAAAAGTCTAAAAACAATTTGTTTTCTTTTTTTTATCAGAATCCATGTTTTATTTTCCTAAAATAATTAATTAAAATCAAGAATCGCCTGAGTAGCACAACAATTTTTTTTTCAAACATCAACATCACAGAGAAACTTGTTAATCAACTTTTTTTTTTTCAATGCATATACTGATTACTTAAACCTTTTCAGCCATCTTAGCTTCATTTCATTTTTATTTTTATGCTACTTTCTTGTTTTATCATTTTTTTTCTTGCCAGAATTTTTTTTTTCTTTAGAAAATTTAAAACATATTTGAAACCATTTAAAACAGCCCAGTTGTGCAAGAAATATCATTTATAAATGCTTACTTTGAAATAGTAAGAGCACTATTTTTTTATTTATTTTTTTTTTTTTGCAGATTTGTTTTCATTCAAGCTTTGAGTTTGATATATTTTAATGTACAATTTTAGTGTTTTGAATCATTTTTCCTTACCGACACATGTATGTAGATAAATGCAGCTACTTTTTTTGGGGGTATGTGCGGTATAAAAGAAAGTGAAGGAAAAAATATGAATCTACATTTTTCATTTGAAAAGTCGGCTGGATGATAACAAGTAGTTGAAAGTGCCAAAAAGCTTCCTTTCAAAATTTCCTCTTAGTCAGATGTTACTATTACTATTTTTTTCTGATTTTATGTCTGACTGATATATTTTATCTTTATTGGCTGTTAACCTACTTATCAAAATAAATTTTTAAAAGGATTTTAAATCAAAAAAATAATTAAGTCATTAGCAGTTTAAAGAGAAAAACTGGCACTTATTTGAATTGTGCAACAAAAAAAATCTATAAAAAGGAATGTTCGTATTAAATGGTTTGAATATATGCCACATCTATTTATTAAATGCAGGTGTAACTTTGCTGCTAGCTAGGGTATTTCCCCCCTTGTTACAATAATCTTACCTAAAAAAAATTAATAAAAGTGAAATATGATTTAAAGGAGATATACAATTTAAAAATTCATTAATGTTGTGGATTTACCAACTGCATGGCGACGGAGGTATTGCCCTCAGGTATTGCTTACATGGTTTTTTTTTCCCGTTCACTGTAGTATCTCATTCAAACTGTCATTAAAAATTATTAGCTCCAGGCCCCAGGATTATGATAATGTTGTGGAGGGGGTGGGGGGAGTTCTTTTTAATGTAATGACTTAGGGTTATGTTAAAAAGTTGCAGTGTTTGAATTATCAGAATATTAATCTGATAGCTCCCTTCCCCCCGCTCCCCCCCACCCAGTGGGAGTAATCTTATACTTAGCCAAGCATTGGATTTCATCACACAAATTAAAAATCACACTTTGGATGTAGAGTTGAACCACGTATAACTGTTAATCTGCCGTGTGGTTTGCCTCTGTATCCCTTATTTAAAGTAACTTGTATATTTAATAAAACTTGTTATTGTCATGTTCTGTTTTAATTGGTCAGTGCAGTAAGCAAGTGGCTTGCCAGTATTAGAAACTCGCCCCATGTTTCATTCAACGCACCATTGAGCACAACCATGGGTTATTTATATTTAAGAAAGAAAGATCTATATTTCTCATTCTCAATTTTTTTCTGAGTTGTGTCTCTTTGGTTAACGAACAATGCAAACACACTGTAAAATATAATATGACACAAACTTGGTCTAAAATATTTTACTTAACAATATACACATATCCACACTGTGGCAATAGAAAATGGAATAGATATACGGCAGTGATATAAAATTAAATGAGATAATATGATCAACATGTATAAATATTAGAGTCTCTAAATGATAACAAGGTACGAAGCAACCAGATACACATCCTTCCACTACAAGTGGTGTCATGCAATACTTTGTAAGGTATTCTATCCAATCCTTGAAGGCCAGCCACGGTCACTTGATCCAAAACCATTAAAGCCACATTGCATACAAAATTATTCACATGACCGGCCTTTAACTCCCTGAAATACTTTGATTTTCCAAGATCAGTAATTTCTCAATGAGATAAACCAGGCAAAGTTGTGAGACTCTTATCACCCCAATTTTAATACAATTTAAACATTTAAATATTTCTTGTCGATAAAAATAAAGATGAAAAAATAAATTTAAAAAAAAAATATATTTTTTTTGTATTTCTATTTTTTTTTTTTTTTTTGCTTATGCATGATATTTGAATAGCGCTTGCCCTCTTCCAAATGTGTTAACGTGCTTATACATTTGCTTCTTTATCTGCAGGCATCATAAACAGCTTTGTAGGCATTTTGGCAGACATTGTATGTTGCCGCTTCAAATGGGGGCTGCACAGAGGACATGCATCAGATGCAGCCCTCCCGGATGAGGCAAAGTTACCTTTGAATTTGATCAACCCACCTTATGAGCCGGACATCATTGGCCAGCCCAACATCATTCCATCATCCCAAAATGTTTTTTCCAGTCAAAATAGTTTGAACATTTCATAGCCATAATAGATTTTTTTCAAATTGTACGGCTTGTTGTTTCACCAATATATGCAATGGATATATTTTACTTATATCTGATGTGAAATTATATTGTTTCAATATTTAATCCATAATTTTAATTTTTTCTTTATTTGGTCTTCTTTTGAAATATTTACAATAAAACACATTTTTTTGTCCCTTACACACAGGTTAGCATTTTTTTCTCTTTTTTTCATGCTAAAGAGTGGTACATTATTTTTTTAATAGTTGTCTAAAACAGTGTTGCAGGTTGTGGCATTAATGGCAATTTTTTTTTTGAGAACCAGGTTTTTCCAAATTTCTATTCCTTAGTTAATTTTCAAATTATATGTTTCTACATGTGATAAAAATTACTGTTATAATTATCACATGAAAAGAATGAAATTCATAAATAAACAATAGTAAAAAATGTAGAAAAAAAAACTATTTTTCTATTAAATAGTAAATAACATAGGGTTATCAAGAATCACTGGCTCAAAATTGAAATCTTCTGGGACTTCTTCTGTTTATTTTTATCATCACGAGCTTTCTCTGTTTTTTTATTCAGATATTTGTGAAGTCTCTTTCACCAGGACAGTTTTATTTAGGTCATTTGTATTAATCTGTAAAAAGTATTTTAAGCAATTCCTATTTGATTAGAAGGTGAGGTTTTGACTCGGAATAAAAACGTTAGATAACATGACCAGCAATTAAACAATTCTTGAAAATAATTATCTCACTTTAGTTGGCCGATGAATAGTATCGATTAACCCAGTCAAAATTTTGCAATTTGCAACCCTCAAAGAAACATGTTCCTTTTTCGCAACACACCCATAAAGAAAGAAAAATAAAAGCTACAATTAATTGCGTACATTTCTTTATTCAATACAAAAGCTATAATTAAGTCTGATAATTCTATTTTTTACAACAAAAAAATTTATGGCATAAGTTTTACGATAGAAGTCAGCGAATCTGCAATTCAAATTTTGATGCCATAACCGAAAATATTTTAAACTGTCTTAATGCACTCTCTGTTTTGTGCAGAATATTTTTGTGAATACAGGCATAAGTAGAGCCTGTTGTATCAAAACATACAACTTATAGTACAACATTTTGTGAGCTGGGAGCTTGAAACATACAACTTATAGTACAACAGTTAGTGAGCTGGGAGCATGAAACATACAACTTATAGTACAACGTTTTGTGAGCTGGGAGCATGAAACATACAACTTATAGTACAACAGTTAGTGAGCTGGGAGCATGAAACATACAACTTATAGTACAACATTTTGTGAGCTGGGAGCATGAAACATACTACTAATAATATGCAGTTTGTGAGCTGGGAGCATGAAATATACAACTTATAGTACAACAGTTTGTGAGCTGGGAGCATGAAATATAGAACTTATAGTACAACATTTTGTGAGCTGGGAACAGACTCTATCGAATTTTGCAATTCAGAGACAATACTCTCGCATCTAGCTAGAGAGGCAAAATAAGTGTTGGAAGAAATTATTTGCATAGCAGATTGCAGTGCAATAGTATTGCTCTAAATGTTAGAGAAAATAAGTTGCAATTATTCCATAAAAAAAAATATTAATCAAGTAAACTATTTAAAATATGTGGTAAACCTCCTCCAAATCTGCTCGCGGCCCACCTGTGTGCCACAATCCACTCCTTTTGAGATCCACTGGCTTAACCTATAAATCTCATTCACTCGGTAGAAATATTTCTACAAGTTTTATTTTTGGCACAGTCACTCAAGCAGAACTGGTTGCTATTCCAAAGAAAAGAACGTAGCTTGTTGATATGGTACAAGTATCGTCCTTGCTCATTTATTACAAATGTACATTTACAAATGTTGTATTTAAACCCAAAAACAAAACAATGGCTGGAAAACCCAGCCCCCCTTCACCCCCATGTGCCCCACCCCCGGGGTCAACATTTCATTAGGCCTGCACTAAATTTTACAGCTGTTTTTTTTTTTTGTAATAGTACATGGCACCAGGGTCTGCCGGCCTGTGAAGAGGCGGCTAGCATTTATCGTTATAATTTTTTTTTTTATTTTAGAACAAAAAGCCTGCTACTCACCCAGTGGCGTATGGGGGGGGGGGGGTCATCATGCCCCGGGCGCTACTCACAAAGGGGCGCCAAATGGTATATTTTATATTTAATAATATATAGTTTTGAATGGGGGGGGCGCAACAAAGGTATTGTGCCCCGGTTGCGAGTTAAGCTAGCTACGTCACTGTGCTCACCACACTTAATTATAAAAACGCTTCTGTTGTAACAATTGATTTGATGGCCAACCTGGCAGTAAATCTTCCCAACAATAAGTCTACACAGTAGGGGGTCACTTTTAAGAAACTTATACGATATTTATTTATTTTCCGGAGGGGGGGGGGCAGATCAACATTTTATTTCACCCATTCACTTAAGTAAATTTACATTTTCATCCCCTCGACAAAATCTTGAAATTATGTTAAATGTTATTACATGTTGATTTTTTGTTTTTTGCACTTTTAAGATCATGAGAATGCTCTCCCCTCCCCCTTTTTTTTCTAAATAATTTAACACGAACCGGGCGCTTCAGTAGCTAGCCACAGCTCAGTGCGAACCCATGAAATGTGCGGTTAGCACGTTAGGTGTGCCTATTTGGCGCCACTGACTATGTCCAACAATAATATGTTTGTGAAAAACGACCGTTATGCTTTGTTTTTAATTTCGGACAATGGAGCAGACCATCAGAAGAGTATCGATCGCTATTCAATGAGGACATAGTTATATAGGCCAACTATATAAAGTCACACTTGAAAGTGTCACACATTTCTTACAACCGGAACAATTAAAAAATCAACATGGTTTGACACGATAATAGCTGAAGTATCGCGATGGTAGACTTTTAGACTTGTAATTTACGACACATCTCAGAAGTGGGTCTATAAACTTAAAAAAATTATATTGGCCAGGGAGTCGTTCACATTTAATGTTGTTGTTGTTGTCGTCGTCGTCTGTATCTGGACATGGAGAGATATGACTAAATACTCTGTTAAATTCTCCACCTCTTGGGCCTCTAATAACCTCATTAATAGCCTCGCCCTTCCCTCTTTCCCCCAACTGTTATGTCACTATAGCCATTGTAGGTAATGACAGGACAAATGTCCCAATAAGGGGCTCCCTCCATTGTGTGTGTGTGTGGGGGGGGGGTCTTAACCTATTGGTGTATCCTTATAACCGACTCTGAATTTAATCATAAAAGTGCGATCATGATTTTTTTTGTGCATACTACTGCTAGGCCTGGTAACCTAAGGCATTTGATTATAAATTTGTAGAGAGATGTTGTCACATTAACTGCTTTTAACTACTAACTGGTTACAAAAAATGAATAACTAAATTAATGTTTCAATGAACTGGACAGTCCATACACGCACTCCCCCCCCCCCACACACACACCGTTACAGTTGTCAAGGAAACACCACGAAGACCTCATGTCTGTGTTTGACACAGGACGACGTCTGCAAGGCGCGACAGGAGTTGTGCGACCTGCGGCCTTTGCCTTGCTTGGTTTTACCCATGGTTTTACCTAACTATAACTAACTATAAACGCGCAGGCGACACTATAACTTAATTTTAGAAAAACACGAACGAATAATAAAAAAAAATAATCGTACTTATTTATATCCGTCAGTGCATGAGTTGTGACAGTGGAGGGGGGGGGATATCCTTGCCCTGGCCACACCATCAGATAGATTTCACTCGGGGGTATAAAAGGGTGTTTTCTGAATATTTGTAGTGTCTGTTCCGCAACATTATTTAATAGCGTAGTCTTAATACGTTTAAAACGAACAGGCTGTGGTTGTCCCCGTGTCAGCACTAACCTATACAACCCAGAGTAAATATTTACAAGGGGGGAGAACAGCGCGAGTGTCAACTTATAACAGCAAGAATTGCCAAGAATAAACATTGGATTTATTATTATTATTATTATTACAGCTAACAGAGTTCGAATTTCATCCTCTTTTAAATTTTATACTCAGTCTACACTGTAAGAGATTTGTTTACAGCATCTTGTTTGTGATGCGGACAATAGACCTGCATAAATTGTCGGATTAAGGTTACCAAAAAAAAAAAGAGCTTAATTTTGCGAATAAATTGATAGTGATTTGTAAAGTCCCTGTGATGATGGGATGTTTATCTATTAGATCCTTTAAACAACGGTGGGGTTGTTTTTGTTGTGCCCTTCTTTTATCCCCACCATGACCGATAGTGCAATGGCTATGGAGGTTCTACAGGAAACATGGGAGGAACTTTCACCGTGACCTGTTAAATTCCGTTTGTTCTCACTGATCTAGGGCACCTGACACTATCTACTGATACCGCCAGATTATCTTGGGTTCCAGGCACTATCTGCTGATACCACCAGCTTATCTTGGGCACCTGACACTATCTACTGATACCGTCAGATTATCTTGGGCCCCTGACACTATCTGCTGATACCACTCGCTCATCTTGGGCCCCTGACACTATCCACTGATACCACCAGATTATCATGGGCCCCGGACACTATCTGCTGATACCGCCAGATTATCTAGGGCACCTGACACTATCCACTGATATCACCAGATTATCATGGGCCCCATACACTATCTGCTGATACCGCCAGATTATCTAGGGCACCTGACACTATCCACTGATACCACCAGATTATCATGGGCCCCGGACACTATCTGCTGATACCGCCAGATTATCTAGGGCCCCTGACACTACACGCTGATACCGCCAGCTTAACTTGGGGCCCTTAACACTATCTGCTGATACCGCCAGCTTATCTAGGGCCCCTGACACTATCTGCTGATACCGCCAGCTTATCTAGGGCCCCTGACACTATCTGCTGATACCACCAGATTATCTTGAGCCTGTGTTAATCTCCACCGTTACCTACAGCTTATCTTGAGACCGTGCAACTATCCACATCACCTACTAACTATTGTATATCTAAACAGCTGATTACTGAACTCAGCGAGAATTGAAACTTAAAAGGTCAGATGCCCCTGACATATATCTGAGTTGCTCGCTATTTTGATACGGGTCTTTAATGAATTCGAACTATATAACAGTGTTATGATGAAGAGGGGGGGGGGCAGGAAAGTACTTTTATTCTTAACGCAACCGGCAGTAATCTTGTTAAAGTGCTGTAAGCAGTGACGTAAATGGGGAGGCGAGGGGAGGGCGGGGGAGGAGATCCGCCCCGTAATGCACATTATTTTCTATCTCAGGGGCGACATTTTGGGTCTTCAGTGCCATAATACCTCAGAATATGAACTTAATTTGTATGAAATTGTTCGAGTTCCAAATAATCGTTCAGGTTTCGATTATTTTCTCTTTAATAAATGATATAGAATTAATGATTGCAGTAGTTGGGTAGCCTACATCAATCATTCTTCTAAGTGGGGGAGGGGGGAGGGAGGGGCGACATTTTCCGTTCTTAACTATCTCAGATGCTTTCACTACACAGAGAAATGTTATGAATGGCATAAAAAAGCATGATTGCAAAGAGAATGGACCAACAAAATACATTACGTGAAATGTTGAAAAAATACAAAATACATTTCACTGATGATACATGTACGTTTAGTCGTTTTGTTCGCCAACTTAGGCCTTTATATGATTTCAAACCTTAGACCCGCAGTAACCCTAATCCGGGCCTGGTTATAAATACATATCTAAATGTCAGTGTCGGATTAAGTCCACGTGAGGTACTAAGCACCGACTCATTTTACTGCCGCCATTCAGTCAGCGATGCTTAGTATGAGCAGGCACGCCGAGAGGGGTGCAGGGGGGGTCATTGACAGGGGGCCCGCATCTGTAAGGGGGCCCGGCCGCCCCGACCATGTCAATTTTTCACCGCTCATTGTTTATTAAGGGGCCCGCAATGATGTCCTGCCCTGGGGCCCTTGTTGGCTCTCGGCGCCCCTGAATATGAGAACCACTGGCTTAGATCATACACATATTTATATACATTTTATTGATTAAATAAAAGCGTGGGCGCCAGCAGTGCCGACCCTAGGGATGTGGGGTGCCGGGGTGCTTGGGCTCTTTGGGGAGAGAGAGAGAGAGAGAGAATTAAAAGCCAATCAAATGTATATAAATATTTGTATGATCTAGGCCTAATTCATTTAAATAATAGTATATTGTTTTAACATTGTTGTTGTTGTTGTTTTGTATATGCATCCATGGGCGTATTCATGTGGGGGGGGGCAAGGGGGGCATTTGCCCCCCCCTACATTTTGAAAAAATGTCATATAAGAGGGGGGCATTTGCTCCCCCCCCCCTTACATTTAAAAAAAATGTCATAAAGTTGTTATTTGCCCCCCCCCCCCGGAAAATTTTTGCCCCCCCCCCCCTGGAAAAATTCATAGCGACGCCTATGTATGCATCATTACACTTGCGATGTCTGGTCCCAGGTGTGTTTGGAAATTTGAAATCAATTATTACAAACTTCTCTAAGTCCTAATTGATTTGAACATTTGAATACGTGTGTACTCTCGATGACAGCAATTATTTTAAAACTTTCGATCATTAGTTTTATAGAATAATATTTATACAAAAAGGTGAATATCGAAAAAGAATTATGATGTATCGAGTTTAGCAGAATGTTGAAGTTGTTTTTTTTTTGTTATAGTCTGTGCGCTATTCTAAACTTTAAAATCAAAAGCAAGGGAAATTCTTTTAACAATACACAGTAAATGGAAAATAATTAACGCAGTACCATCAAGCGGGACTCCGTATTTTTTTCCAGGTACCAGCAATAGATATTGCTCCACAGCCTAACCCTAACCCTAACCCTAATCCTAACCCTATTCCTAACCCTAACTGCTGGTACCCGAAAAAAAAATACGGGCACCAGCCATATTCCCAACCCTAATATAATGGCGCTTGATGATATCGTAGCCACTTCGAATAATTAATCCGTTTATTTTAGTCAATATAATTTCTATACATATTTGTATGAGGCATTTTTAGTACATTTAATTAAAGTGTGCATAAAAAAAAATCTTTAAAAATATTTTTTTTCTATTTCGGTTCCACATCAAAATAATAAAAAAAAAAAAAAGCACCGGTAAACACATTTCTGCACATTTTAGTATTAGTTTTTTGCCCCACCCCCTTTTCCCAAATTTTGCTATTTAAAAAAAAAACCCTCTGATTTATGCATTTCCTTCATACACACGTACACAAACAAAAGGCATCCTATTTAATTGCAGCTGCTGCTGTAGTGTGAACCATATGCGCAGTGTTAAAGGTCTTTCAGTGGAAGGTTTTGTTTATGCTGCGAAGTCTAATACTGCTGGCAGAGTGCCACTGTTGGTTTTGAAGGGGAAGGTGAAAGGTCACATATTTGTATATGAGGGGGTGGGGAACGCGGTTGACACTTGACATCATTTCAACTTTGTTTTTATTTATTGTAATATAAACTACACATAATTTATTTGTATATTTATTGCACTCGTTTTCTTTCCCGGATGAAAATATTTATTTCAAATATATGATTGGAATAATATATATCAAATTGGATTTTAGAAGTGAGCTAAACATGAAAGTATTTTTATTTATCCACTGCTAAGGTGGATAAGTTTTGTAAAGTGCTAAACGTACTGTCACCTGGCCAGATGACATACGCCATATTATTTCCGTCTTCATTACGGTATTTAACAAAACTGGGCGTTGTATCTGTGTAAGTCATTCGTGGAGCTTTAGCACCAATTTTGCAATTTATTTCAATATATTACCACCAAAATGAGTGACGATGTTCCCGAAATGTTTCGTCCAAGACTGTGCCATGTCGTCAAATGGTTAGACTTCCAGGGTTATGGTTTTAACCTGCATGCTGAAAAAGGTAAAGCAGGTCAGTTTATTGGCAAAGTGGACGAAAAGTCGCCAGCTGAAGCCGCTGGACTGAAAGAAGGTGACCGCATAGTAGAGGTCAACGGAATTAATATCGGCAACGAAAACCACCAACAAGTTGTTACGAGGATAAAATCTGGTGGAGAAGAAACTCGCCTTCTAGTTGTTGATAACGATGCTGACAACTGGTACAAGGAACATAAACGAGTTGTGAAAGGAGATTCTCCAGAAGTCAAATTTATTAGTTCCAAGAGAGAAAACCACCATTCTAATAGTAGAGGTATATTGCTTATTATTATTTATATCATGCATTCTCAACTAACACTAAAGGGGAGATCTGTCTAAATTAAATATTGTAAACATTATATGTTACAAGTATTTATTAGCGATAATTTAACAATTAAATTGTCATTGGCTTTTCGTAAAAAAAAAAAATATTATTTTACTAAACATTTAAGTCATGAATACATTTAGTGTGTCAGGCTGTTTGGGAGCGGCAGATGATTCATTTAATTTTGCAGATAGGCTGGTAGATGCTAGAAATTAAGCTATTTAACACATTCAGTGTGACAGGCTGCTGGGAGCAGCAGAGGATTTTTATTTTGCATATAGACTGGTAGATGCCATTAAATATTAGTGACAAAATATTTACAACTAGTCAATGAATTAGGGCATTATTATTCTACATTATTTTAATAGAATGAAACTTCAGTTTTTTGCATTGCTTTTATATGGATTTTTCATATTGTTTACTAAGTTTACCATCGGCTGATTCTATAACTAACTAAACCAAGATTGTAAACAGTGATATAAAATAAAACCAGTTATGTTATTTTTTAAAATGATGAATTAATTTGACATTTTAAGGGCAATAAAAACCTCACTCAAGGCAGTAAAAATAATTTAGTGCTAAATGAGTTAAGCTAAAATTGCACAATTAATGTAATTATATATTAACCGTTTCAAAGTCTGTTTATGAAATTGAAATTAATCAATGTGACTTTAAAGGGACATTTTTGCTTATTCATAAAATACCAGAGAAGCTTTGATCCTTCATATAATTGTGAAGTTTTTAAATATTTCAGTCATTAATTTATTTCATCATACTTGAAATAATATTATATATTTAGATTTGTTTCTTACAACTTTTTTTTATATGAATAACTTAGATTTTTAATAAACTTTCGTTTGTTAGGCCTATTGTTATGTTAATTTCTTCAGCTAACTTTTTGATTATTTAACTCCTAAGTACTTTGGTATCTGACTCTTTCAGAGTGCCAATGGACTGACACTTCCACATTTTTTTTTACCAAAGGTTCATTGTCCATTAATATTTTTACAACTTCATGTAGCGGCCAAATAAAAAATGCATATATAGCTTACATTTTAATGAAAATTGTCAACATATAAAGATATGATTATAAGGATAATGATATATTGAAACATTTTTTTTTGACATGTGATATGTCACAAACTCAAAATAATGGGCTATGAAAATATTTTCTTTTTTTTTATATCATTTGTGTCTTTTTATTAAAATTAGCATTTTAAAAAAATTGTTTTGAAAGGGGTGGGCAAATTTTTCGATTGCAGGCCGTAAGGGGCTCTTCAAATTGACAGAAGGGCAGAACCAAAAGCAGATAGATGGAATGTTTATAGGAAGTAAATAAAATGTTAAGGTCATTAATGTAAAAGGGCAGAGAGTAGCAGGTGG
Source organism: Bulinus truncatus (assembly GCA_021962125.1). Taxonomy (NCBI): domain Eukaryota; kingdom Metazoa; phylum Mollusca; class Gastropoda; family Planorbidae; genus Bulinus; species Bulinus truncatus. The sequence continues at coordinate 2,047,603 of JAGDYQ010000010.1, read as the reverse complement.
ACAGTGCTTTGCCCACCCCTGCTCTTGTATGACGAATTAAAATTTAATTTGTTACTTAGTCATAGTGATACCAACACCACACATTAGCTATCTATATGATCTAATGAAAATACGGCTTTCTGCTTTAACCAAATAACTATCAATGGTAGCATATGAGCGTCAATTGATTAATTTAAAAAAGCAAAATGTATTCTGCTTTATTGATGGCTTCTAAGGTTAGCTAAAAAATATTTAATTGATTTTACAATCTTTAGTTCACTCAACTATAATCATTTTCAGATTCTGTTCACGATGAGCTTCCTGGAACACCCCAGTCAGCAGATGAGCACATTTCATTTACTGCTACCAAATATGAACACAATGGGCACACTGATGATAACAGTCATCGACCAAGATTATGTCACCTGAAAACTTGGTCACATTTCCAGGTAATACTTGAAAAAAAAAAACATTGCTTTTAGATATGTTGCTTTGTAAACAAGTGGTGTCCATAGTTACATTCTGATAAAATTTAATAAATACTGGTTTGTTGTTAATGTCATGAAAAACTGAAATAGGTAGCCTGAAACCTTAATGTGTCTGCATGTTTAACAAATCAATTCAATTAGACCAGACAGAAATGAAAAAAGACCCACACTGCTCAGCATTAGCTGTTTTCTGCAGTATTTATAAAAATATTTTTAAGGATCTTTGATTGTGTTCCTCTGTTTTGAATATAGGATAAATGATTCCCCAATATCTAATAATTCTGGATTCATTCCTAACATAAGATAAACCTGCAGCAGTTGGTAAAACTTTTAAGTACTGGATTCTTACACCTTGTTTAGTTAAAAGGGATTTATTTAAATGTGATACTTTTTATTTATTGGACTATAATTTTTATATGCTTTTAACTATATTTATTATTGAAAAATATGCTTAATGCATTATTAATAGTATTTTTTTTTTCAATTCATTACAGGGTTATGGCTTTAATCTTCACGCTGAGCGAGACAAACCTGGTCAGTACATCGGCTTAGTAGACGATGACTCACCTGCAAGTTCAGCTGGACTGCGAGTCAATGATAGAATTATTGAAGTGAACGGTGTCAACGTTGAAAAGGAGACCCACACTGACGTCATTGCTAGAATCAAAGCAGTGCCTGGAGAAACCAAGCTGTTAGTCGTAGATCGTGAAACTGACAATTATTATAAGGAAAAGGGCATCACAGTGTCCTCAAGCATGCCACAAACAGATGTTCGCATAACGCCAGATGCTTCAAGTTAGTAAACCATCTTATTATGATCTTATTTTTGAGTGGATATGTTATTTAACTGATGATTTACTGTTTTTTGGAATAATATCTTTGCTTTTGCTTTTTTATTTTTAGAAGTAAAAAATGGAATTCAGTCCCAGCCAGTACATGTACCGGTAAGTTTTATGTTGGTGTTAAATTTGTTGTTCTTACTTGAAAGTCTTAATTTTTTTAGAATGTCTGTTGTATGTATCTAAAAAACTGTGAAGGCAGGGTCTAAATATATGTATGTATAGATATGTATTCTTGTTAAAACATCTACATCCTTGATGTGTCTCCACGTAACGGTTTATTTTTTCCCTAAAATTAAATATTTATAATTCCTATATTTGTTTCTTTATGTAAATAATTGTCTTTGTGGTTACATATAATTTTTTTTCCCCTGACCTATGGGCTATGGAAAGGTTTAAAACTACTGGCTATTAGATGTAATAAAGTGGAATTTAATATAATATGTTCATGAAGATCCAAATATTTCAAAGCTAAAATTTGAAATACATCAGAATTAGAGAGTAAAAAATACCTATTCTATACCTTTACAGGAACCAGAGCCAGAGTATGCTGTAGCCTCAAAGCCTACTGTCCACAAAGAAAAAGAACCACACGTGCCTGTCACTGGAGCTGACGGACTCGAACTTAATCTTTCAGTGGCTGAGATCAAGGAGAGACTCAAGTCAAAGAAGAAACAAGACCCAAGGATGAATAAGATATCCTTTGAACAAAAGTATAAAGAATTTCAGAGGATGTAAGAAATGTTTTTTTTTTAATTGTTTGTGCCAATGTTAACTGTTAATAATTTTTTTTTATAAAGAAAATTGAATGCAGCTGTCACCTGTACCGAATAGCCGGTTATTTATGCTGCCCACCAGGAGATCGAAATAAAATCTTTAGTCATGTTATAATAATTTCACTTTTATCAGTGTGTTTTTGATCCATAATGTTTTAGGAAATTCAATCATATTTTTTTGTGGGCAGTGCATAATACCCAGAATTTTATAATCTTAAATTCAGATGTACAAAGCATATGAATTCATTTTTTTCATTTGCTGACTAAACAGTAGATAATGCATATTATACAAGAGGTGTTATTATTAAATGATGCATAAAAAAGAAATATAACGACAGGTGAAAATAGTTTTTCTGGAGACTCATTTGTATTTGTTAATAATGTTACTTGGGTTCTTTTATGAATCAGTTTTCATGTCATCTGAGTTCTAGATTTAGCAATAAATTAAATAAGTATTTTTTACTGAACAAGTGGTTTCAAATCTCTTTTTTTTCATGACCTGATTTTGTAAAAGCAAAAGTGACTTGCTGCACTGATAAATAATCAAAAGATTGTTTTTTTTGGGGGGTGGGGGGTTTATTGATAGACACTGTAAAAAAAACAAACAAAATTGAAATTTTTACCCTTAAATAATAATTCAATCTTAGATCCGGATAGAAAACCCACAGTCTGGTAACCACTGTACTCAACAGTATTCTTGAGGGTGATTCATCACCCGAATTGTGGACGTGAAGACAAAACATACATGTATATGTCTTTATCAATTTATTGATAATAAATCAGTCTGGCGGCCACGCTAACTAGATTATAACAGGTTCAACGCCTCTGCCAGGGGTTTAAAGGCTGTGCACCCTGATTTATGCTTATTAATACTTTTTTTTTTGACTGCTGAACTAGCAATGGAAAATGTAATTACCTTTTTTTTTCTTGTGTGTCATTGTTACAATTTGTTAACGACCCTCGTTAGTCTTTGTTGACTTTTCAACACATTCCTTGGTTGGCGGTAAATTTTTTTTTTAATATTTTTATGCCTGATAGGCTGCTCTTAAATTATTTTCTTGCCTGCAAGACCCCCCCCTCCTTCCCTTCCACCACCCTATTATTTCAGCCCAATCGGTTTTTAATTGTTAACTACTTAACGCTGGTTTGGTGACTTTGTGTATCTCCCCTATAAGTTTGGGATTGTGACTGGATAACATGTATTGAACATTTTGTGCCTTTCATTGTTTTTTTATCATTTAAAAAAAACGTTCTTGATGATTTATAAATGGGGCGATCACTCTCTGTGTTAAAGGCTGGCGGCCAGGGTTTGTATGCATTTTTTTTTAAACATTACGTGTGATGATGGCCGTCAAGTCTCATACCTGAAGAGGATAGTCTCGGGTTGTTCTTAATTATATATGTACATTTATATAACAATTTATATTTATATATATATTCAGATTAAACATAAAAATGTTTTATATTTCTATCTTCTATTACTGGTTATCATCTTCATTCACTCTTTGCTCATAGGATTATTTTTTTTTATTTTGAAGTTAGGCAGCTTAATGAATGCCCCTCCCCCACCCACTAATGATTTATGGTAAATAACCATATTTTGTTAGATTTATATATATATTTACTAATTCAAATGTATTGTTTCATTGATTTAATGGTCAGTTGTTGTTTTTTATTTATAGTAGATTCACTTGTTATTAAGTATTTTCTTCTGCATATAGTTGTAGTTTTTTTGTTTGTTTTTTTTATACATTGTGAAAAAAAAATTCAATAAACTTTCGGTGATTTTTAAGGATTAAAAAAAGTTAAAAACAAAATATTCACATGGCCATTGTGTGGACAAAATAGATTTTGGTCTTTATAAAGAGTGAAAAATTCTACAATTCCAATACATGCAACAGAGTAATTTCTTGTTTTTTAAATATAATTGTCTGATTAAGAATTAAGCATTTTTTTTTAGCAATTTAAAACATCCAATCACTTGTTGTTTTTTTTAACGTGCATTTTTATCTAGCAGCAACAGACTTAATATCATTCCTTCAAATTTATAGGCTTGGTTTAGCCTTAGAATTTTCCAAAAACAAATTCAATATTTTATTTAGATGATGGAATAGATTGCTAGCAGCACCTAATCTATTATTGCATTTTGTAGCCATTGTTGAATCAGACGTCATCACCCTTTTAGTTTGACTGGCCTCCCCTGAGACATCATGGGGATTTCTTTCAAACACTCGCCATTTTTCATCTTTGAAATGTATTTATGATGAATTTTTTTTTTTTACATTCAGAATTGTCTATTCTGTTTGTTTATGAAATTTAAAATATATTTTACTCAGCAGCATTGACATTGGAACTTTAATATTATAATCAATGATGATTTAACAAGTTGGTGCACTTTTTCCATTGATTCTTCACTTTTTTTCATTTTCTCTCTTTCCTATCTCTTGAATATTTTGAGAAGGGGTTCATTTTAGATTGTTACATTTTCATACCAGAAAGTTATAAAAATTATTTATGGTCATATTTTTATTCAGTTATATATAATAAGCTGATTTTTTTTTTTTGTTGTTTAAATAAATTCCATCGAAACTTACACAAAAATAATATTTAGACGAAACATTACTTAATTTTTGTTTTTTTTGATGACTTTGATTACCCCAGTCCCAATTTTTTAGCTTTTTTTATGTCAGAAAACATGGAAAAACCTATCATAGATAAGTGTTTCTCAACTTTGAAGACGAGCTGACCTTAAAGTCTAAACTGGTGTATATTGAATATTATGAATGTGTAATATTTTTAAAAGGGCTTACAGTAGGTCGTGCAGAAAAGAAGATTGGGAAGCACTTATCCAGATAATTCAAAATTGACGTCATTGTTAAAAGTTTGCGATTTTATTTGAATTTGTGTGAAAATTGATCTGATTATTTCTTAATAAGGTAATTTAATTTATTTTTTTGTATCCTTTTTACAGATGGAGTAATTAAAGCGTTTTTTTATAATCATTGATGTCCGGTATCCAATCAATGTCATTCAATGATTGGTATTTCCAGGTTTTCATTACAAATGGCTTTTAATACCAGCATGTTTCCTATGTTAAACATTGTCGCGCACACTCCATGAAAACATTCCACTTTTCGAGACTTCCTTCTCCTTATTTAGTGTGTACAAATATTCATCTTTGTAAATGTAGCAGAGAAGTTGCATTTTCTAGTGTCGAATATTGGCTGTAGAATTTTTTTGTCTGTGTCCCCCATTAGAAATAGAAACCAGGGTCTCATTCATAATACTACAAGGCCTTCTGGGTAAATTATTCATTGTTTGTTCTCTGGTTCAACTTTCTAGTAACACTGCGATCATTCCATTATTGACTAGGGATAACTGCTGCAAATGTATTATATGTTTTATTGTTACTTAGTGACTAATATGAAAAAAAATTATTATATATATATATATAAAACTAAATTGATTTTGCTAGCACAATTGTATTATCATTTTAAACCCTAAATTATCCCGTAGGTGTAGTAAACTTTTAACGCTTTTTTTCCCCTCTATAATAAAAGGTTTATTTCGATAAAAAATTTTTGTATTATAAGAGCTTCTGGAAGTTTTTCCACCGCCCTCTGCTTGTTAAGCTGAAGTAGTTTTAAAGTTATTTATTTTCGTGTGGACAGTAAAATGTGATGACGACATTAAAGTAATACCATATTGTTGTATACATATTTTTTATAAATATATCTATATTATATATAAACATGTATTTGATTGTACAACCTTAAATTTAGGGAAAAATAATTTCTTTCTTTTTTTTTTTGGCTCTTACAGGGAGTAAAGGGAAACAATTTGGATGATTTGACAATGAATGTACTTTAAGATTATATTTATTGAACAAATTTATACATAAATAAAAAAATGTATAAACATGAAATATTTATTAAGTATTTGATTGTTCATCATTTTACGGTCATTGTTGATCTTTTTACTTTTGTATTCATAATAGTTTTATCTAGGCCTTTTTTAAGACGTGCAGTTTATTTCTTGAGCATTTAACTTTAAACCCGTAACATCATCATTCAAATCTTAAAAGTTTGCATTCTATTTACGGTAACATCAAGCGCCATTATATTATGGTTAGTGGGAGTACTCATTTTTTTTTCGGGTACCAGCAATTATATTAGGGTTAGGAAAATGAATAGGGTTAGGGTGCGGAGCAATATCTATTGATGTAACCCGGAAAAAATACTGACTCCATCTTGATGTTACCGTAGCCACTGCGTTCTATTTAATAGTAGATGGAAATATGTATTAATAAATATACTTATTGCTAACTAAATGAGTCTATTCAGATTGTTCGTCTCAATGTAATTTTCTGAGGTGTGATCCTGATTTTTTAATTGTGCCCTAATGTAGGGTTATTGTCAGATGCAAGTCATTGTGATGATCCATGACATTGTGACATCCATGAAGTCAAAAATAACCCAGGACTATCGCGTTTATCCCATTAAGTGGCATAAAGGTTTTCTTATATATAATCGTAGAGAAATTTTTAAAAAAAATTAATTTAAAATCCGATATTGTATTGAATGAGTTTATGCCTTTTTTGACCTAACGGGGGACGGGGTTATTTAAATGAGTGAACCCTGTTGTAATGATTGGTGGGTAATTAATTAAACCTTTAAAATTGATGCGAAATAATCGACTGGATAAAAAACATTTAGAATCGTATCAATTTATTGTATGCTGTGAGTATCGATACTGTGAAAGTTTGTATTTAAATTGGTTATTTTTAACTCATGTAGAAGGAAAGCTCTTCAAGGAAACTTGTCAGAAACCTTGTCGTCTGCTCGAAGATGCTATACAAGACTTGTATACAAATTACTTAGTCATTTGGTTTTCAAATTTGTTGCGATTTGCTACCCAATAAGAAACCTGTAAAAAAAATAGAAATTGAAAGTATCAAAGAAAGAAAAACTAAAATTATATATTCTAGATTAAGTGGGTTAATTATTTACATTTTTGGCGACCCACTTTAAATTAGCTCGCGATCCACTTAAAGAACCACTGACCTAGATATTCGTAGGGCATCATGGTATATCGCTTATTTCGAATATCACAGCCAAGTGTACGCCAAACATTTTATTATTGTTGCGATGTTCTTTTATTAAACTTGTAGTAGATGTTCCAACAGGAGTGAACAACACTAATATACTAAGTCGACGCCAGTTGTAAGTAACAATAATTTTAATTCTTTAGTGTAACTGCACGAACATGAACTGACATACAATAGTGAACTCAGGAGGAGTACAATAACTACTGTCTAGATACAACTACAACATGCATCCGCATACTACTATGCCGAAAGCTAGGCTGACTTTGCAACCGCAAAAATAAAATACGTGCTCCCCGCTGTCGGTTGTAGTATACGTCATTTCTACCAAAATGACGTAACACTAGAACTCAGGATAAACTACAACGCAAGATGGCGGAATGACGCCATAGTGACTGTGGTGGGCGGAGCCTACTAAATTGCGTCATCAAACCGACTATACTATTTCTCCACAATTACAAAATTTTGAAACTGCATTGATGAGTGTGATTCGAAGAGATTAACGAGCATGGGCCAGGGTGTCGGATGAATCCCCCGGTGAAAATTTTAAGCAGACTTCGACATCCCAGCCCTGCTTACATGAGCTGGGTATTGAGTGGTACTGTACTCTAGTTTCATAAAGTTCTCTAAAGATACACCATGGATACACCCACAACCTCAAAACAACTTAAGGCATAGGAAAAGCTGTCAGAAAATATAATTATTGAACAACTTAACAAAACAATCGGAAGCGGAAGCAATTTGATGTCAAAGATATGGTTGAATAAACTGATCCCAGTTTATTAAAAATCATTTCGATTGTTCATTTCCGTGTTCTACAGTTGAAGGTTTTCATATACAGACCTAACTATTAACAGTGAGATGGAAAAATAGAAGCTTACAGTATATTATTGAAGAGTTTCACTTCCGTCTTTACAGATCACTGTCAAGTAAGGAAGCAGTGGCTTAGTATCGAATACGGTATTTTCATTTAAGCGTTCGTAGGCCTATATTAGGGTTGCTGATGAATCACCATTAAAACTCATCATATTCTGAAGACGAGCCACTGCTGAAGAGCTCCGTCTCGAATGAAACAGCCGATAATAAATAAGAACAGCAAATCTTTTAGAACTCTTTTTGTAAACTAAACTGACTTGTTAACAGTTCCCATTTGGATATGGTAAAATCACAAACTAGTTTGAGTAAAAATAATAAATGACGTAAATCGTGTTGATTTATCTATCGATAATTTCGACGTTTTTAGTGTGCACCCACCCATCTCACTCCCCATCAATAGTAGCCAGTTTTTTTCCGTATTTTATCACTTTCGCTCACAAAATTCAAATAAAATGACCATGATGAGGCTATAAAAACCGAAATGCGTCTGTCGTCTGCTACATGCCCGTGCTACTATCATTGAAAGTAAATTAATGCGCGTGAAGACATTAGAAGAAATCCTATTGTGATTTTTCGGGTTGTGCCACTCTTTCAACGACCCTAATGCTGATATCAATATTTTGTGTGTCCCATATTTTAGCACCAGGCTGATTTTACCAGTCATTTTAAAAGGGACACAGCGCATGCGTACATCTATGTTCTCACCAGCTTATGGAACCATTTTTTTGTTTTTGTTTTAATGCACCACTTCAAGAGCCACGGCCACGTGTTTTACTGTTTAGCACCTTCAAGCACCCCTTGGTCATTGCGACTCTTATACGTGTGCATAAAAATGATGAAAGATATTTTCCCCATAAGTGGGTGCCTGAACTTCCAGCACACGCATTTTCTATAAACTCACACTTCCAACCCCCCACCCACCCCATGTTTAAAAACAAAATACATGCGCGTCTCTTCGATTCAAGCTACCAGATTTTTTTTAGTTCTACAACTGTAGCAGTGTTGCCACTCTAAAAATATGAAAAACCCAAGTCGGGACCCTTAAAAAACCCAAGAAAACCCAAGGTCATTTTTCCCTCATTGTTGTTCATAAAAAAAAAGTTAACATAAAGAAGTATAATGTAATTGAATTGTGTGTTGTTGTTTTTTATCCAAAAAAAAATTTTTTTTTTTTGGTTTTTGAAACTAATTAAAAAAATATTGGGAATTCTAAAATTATTTTTTTTTGAATTTAATGCAGTGGCACAACCAACAAAAATTGCTGGAGGGGGGGGGCTCACATAGTGAAAAAAGACAGTTTGACAGTTTGACAGTCTTTTTTGTTACTTTATAACGTAAATTATGTATTGATGATTTGGCCTGGAGGGTGTAGCCCCCCCCCCCCTGGTTGTGCCACTGATTTAATGTGTTTGTATATTATGGCTCAACTATCTACAGCTTAAGTCCAAGTTTTCTCAACTCAAAAAAGATCGTACAGCTGATATAAAAACTGTTTGACCCCAGTCTGGACATGAGTGATTTGAAAAAGATAATTACAAATAAGCCCAACCAACCTCCAACCCAGTCTGGGACAGCTTTATGTGACACTTTTGTGTTATTGAGAAAAGACTAAACACAGGACATGCGATACTTTCGGGAAAACTCAAACACCGTGAGTCCCCAAGTACATTCCGCAACACTTTTTCTCTACCCTCGCCTGTCGCCTCACACCTATTGGTGTCAATTTACCTGTCGGGATGTTTCTAGGCCCTACGTTCAGTTTTTCACCCTTTTCCCACCAAAAATGACCCAGATAAGGGGAGGGGGACACTTGTACAATAGAGAAAAAAACAAAACAAAAAAACCCCAAGATTTACAGCCGAAAACCCCATTTCCCAAGTTAGAGTCCGAAAACCCAAGATCTTGTGAAAAAACCCAAGGAGTGGCAACACTGGACTGTAGTGATTAAATGGCCACCATCTGCCAGTTTGCCTGATGATTCCACCTTCACCCTGTCCAACGGGACGATACAGAAAAATCGTGACTTTCGGTGGAAGTTAGGAGAGACAATAACAACAACAACAACAACAACAACAAAACTCGATATGGACACAATAATCTTCTCTTTACATAGAAGGCGCTAATTCCAAAATTGCCTGAAATGACCATCTTCTTATTTGGAATAAGAGCTACGTTGTCCCAGTTTTTTTTCCCTTCATTTGTAGTTTGTATTTTTTTTTTTACAAGCGTTTGCCCAGATAGTCTATTGGTCGTGATTTTATTTTTTTTTTTGGCTTTTTTCCCCTCTTCGCATTTGTTCGTAGGTTGCCAGTTTGTGTTCGTGCGAAGATCCCTTTATTTATAATGCTAGTGATACCATTGACTAATCCGAAGATAGGGATTTATTGTCTGACGGCCACTTTGGCTTGTTGATTTTCTTTTTCTCCTTTTTTTCGTGTAGAACGTAACAAATAGAAGGGGGACAGAAGAAGAAGGGGGTGGGGAATAATAGAGAAATAGTTGTCAGAAGCACACAGTACTTTGATGGCATAAACTCATCCTGTACTTTGATGGTCCAAACAGCTCACCCTGCTAATTGAATTAATTGCAGAATATTACATTGTTTTTTTGTCTGTTTTTTTTTAAAATCTTCAATGTCTTGAGGTCCTGAGTAGGTCTATCGTTTGAACGTAGAAGTTCATAGAATCAATAAGTGTGTGAGTGTTGTGTGTGAATGTGTGAGTGTATGTGTGAGTGATTGTGTGTGTGAGTGATTGTGTGTGTGAGTGAGTGTATGTGTTAGTATGTGTATGAGTGTGTATGTTGTGAGTGAGTGTGTGTGTGTCAGTGTGCGTATAAGTGTGTGTCAGTATGCGTATAAGTGTGTGTGATTGTGCGCAGAGCCGGATTTACAATTGTCGGGGCCCCATGCCAACAAAAATTAATATGAGACCCATTTTGAAAAATAAAAAATATTCCTTAGTTTGTTTTTTTTTTGTTTTTTTTTAAACTACTCAACATTTTGCACCCCCTTCCCAATGCCACGGGGCAGCTTGAACAATAGAAGATAAAAATCTCTACTAAATTTGTTCAAATTTAATGAAAGATCTTGGCCACGCCCAACATTGACTGATCTGTTTGCAGTAAATCTAATCTTTGCTTTTTACGTTCGAAAAGTTGGTAATTGATGTTATCCCTTTAACACGATACTCCTCCACCCCCATTGTCATTTCGACATTGACCAGCCAATGCTGCTCCGTGTGGTAAGTTCGTCATCATCTGCATACAAGCTGGGGTACAGCACCGTAGCGTGAAAATTCTACAGCAGGGGGCCAGGCATTATACAACAGGGGCCAGGTAATAGCAGGGAGGGGGGGGGCAGGTAATACATTTTACTAAGTAGAACAAATTAGCAGAGGGGGCCAGACAAAACGCAGGGGGGGGGGCAGGTAATACATTTTACTAAGTAGAACAAATTAGCAGAGGGGGCCAGACAAAACGCAGGGGGGGCAGGTAATACATTTTACTAAGTAGAACAAATTAGCAGAGGGGGCCAGACAAAACGCAGGGGGGGCAGGTAATACATTTTACTAAGTAGAACAAATTAGCAGAGGGGGCCAGACAAAACGCAGGGGGGGGCAGGTAATACATTTTACTAAGTAGAACAAATTAGCAGAGGGGGCCAGACAAAACGAAGGGGGGGGCTGCCCCCTGCCCCGCCCCCGCACGCTACGCCCCCCCCCCTATAGCGCACACATCTTGAGACCCGCTGACGCTGACTAAAAAAAGTGTTTTCATTTGTCTGTTTTAATTGCTTTCTTGTGTAGAGGCGATACAGTGAGATCGTTTTTATTTGGTCACAGAACAAGTTGACCGGTTGTTTGTTTTTTTTGTTTGTTGTCTGACGTCACAACCGCACATGCGCGCGTGTTGAATGACCATTGGTCTGGGTGAAACGAGATGAAAACTGACAGTGCGCTTCTTTTGAAACTGATATCTTTTTTTTGTTTTCATTGAACAGGAGATGAGGCTCATATCATTGTCCTAACGAATATCCGATAATTGATAACACTGACCGTTATGAAAGTAAGACAATATTCACAGTCTGGTAGGGAGAGCTTTGAACTATGTCGTCTGGTAAGTCACAAGGAGTCGACTATTCACAGTCTGGTAGAGAGCTTTGAACTATGTTGTCTAGTAAATCACTAGGAGTGGATATTTATCCCTGTCCAACATTCCCCCACACCACTCCACCCACCTTAAAAAGACCACAGATCAAGCAAAAGAAAAACCCAGCAACACACACACACACTTGACTGTATATCTCTGTATTGTTCGCTCACATAATTGTTGTGGAATTTTAAAAAAAAAATATTCTTCAGTTCATTCATCTGTAATCATTTCCAGATACCGTTGACGATGGGAATCCCTGGGGACCCCTCCCCCCCCCCCCACACCCACCCCAGTCAGCAGATGATGAGCATATTTCTTTTACTGCCTCCAAATACGAACACTGTGGACACACACCTGTGACCATGGGCGTCGCTATGAATTTTTCCAAAAATTTTCCGGAGGGGGGGCAAATAACAACTTTATGACTTTTTTTTTAAATGTAAAGGGGGGGGGAGCAAATGCGCCCCCTTGCCCCCTCCCCCCCATGAATACGCCCATGCCTGTGACCCAGATGTCCCCAAATTTACACTGGAAAATCCCCATTTTTTTTTGTTTATTCCGCCCTGACCTGTGGCATTCAAATCTCAGACCCAGAAATGTATTACTAAATTGATCACGAAATTATTTTTTTTTATTTATTATTATTTTTTAAACTTTTCATTTTCCCTGATTAAAAAAAAAACAACGGAAGTTAATCATTTTTTTTTCATTAACAGATTTGGCTTAGGGTTATTTTTTTTTAGGCCCGGGGGGGGGGCGAGGGAGGGTACTATATCTTGCCATGGGACACGAGCACACAAAGCTGAGCCAAGGCTAATGTGTGCTTGAAAAATTAATTTAAGGATTTTTTTTTTTAAATTGGAAACTTCAACGCTGGAGAGCCAGAATACCAACAAAGCCCTTCATTGCATCCCCTAAATCCCCCCCCCCCACCAGTCCCCACTGCTATGAGGGGCCCTTGTTGGACCTTATTTGTATGTGCCTATCTAGAATGACTTTTCCATTTGAGTGTGTGTATGGTGGGGGGGGGGAGAGGAGGATTGGGGAATGATAATGTTCCCTGGTAAAGATTATTTAAGGTGGAGGGGGGGGTGGGGCGCTAGGTAAGGCATTTGAGCCGGCGACCTTGACACCCTCAAAAACAAAAACAAGAAACGGCACCCCCCCACCCATCCCCTTCCCTCCCTCCACCCTCCAACATCACATGAAACAACAATTTGGTCCAACGGCATAACATGAGTCAAATATATACATGTATTTATATTCTGGTATTTATCCTAATAAAGTGGTACACTTAATAAAAAGGTGGGGGGGGGGCGGGGGGCGGGGAGACAACACAAAGATAAGCCTCCCCCCCTTACAAAGGGGTGTTAGACGTCACACACTTTCTATATTCTATTTACTGCTGTTGACTGGCTGTTAACTTGACACCTACCATTGACCAACCGTTTTCGCGAGTTTTTTGATTTATGTGTCAGTGATGGGTCCATGGATGGGTCCCTCGAGAAACTCCTCCGGCTATTTACTATGTATTTGTTCACTTATTGTTGCGAAGGGTCAGTAACGAAAATTTTCCTATGATCTCATACAGCCGGAATTGTAAAAACCGACTAATATGTAAATTTCAATGACGAAAATTTTAACAGCCCAAGTAATTATAATTTTTCCTCTTATTTTAATTTTATCTTTAGAAATTTTAAGCGCCATACATAGTTAAATTGAAAAACACAGTGGCTACGGGACCAAGGAACGGGGGTCCAGGGATAGACGCGCATGCGCTCTAGACGGACTTAATTTTTTTACGGCTGTGATGTGCGCATGCGCGATTTTTTTTTCCGGGTACCAGCTATAGATATTGCTCCTCACCCAAACCCTAACCCTAACCCTAGCCCCGAAAACAAAAAAATATGCAATAATAAGCAGTCCGTCAGCCGCGCATGCGCATATATCCCTGGGCCCCGAAAAAAAAATACAGATTACCGTTCCTTGGTCCCGTAGCCACTTCGATTGAGAAATTGTTACATCAAACACCTATAATATATCAAACTGGCTGTAATATCTGGTATAAAAGTCTACACTTTACCTTTTTTTTTTGGGTCTTATCATCTAGGCCTAAGGCCTACTACACACATGACACACTACACATGTGGCACACTAGATATGTTATACATGACATCTTACAGAATAGACAAATGTTACACACTACAATTGTTACACGCTCAACATGCCGTACGCAAGATATGTTACACACTGTAGACGCTACACACTCTGCACGTGTTGTACACTAGACTTGTGACACTCTGTACACACTACACACTGCTCACTTTAAGCGCTGTACACACTACAGGTGGTCATCTAGACAAACAAGTTATTAACCTGACCATGGCCAGTGTGCAGTGCCGAACCTAGGGATTTGGGGGCCCGGGAAAGCTTGGCCTCTTTGGGGGTCCCTGCACTTTGACATTCGACACCATGACAACATGTACTTAATATTTAATGAATAAAAAAAAGTTAATTAAAACTGTACAATAAATATATGTTGATTAGTGATTAGTGATACGACTAGTCATACCCTATTAGACTGAGCTTAGTCACAGGCCGGGACATTTCCTGTACTTCCAAGTACACCGGGACACTTCATGACCTTTCAAGTACACCGGGACACTCCACGACCTTCCAAGTACACCGGGGCACTTCACGACCTTCCAAGTACACCGGGACACTTCACGACCTTCCAAGTACACCGGGACACTCCACGACCTTCCAAGTACACCGTGACACTTCATGACCTTCCAAGTATACCGGGACACTTCATGACCTTTCAAGAACACCGGGACACTCCACGACCTTCCAAGTACACCGGGACACTTCATGACCTTTCAAGTACACCGGGACACTTCACGACCTTCCAAGTACACCGGGACACTTCATGACCTTCTTATAAGGACGAAACGGGGCGGATGAAATGAAAACAAGCTGCGTGTCCCGGCTAAACTCGGTTGCCTGATCATGGCATAAATATCATGTTACCATTACAATTATTTATATTAGCTTTTTGTTTTTTCTTGTTCGTTAAAATCAAGTGGTGGGTTGAATATAGGCCTATATATACGCCATCATTTCACACCATTATTTATAGTTTTCATGTAAAAGGCGGGCATTCATTATTAAGAGTATTATCACAGGAAGTGATCGGTACCACACCAGTGATCCCCCCGTTATGTCACCCTTACAGTTGCTCCGGACTCGAATGACAGATAGAGTAAGTTTATCCATTCGGTTAAGTCGTGAAGTGGAAATCATTAAGCAGACGTGAACAACCGGTTGGACTAAATACGGTGACAAGGAATTTGAGGCGAGTTGGTTACTATTACCTAAGTGGGTTAAAAAATGGATCATTTGGTAGCTTTATTTTTATATTTTGAAAAGCTAAAAATAGCCATTAAACAAATCACCCTATTTATTTGTTATTGCTTTGAGTGACTACATTTTTTTTGAGGCTGTATAAACGTTTTCAAAGAAGTCTGTCATTTTCCGACAATCAGTGTACACTATTTACTAAAAATTGCCTTGCTTTTACTATTGACTGTAATTTCACTTTGCCAAAGCACATTTGACTATGTTAGCACTTAGAAATATTTTACAATCATATCAGAATGTTCTTACACAGACGTATGGTCGTGTGGTAAAGCTCTCGACTGTCGACCTTTAGGGTTACTAGTTCGATCTTCGGTGAGGACCAATGGATAGTTCAGGTCACGGCTAAAGTCCCAGCTATGTCTCCCGTGGTGCCTCCATGGTCATTGCACTATCGACTCTGGTGGGGATGAAAGAAGGGCACCGTAAAAAAAAAACGCCCCATTAGTGGTTTATATGATCTAAGAGATTTCATCTCATCCTTACAGGGACTTCACACACACACGCACACACACACACACACTGCAATGTTCACACATAGACTGCATGAAATTAAAAGTACATTTGATTATCCTGCGATTCATTCGACCAAGCATACATTTGATTGTACTAAAAATGAAATTCGCCTCACCAATGAACAACATTCAGCCTGTAAAGTGCATAACAACACTTTCGAGTATATTTTCAAAATCAGTTCAAATATGAGTTCACGTGCAACATTCCAACATGAAACTCGTAATAAACTCACCGTCTGTCTATATTAACGATGTGAAAGACACATTTTTTGTGTGATTTTTTTTTTTTAAATTCATCACCCATGCCGTAACCCAAACAATTAAAATTTCATACTTGGTTTTCTTCCTCGCCACCATCTGAAAATGTGGACAATGCATGGTCCCACACCCCCTGGTCAATTCGTTCAGACGATCGCTGAATGGTCTAAACCAGCAACAGAATCATCGAATTAGATTGGTATGCGGTGACGCGTCCGTCTTGGACAATGGTCATCTATTGACCATACTGGTTCATCGAGACAGTGAGTGACTCCAAGTACTTTAACCATTGAATATGTTTGGTTGGTAAAGGTCATTACCTCGATATGGTCTAGGGTTTTTATTGCTTAGCTGTTGGTTTTTAAAAAATGTGAAGTATGCGAAATGAAAATGAACATGCGATTGACCATCAATTACCACTACGGGGTATGACCAGAATCTGATCAGGAAAAAAAAAAATGGCGTCGATTGTCGTCTGGAACCAAAGGGGGACACAACTCTCACACAATACTGGCGAGCTGTACGGCGCCTTATTCATGGCGTTAACAAACAAACATTGTCGGCATCTGGTCTGACTTCCGTACGTTGAGTTGTCGCCCGTTGACAGTTTGATCAAACTATTACCAGGGGGTGGGGAGGTAAGGAAAAGTAGGGAAGATTGGGGGGGGGGGGTTCACTGAACATGATAAATACTAAAATTAAGCCGTTTATATTTTAACACACAAAAAGAGCGAAAATGTTTCAAGATTTTAGAGAATAAAAATGGGGGAGGGGGGGGGAGAGAGATTTGTGCCATTTTTTGTTAACTTAGAACGATAGCATTGATTTTGATCATTGGTTTGTCAGAATTCAGGTTTATATCAAGAAAAAACAAACGAAATAAAATAGACTATAGTATCTAATTATCTATCTTCCTGGGACGGATGGCCGAGTGGTGTAGATACTCGACTGTCATGGGTTCGATCCGCGGTGAGAACCATGGAATTTTTCCATGTGAATTTGGTGCAAAGTCATCCCACAAGTCCACCCAGCTTTAATTGGGTACCTGACCTTTTAGTCGGGGAAGTAAAGGCGGCTGGGCGTTGTGCTAACCAAACAATCCCTTTATATGCCGCGGTTACAGAAACACTTCATCTGCCCCGATGGCAGGGAACTTTACTTTTTATCTATCTTCCTACTTATCTATTTAATATCAATCACGATGTATTTTTCTTTTTATCTAGAATGTCAGGGGCTGAGATCCATAATTTTAAAATTATCTTCAAAACAAGAGAACCAACTTCACTAACTAACACTGAACATCTGCATCAAATGTAGAACTAGTTTTTTTTTATTAAATAGAATTGACGCAATTAGATTATTTAGCATTTAAATAAATCTAATACATAATCGTCTAGCCTGGTCTACGTACGGGCGAGTGCGAGCGTGTGTATAACTTCCGCGGCTAAAAATAGGCTGGGGAATTCCAAAATTTTAGTCTCACTCAAGGGGAGTTAACTCTTGCTTGGCTAAAAATAATACTCACCGGTGCGGGTACCCGGCCTTTGATCTAGTTATTAAGTAAATCCAGTTTTTTTTTTGTGTCGGTACGCACCGGTACGCCGTACCAGCACCTTTTTCAATATGGGGAAAAATATTACTTTTCTTGTATTTGAACGTTTATTATTAATTTATTATATTATTAATTTGTTAAATTTAGTTAAATTTAAAATAGTATCTTTGCAGCTGTGATGTAGCTTGCACCGAGGTGCGAACTGGTTGTTAAAAGTTAGGCAATCCATCACTGAGTACCGGTACCTATTTTTTTTTTTACAAAAAAAGCCCTACTGATGAAGTTTCGACAGATTTTCTCTTCCTTGTTTCGGACTTTATTTTTCTAATAAAAGATTTCATAAAAATTGAAATACACGTATTGTCTTTTATATTATAATAATAGCATTCAATAACAAAAAAAAAATCTTTTAGAAAATAGACAAAATATCTTTCCTTCATGTTTTTTATTTCGATTAGTCTGCATTACTGCCCTTAGACCTTCACTGACCTCAATTTTCACCTCTTTCATTTCGTTACTTTTCACGTTGTGGCAATTATTCTTCATAATTATTTCACTTGTTTAAATTTATAAATATTCCATAATTTTAATTTAAGGGATTAAAATGTGCATGTGAATATCATCATGAAGTTCAGTGGAGCTTTCAGGACGGCTTTGCCATTCGTCCTAATCTGCTGTACAAAGACTTTGAGTTAAGGTGAGATAAGAGAATTTCTGGCAACGGCTCTGGTGGATTTCTATTAGAGTTAAGAGCGCGAGTATTGGTGTGTTGGTGACTTAGTATTGTTTATGTGGGTGTTTTCCCTTACATGAGGGGTGGGAAAACTACGGCATGCGGCCCGACTGAGTATATTATGTGGCCCGTATGCATGTATATTTAAAATGTAATGTGCATGTGTAATAAAAGGTTATTATCTTTAATTCATATGTTCATAGGTTGTAAATTGTAATTGAAGTAGACAAAATATATATGCGGCCCGCCAATAACAATCAAGTTTTCAATGTGGCCCTCCGTAGAAAAAGTTTGCCCACCCCTGCCTTACTTCATTTCAACGGGAGGTAATCTATATGGAAGTATATGTTACGGTCTTCACGCGTGTCAATGTATGTATGTATGCGTTTATATATATGCAAGTAAGTATGTATGTATATATGTGTGCATGTATGTATGTATGTATGTAAGTAAGTATGTATGTAAGTAAGTATGAATGTATTTATGTTTATATGCATGTATGTATGTATGTATGTATGTATGTGTGTATTATGTATGTATGTATGTATGTATGTATGTGTGTATGTATGTATGTATTTATTATGTATGTATGTATGTAAGCATGTATGTATGTATGCGTATATGTATGTAAATAAGTATGTATGTATGTGTGTGTCTATGTATGTGTCTATGTGTATGTATTTATATCAACAGCAGGTTCATGATTATTTTTACTAAGATTTTCGTCGTTGTTTATTTTTATGACTGTTTAGTTGATGTAATCAGAACCGCTCTTACGTTTTTTTAGGAGCTTTAGACAAGGGAACCTTTGGGGAGTCATAGGTGATGATTTATTAGAGAACTCTATGAGTAAAGTACATTTGAGGGCCCTATGCATAGATAAGTTAAGGGGCCCCTAGACAAAATCGCTGTAAAGGCCCCCGTTTTCAAATATTTGGCCCCCTAATCATCGTTACAGATCGAAGACCCCGTGACAGCCCTCCAACAGTTTAATAATTTTTAACTGTGACCAGGGCTCAGTCAAATTGTCCTTTTCTTACGGCGGTAAAAATTCCCAACAGGAGGGGGGGGTCACCCTAAGTAATGGGGGTCTAGTCAACCGTCAAGTATGCCACCTATAAGAAAGACTCTGGATGATACACTCTGGATGACACACTCTGTATGATACACTCTGTATGATACACTCTGGATGATACACTCTGGATGATGTTACACTCTGGACGATACACTCTGGATGATGTTACACTCTGGATGATACACCCTGGATGATGATACACTCTGGATGATACACTCTGGATGATGGTACACTCTGGATGATACACTCTGGGTGATACACTCTGGATGATGATACACTCTGGATGATACACTCTGGACGATACACTCTGGATGATGATACACTATGGATGATGATACACTCTGGATGATACACTCTGGATGATGATACACTCTGGATGATACACTCTGGATGATGATACACTCTGGATGATGATACACTCTGGATGATGATACACTCTGGATGATACACTCTGGATGATACACTCTGGGGGTCTAGTCAACCGCCAAGTATGCCACCTATAAGAAAGACTCTGGATGATACACTCTGGATGACACACTCTGTATGATACACTCTGTATGATACACTCTGGATGATACACTCTGGATGATGTTACACTCTGGACGATACACTCTGGATGATGTTACACTCTGGATGATACACTCTGGATGATGATACACTCTGGATGATACACTCTGGATGATGTTACACTCTGGATGATACACCCTGGATGATGATACACTCTGGATGATACACTCTGGATGATGATACACTCTGGATGATACACTCTGGGTGATACACTCTGGATGATGATACACTCTGGATGATACACTCTGGATGATACACTCTGGATGATGATACACTATGGATGATGATACACTCTGGATGATACACTCTGGATGATGATACACTCTGGATGATACACAATCTACCTCTCTCCGAAGTCTCTCTGAGTCTGTGGCCTTTCCAAAGTCTCTCAATCTACCTCTCTCCGAAGTCTCTCTGAGTCTGTGGCCTTTCCAAAGTCTCTCAATCTACCTCTCTCCGAAGTCTCTCTGGATGATACACTCTGGATGATATACTCTGGATGATACACATTTCTCTGATATACAGGTGCGTGCTTGAGGCGGCAGTTCGTTATTCTTTTTTTTTTTTAATTTGACACAAAACGAAGAAGAAGCGTCTAATATATTTTTTTTCCCTCTTTTGGTAAAATTTGCTGAAAGCATCATTTTTGTTAAGTCCTTGACATCTCAACATTCCTGCATATTTCGTGTTTATTTTTTTCTTATCTGACGACATGTTCAATATCTAACATTAAAACCATCATGCCACGGAAATATGGCTGATCTAAGGTGATTCATTATTGATTTTTATATATATTTTTTTTTATAATTGACACAAAGAAGATTCTTATTCTACTTCTTCTTCCTTTGGCTCTACAACCCATTTAGGGCCCTGGCCTGCCATACTACTCTTCTCCACTTTTCCCGATCCATGGTCTTCTTCCTCCACTCTCTTACTCCTATGGCTTTAAGGTCTTTCTCCACTCTTCCAACCATCTGCTTCTTGGTCTGCCTTTAGGCCTTTTCTCATTGGGTGTTGCCATATATATTGCTTTTGGACCTCTGTTGTTTTCCATACAAAGATTATTATACGAGAAGGAATTTGTCTATTTATTAACTTCAACTTTTTAATTTTTAATATTTTTTTTTAATCTATGGGACGGATGGCCGAGTTGTGTAGATACTCGACTGTCGACCTGAGAGTCTTTGGTTCGAACCTTGATTAGGCCCATGGAAATTTTCCCAGGTGAATTTGGTGCAAATTCGTCTCGCAAGTCCACCCAGCTTTAAATGGGTACCTGACTTAAGTTGGGGAAGTAAAGGCGGCTGGGCGTTGTGCTAACCACACAATCCCTTCATATGCCGAGGTAATAGGGCTAAGGGAACTTTTAACTTTACTGTCTCTTTTATTTTTGTTTGTTAGTTTTAAAAACATTATTTCAATTTAAGAAAATATTAACATCCAACTAAAACAATGGTCTTAATATGTATTGTTTTGTTCGATACCACGTGCTCAGCTCGTACTTGTTCATCTCCAAAGCTTAAATTAGGTCAATTAAATAGGCCAACTCTAAGATCAGTATAGCGATATATCATTTCATACCATGTGTTGTTAGTGCCGCCAAGAGGGGGGAAGGTGGGCGGAGGCAAGGGAGGGGGCAAATGCCCAGGGGCACAGCGAGTTTTAGGGGCCAGGACTGAGATGGCCAATAAACTTTTTAAAATATTATTATCAGCAGGAAGGGGGGGGGGCGTGACAGCCCTGCCCAAGGGGCCTGTGTGTGTGTGTAGTCCTTTCCTTCGCAAGGCCTAAGTTTGGAAATGACCCATGGAATCGCCCGGCCATGTTGAGTGTGACTGGTCTCTCACGGGGTAGAAACCTGCGCCCCGCTGTGTGGGGCTGTAATTATTGTTTTTATAAGGATGAGATGTTTCTATTTTTAGATCCCATGAGCCACCCAGTGGGATGGTTTTACGCATTGGACTTCTTTCCTCCTCACCATGTCTGAAAGTGCAATGGCCATGGAGGCACCACGAGAGTCACATGTATTACAAGCTGTCTTATGACTGTTTACATTTTACTCTGATATAAACCAGCCTCTACTACGCTCTGCAGTTGGGTTAACTTCCTCACAGTTTCTTCAAAGGTGAACTTACATATATTATATGTAGTCATGGACATAACATACTGAACACTGTGACTCATCCATACAAGTGGACATAACACACCGAACACTGTGACTCATCAATACAAGTGGACATAACACACCGAACACTGTGACTCATCAATTCAAGCGGACATAACACACTGAACACTGTGACTCATCCATACAAGCGGACATAACATACTGGACACTGTGACTCATCAATACAAGCGGACATAACACACCGAACACTGACTCATCAATACAAGCGGACATAACACACTGGACACTGTGACTCATCAATTCAAGTGGACATAACACACTGGACACTGTGACTCATCCATACAAGCGGACATAACACACTGAACACTGTGACTCATCCATACAAGCGGACATAACACACTGAACACTGTGACTCATCCATACAAGTGGACATAACACACTGAACACTGTGACTCATCCATACAAGTGGACATAACACACTGAACACTGTGACTCATCCATACAAGCGGACATAACACACTGAACACTGTGACTCATCCATACAAGTGGACATAACACGCTGAACACTGTGACTCATCCATACAAGTGGACATAACACGCTGAACACTGTGACTCATCCATACAAGTGGACATAACACACTGAACACTGTGACTCATCCTTACAAGTGGACATAACACACTGAACACTGTGACTCATCCATACAAGTGGACATAACACACTGAACACTGTGACTCATCCATACAAGCGGACATTACACACTGAACACTGTGACTCATCCATACAAGCGGACATTACACACTGAACACTGTGACTCATCCATACAAGTGGACATAACACACTGAACACTGTGACTCATCCATACAAGCGGACATAACACACTGAACACTTTGACTCATCCATACAAGCGGACATAACACACTGAACACTGTGACTCATCAATTCAAGCGGACATAACACACTGAACACTGTGACTCATCAATTCAAGCGGACATAACACACTGAACACTGTGACTCATCCATACAAGTGGACATAACACACTGAACACTGTGACTCATCCATACAAGCGGACATAACATACTGAACACTGTGACTCATCCATACAAGCGGACATAACACACTGAACACTGTGACTCATCCATACAAGCGGACATAACACACTGGACACTGTGACTCATCCATACAAGTGGACATAACACACTGAACACTGTGACTCATCCATACAAGCGGACATAACACACTGAACACTGTGACTCATCCATATAAGCGGACATATCACACTGAACACTGTGACTCATCAATTCAAGCGGACATAACACACTGAACACTGTGACTCATCCATACAAGCGGACACAACAGAAGAAACGACCATTATAAAAGTTCTTTTTCTTTTATTTATAAGCTTCGATAATCTAGTCAAGAGGCAAGACGATTAAATTAAAAAATAAAACAAAAAAAAAAACATTTTAATAGCTTCAGGAATTCTCAGCCGGTTTTAAAAGTGATTTTTTTAGACGATTCTCAGAAAATTTGGGGTAAAAGTTGGTAGTTTCTTTATAATAACACATATTTTTTTTCTGTTTTTTTTTTTTTGTTGTTGTGAAGATAATTTACAAAATGACAAAGGTGATTTAAATATTGTTTAATTGTTTGAATTAATTTTCTTTTTAAACCAGCACCAAGGGACAACCCCCCCAGGGCTAAGACAACCCAAACACCTGTCAGACGCCCCCCCCCCCCAGGTCTTGGACTCCCCTATTCCCCCTTTTCGATTCTCTCTCCCGAAGTCTCTCTTAGTCTGTCGCCATTCCAAAGTCTCTCAATCTACCTCTCTCCCGAAGTCTGTCTGAGTCTGTGGCTATTCCGAACTCTCTTACCCCATCCCCTTCAATGTAAACATAATGCGCTAAGGGACAAGCCTGTCCCCCCTTCCCCCGCCCCCAAGAGACATCTTACACTAACCTATGATTTCACTTTTACCTAGATGGAGTAGATCCCATTCCATAAGCTCATGTTCTAAAATATTGAAAAAAAAAAAAACAACATATACACACACAAGCAAGCCAAATTTTGTCTTTGACAATTAAGCAACAATGTAACTCTACCCTTTGACCTCTGAACCCTTGTATGAATACTGACTGAACGAAGCTGCCAATCGACTACTTATCGCGAATAATTTCACCCACTTAAAAGCAAGGATGGTGCAAATTTTCTTCCCCATACCATCGGACATGGACCCCCCCCTCCCACAAGTCAAACGGGTTGAGAATTCACGAGTGCTAAATTTTAGTCTCCATCAAGTGCCAAGTGTAAGTAAGTAATAATTAATTTTATTTATTTATTTTTTTTGTTTTTGTTTTAAAGTTGTGTTTTAAAAATAGCACGAATTAAAATCAAACTTTTTTTTTCAACAAAAACTGCAGGTTTATTGTAAATAAAGAAAACAAAAAAAAAAAAAAGTAGATGTACATACAAATCTACAATAAAATTAAATTAATTATAAAAATGTTGCCAACCCTGACAGTCAACCAACATTCACAAAAAATTAATGGCGCGTGCTTTTTTTCTATTTTTAGATGGGAGTAAAAGATAACATGGAAAAAAATATGTCGGTTACTGAAACAATAAAGATAACAAAAAAATTGATTAAAAAAAAAATCGCCAACTTTTTCCTCAAAAAATATCATTATGCTAAGGTAATGGTTATAGCAATAACATTAACAAACCATTTGCATTTATAACAAAACAAAAGAAAAAAAAAAAGAAAATTTAACCCAAAACAAGATCCTGACTTTATTATTAAAATTATTAGGCTAAACTATTACTATTAATAAAAACGGGTTTTCCCTCTCAAAAAAAAAACTTAATTTCCGGCAAGTATATTTTCTGTATATTTTAATGGCAAAATTTATTATATATATTTTTTATATAAAACAAAACCAAATAAACAGAAGAGTAAAAACTTTATTTCAATAAACTATCAATTGATTTTTATTTCATGAGTCCTACATACAAACAACAAAAAGAAAGCTAGTCTAAAATTTTATCATTTTTTTATACTAGTTTTATCAATTTCTAAAGACGCGGAGAAACAACTCAAAGTAAAATGAAATTTTGATATAATTTTTTTAATGTCTTTTCCAGATGTCTTGAACGAAAACCCCATGTGTCCGAATGGTTAAGGTAATCTTCCCCTTGTTCAGCCATAGCGTTTTCTGGCTAGACCGGACACATCATAAGAGAGCTAAGAGCTAAGCGTATAGAAAGCTGCCCTCTGGCGATTCCTGTGAAATAGAGACAGGGGGAAAAATCACATTAAGTACATATGGGAACATATGATAGAATACAGCAAATTATGAACATAGAGGAACTAATGAACGAATACAAAAAAATATGAACATAGAGGAACCAATGAAAGAATACAGCAAATTAAGAACATAGAGGAACTAATGAACGAATACTAAAAAAAATTTATGAACATAGAGGAACTAATGAACGAGTACAACAGATTATGAACAGAGAGGAACTGCTGAATGAATACAACAAATATGAATATACCTCAATGACAACAAATACAACAAATTTTAAATATAGAAAAACTAATGATACCATGTAACAAATTATGAACATAGAGGAAGTAATAAACAAATGCAGAAAAAAAAAAATATGAACGTATGGGAACTAATGAAAATAAATACTATTAGATTGATCTTCGGCGCCCCCCACCCCCCGTTTCGGACCCTGAAAGTGCCGCCCTGATGCCGTCCCATAAAAAGTAGGTAAAGTGCGGTAGACCCTGCCGCCCCCTCCCCCTGACTAGTGGAAAGGTAGTTGCCGCCCCCTCCCCCTGTGTGGACCGCCCTCCGATCGTTACGCCACCGGTCTCAAGATAAGGGATAGAACGTCATACTGTCAGTGACCCTCTCTAAAGGTTAAGTTGACATCCTATAATTCTTGTTGACTTACGGCGTCGGCTATGGATGAACATAGTAAACAAAGTAACCATCCCTTGATCTGGCCATGAAACATCTTTCATGCTTTCGGGCATAAACTTAAACACAATGAAACATTCCCAATCAAATATTTAATGCGTTTACTTTATTGGTTTATCTTATACAGATTTTTAAAAACTTCCACAAAATTCGAATGTATATATATATTGTTTCGTCAAAGAAGAAAAAAAAAGCAATACATTACAAAGAAATTAAGTTTTATTTTTTTATTTTTATGGAAATTTAAATATCAATGTTGGTTAGTATATATAAATATAAAACTAACATCAACAACACATCCAGTGTCATAAAGAATTTTTTTTTGTCAATAGAATACAAAAAAATGACCGTAGACAAATAACCTGGCTATGAACTCGGACGTTCGAGAGGGGAATTAATGCTAAACAAAGGAAAAAGGTCTTTTGAATGAACAAGTAGTA
Organism: Bulinus truncatus; assembly: GCA_021962125.1. Lineage (NCBI taxonomy): Eukaryota > Metazoa > Mollusca > Gastropoda > Planorbidae > Bulinus > Bulinus truncatus. The sequence goes on along the minus strand of JAGDYQ010000010.1, from coordinate 2,020,716 downwards.
TGGGAAAACCCGCACGTGTGGCCGGTGATAGCATCGCAACACAGGTTGATTTAAAACCGATATACGACCAGTTTAAAAAAAAAGCTATTTTTTTTATTTATTTATTTTCTGATTGCTCTCCCCCCCCCTCCCCGTATCCCATAACCCCGTTTCCCCCCCCCCCCTTCTTCAGTTCCCCACTCCCTCCCGTCGTGCAAATGTGAGTACTATTATGGACTCTCACCTACTGTTCTAATAACGGCAATGAATTAATAAAATAGGTGATTGGGGGGAGACGATTCCACGCGTTTTTTTTTTGAGTAAACTGGCCAGTTAAAACTCAGTTTGCCAAGTTGGACAGAGAAAGACATTTTTTTTATTTTTGGCTCTATTCTTTCTCTGCGAATATCACTGCACGCTCACGCTGCACCAGTGACATGACCCTTTCCATTCGGTCACCCGCCCTTAATTTATCTTTCAAACGACCATTCTTTACCGTGAGCTCTTTACTACCGAATTTCCTTCTATATTGTGAATACAATGTATGGTAATTTAGGCTATACATTATTACTGTTGAAATACATGTCTCTAGGAGTCTCTACCTTGGGCCCCCTACATGTCTCTAGGAGTCTCTGTTAGGCCCCCTACATGTCTCTAGGAGTCTCTACCTTGGCCCCCTACATGTCTCTAGGAGTCTCTACCTAGGGCGCCTACATGTCTCTAGGACTCTCTACCTTGGCCCCCTACATGTCTCTAGAAGTCTCTACCTAGGGACCCTACATGTCTCTAGGAGTCTCTACCTAGGGCCCCTACATGTCTCTAGGAGTCTCTACCTAGGGCCCCTACATGTCTCTAGAAGTCTCTACCTAGGGCGCCTACATGTTTCTAGGAGTCTCTACCTAGGGTCCCTACATGTCTCTAGAAGTCTCTACCTAGGGCCCCTACATGTTTCTGCCTTGGGCCCCTACCTCTTTCAAGACATAAGAAAGACTGTGCTCAATAACAATTTTTTTTATAAAGATCCAACAAAGTGAAGGATCTCTTTGAAAAAAAAAATTATTCTCATACTTCTGTGCGCCTTAAGGAAATGTATTTCAGCATGACATAACATGTGATTAAATCTTTCAACATTTGAAATTCTAAAACGTAAGCATCTACATCTTTATTTTAAAAAAAAACCGAACGTAAAACTAGACCCATCTCCTAGCAATGAGTCGTCCACCCCACACCCCTCCCATTTTAAACACAACAAGTAGTTAAGATCAAATTGAATGTAAATATGGCCGTATTTTGTGCAGGGATCTAAAAGCAGACTCGAGCGTTAAACAAGTTAAAAATTTATTTGTACAAACAAAACAAAACAAATAAACCGTAGTTCTCGTGGGGTCAAGATTGGGGGAAAAGCTGCTGCTTCTGGCCCGATTGGCTGTAAAATCTTAAGAACCGTTTTAATGTGTCAATCGTGCACTAAAGGCGGTCTGAATGCTGCCCCGCTGAAAGTGGGGGTGGGGGGGGGTGGGGAGGGGAATGAATGCCAGCTCGAGATGAGTTGAACTTTTTATAAAACTCTCAATGTAGTCACTTAAAGTAAAATTAGCACCCCCCCCCCCTTTCCCCTTCTATTCGGTCTACCTCCCAATGTTTAGCTGAAGACAAATATAATAATAATAAGGATGAAAAAAAAAAAACTCTCAAAGAAAATTGTTTCTCGGAAAGGTTCGATGACATCATTGACAGGGCAGATTTTTTTAAGAGAAGATGTAATACTTTAATTTAACTAAAACCCCACTTGACTTTTAAAAGTTTTTTTTTTTTTATTATTGACTTGTGCAAGTTTTAAATGTCTGCACATCCTGTCATAGACAAAAAAAAAATAGGCAAAAAATAAAAGGGAGCTAAAGATGACGTCATTATGTAACGACACCACCCTCCCTCACCACCTCTCCCTCCTCCCCCCCCCCCCTTTCTCCCAGTTATCTATATACATAAATAGTAACATGGACAGCTATTATTATTTTTTTTTTTGGAAAAAAAAAATAAATATGAGTAGGCTAAACGTGTAAAATATTTTGTCCCATTGAAGTGTTTGCTGTCAATTTGTAAATAAAACAACATTTTTCTTAAGTGCATTGCACAGAATTGATTTCATTTGTTATTACATTGTAGATCAAACGAAGAAAATCGCCTTTATTATTTTTTAAGCATATTTACATTTCTGATAAAGATTGCATAGATTTGGCTGACCAGAATTCATAAAACAGTTTTGTGTACTTCAAAAATTGCGTATATACTGTTAAATACTCTTAGGAATTCACTTTAACGCAGGTATACGCTCAAAAACACAGCATTTGATAATCTATTTACAATCAACAACTACAATGGCTACCATCCTTCAGTGCAGGCTTCGTCATCCACAACTCTGCTGCTCGTACGTCACAAAGTCAATGCTTTCAATACGTAAATCATACGGTGCGCTGGTCATCGGGAATCCCCTATTCTTAGCGCACTATAACAGCAATACGGCCCATACAGCGTGTATAAAAGAACTTTATTTGACAGTCAAACTAAGAACATTAACAAAAAGAAGTTATAGAGAGTTTGGGGGGGGGGGGGGCTGCGGAAAAAAAGAAAAGGCTTGGAGTAACGTAGAGGAGTTGATGGGAAGAAGTCTTATAAATGAACAAATTTAACAGGAAGTGTTCTTTAACCTTACAAATTATTTAGGCGTTTCTTTGAAACGTTCAAACATTTCTTTCTCGAAATTTCCTCAAATGAATCGAATCGACGTCAACTATTGTAGCAATTGATGTTTACTTTGATAGTTTTAAAACAAAAATAAAACAAAAACCGCAGAGGACATCACTAGCTACTTATACAAGGTCTGAAGTCTTCTGTAAGGGTATCAATCGCCACAATATAAGTACCAGTTACTATGTCTTATCATTGAAGTAATGTCTTAAATCTTTCAACCTCCTTTTATTTTAATCGTTCAATCTAGTCGTAATGTGTAAAACTGACTAAGCAGACGAAATGTCTATAACAAACAAACAAAAATTGACATTACCACAGCCATAATTGGTCAATGTGGTTACTTACTACACAACTGACGATTCTTTACTTTTAGTTACATCTGGGGAAACGTTGAGAGAACCTAAAGGATACGTTTCTATTTATGGTTTGAGTTACCCCCCGTTTTTTTTTTTGAAGAAAATAATAATAATTCAATAGCCAACTACAATGTTTGTTGAATCAGTTTGATTACTAAGAAATGTGTTGGGATTTATAGGGTTAATTGACGGGCCTCGATGTGAATCACGGAGCAAGATTTATTTATAAACTGCTAGGGCGTGGCTGATTGAAGGGAGAGGGGCTGAAAAAACAGAAGTGCCGGTTTTATTTAAATAAATTAAACCTCCATACCTTTAGCAAAATACACATTTAATGATTTTTTACGTAGTTATACAAGGAAAATTAAAGTGTTTGGTGATTAAACTGAACTATTAGGGTTATATTAGACTATATTAGACTATATTAGACTATATAATTTTATCAGACACATTTCTTGTCTCACTCTAACACATTTTTTGTGTGTTTCATTGTATTTGTCCGTATCATCAATAAAGGTCTTTTCTTCTATAATGTCCGCTTGTATTGATGAATCTCAATGCTTGGTGTGTGCTATGTCCATGAATACAGACAGATACGGTATCACGGTTTATGGAATTTACCTATAAAGACACCTGTCTAACAGTCGTCATTATTTTAACTGCACGAGATTAAATTTTCGTGATCGAGGAGGCGAGAGAGATTAATCGATTTTGCGTGACCGAAGGGCAAAAAACTGGCCCGAAGACCCTGAGTTTGGACGGCCAGTTGTAAGGTTTAACTTTATGGGGACTCGAGGCTAAGTGATGTCCTGAAGTGGGATGACCAAGTTAACCGTCATATCGAGTGACCCAGCATGGGCTGTAAATTAGGCACGGTGATTCTCACATCGTTTGGTCCGGTGGGATTGTACGCTAGCAACTACGGTGATTCTCACACTGTTTGCCCGATGGGACCGTAAACAGGCAACAAAAGTGATTCTCACGCTGTTTGACAGATGGTACAGTACAGAGGCAACAACGGGGATTCTCACATTGTTTGACAGATGGTACAGTACAGAGGTAACAACGGGGATTCTCACACTGTTTGACAGATGGTAAAGTACAGAGGCAACAAACGGGGATTCTCACACTGTTTGACAGATGGTAAAGTACAGAGGCAACAACGGGGATTCTCACACTGTTTGACAGATGGTACAGTACAGAGGCAACAACGTGGATTCTCCCAAAGTTTATCCGATGGGACCATAAAATGGCAACAACGGTGATTCTCACAAAGTTTGTCCCGAAAACAACAAACAAATAATAACAATAATGTTTATATTTCTCTGCCTTGATATGTTTGTCTGTCGTGACTAACAACGACTTCATAGTATCGTCAGAAACAGAGTTGAAAATTATTATTTTCTTAGGATGAGAAGTTTATTAGATATAGATAGATAGAAAGATAGATAGATAGATAGATAGATGGTAGATAGATAGAGAGATAGATAGATAGATGTTATATAGATAGGTAGATGGTAGATAGATAGATGGTATATAGATAGATAGATAGATAGATGGTATATAGATAGATAGATAGATGGTATATAGATAGATAGATAGATAGATAGATAGATAGATAGATAGATAGATAGAACCCAGATAGATAGATAGATAGATAGATAGATAGATAGATAGATAGATAGATAGATAGATAGATAGATAGATGGTAGATAGATAGAGAGATAGATAGATAGATGTTATATAGATAGGTAGATGGTAGATAGATAGATGGTATATAGATAGATAGATAGATAGATAGATGGTATATAGATAGATAGATAGATGGTATATAGATAGATAGATAGATAGAACCCAGATAGATAGATAGATAGATAGATAGATAGATAGATAGATAGATAGATAGATAGATAGATAGATAGATAGATAGATAGATAGATAGATAGATAGATAGATAGATAGATAAATAGATAGATAGATAGATAGATAGATAGATGTTTTGTGTTGGTCAAATTTAAAATCATTTCAGTGACATCTGCATAGTGTCTCATCTGGGAAACAATTAGGCCAGACAGTAACTGCGACATACGACAACGATACACATCGAGACTGCCAACTGTGCCATAGGACAACGATACGCCTGGAGACTGCCAACTGTGCTGATTTCATTTGTTCACATGTGGGTTAGAAGTTGAAAACAAAATACACATCTTGATGAAATGTTGTATTTGTGTTACCCTGAGCTCTGATTGGTGGGGGGGGGGGGTAAGCTATAACATTAGTTAAATGTGCCCATCAAAGGGGCAGAATTTATCGGTTGGCACGCAGTGCACGGGCATTGGCCCCGGACTTTAATAGGAGGCTCAACTTGCAGACAAAAAAAAAAAAGTCGAACTGACACATGTAATGTCATGTCCTTTTCTCTTTTGATTTAAAAAAAAAAATGCCCCCCCCCCACATTATTTCCCCTTTGCTCCGAGGCCTCAAACGACTTAAGTCATACAGCACAACCACGTTCCTCCCCCCCCCCCACTCACCCAACGCCCACGCTATAATTAATTTTTTCACTCTGGACGAATGAATATTCAAGCATAGGTGGGGGTGGGGTCTGTAAGGGCCGGAGATAAGGGGGCTGAGGTGGGGGGGGGAGAAGGGAGAGGGGAATACAAAGCAGTATCACGTGACAAGTTTTTTACATTTAAAACAAAAAAAAACAAAAACCAAAACAAACAAAAAAAACAATAAAAGAAACCAAATGATGAGGGAGAAAAAAAATAAAAACTGGTACTCATTGTGTTTAATCAAGATAAATTTCTCTTCCCCCCATCCCCCCCCCCCCCGGTCAACAAGACTCGTCTGACCTTAAGTGTTTACATGAAAAACATTACGGTTTAAAAAAAATATAAAATGAATGAATTGATTATTATTTTTTTTTAATTCTTTCTACTCATTTTTTTTTAAATATTTGTTTTATTATTATGAATTGAAATATTTGAATTGGATGGTGTTATTGGTAAAAATACTTGATGGGGAGAGAGAGAGAGAGAGAGAGAGAGAGAGAGAGAGAGAGAGAGAGAGAGAGAGAGAGAGAGAGAGAGAGAGAGAGAAAGAGAGAGAGAAAGAGAAAATGTGGATTCTTCAAGGACGGGAAATGGTGAAAACGTCTGCTCGTGTAACTCGTCGTCGTTTAAAGTAAACAGAGCCGACACCACTCGAGGCCTGAGTTTCGAACATAATTTCAATGCAAGAAGATTAAAAGTTCCGTGGATAGTTTAATAAGGGGGGTTAAAATATTGGGAAATAAATTAGTCCTTGACCTTAAGACTCACATCAGGTGCACGAATTAATTTTTGTTTTGTTTTATAGTCAGTTTCTGTCTTGAATGACTGGATTTAGATTTCTGTGTCTTGAATGACTGGATTTAGATTTCTGTGTCTTGAATGACTGGATTTAGATTTCTGTGTCTTGAATGACTGAATTTAGATTTCTGTGTCTTGAATGACTGGATTTAGATTTCTGTGTCTTGAATGACTGGATTTAGATTTTCTATGTACTTGAATGATTTGGGTTTCTATGTACTTGAATGATTTAGGTTTCTGTGTACTTGAATGGCTTAGGTTTCTGTGTACCTGAATGGCTTAGGTTTCTGTGTACTTGAATGGCTTAGGTTTCTGTGTACCTGAATGGCTTAGGTTTCTGTGTACTTGAATGGCTTAGGTTTCTGTGTACTTGAATGATTTAGGTTTCTGTGTACTTGAATGGCTTAGGTTTCTGTGTACTTGAATAGCTTAGGTTTCTGTGTACTTGAATGATTTAGGTTTCTGTGTACTTGAATGGCTTAGGTTTCTGTGTACTTGAATGGCTTAGGTTTCTGTGTACTTGAATGACTTAGGTTTCTGTGTACTTGAATGACTTAGGTTTCTGTGTTCTTGAATGACTTAGGTTTCTGTGTACTTAAATGACTGGATTTAAATTTCAATGTACTTGAATGACTGGATTTAGATTTCTGCGTTCTTTAATGACTTAGGTTTCTGTGTTTCCTGAGGCTTGTAACAAAAATGACCTAAATTTGTGAACAAAGTTACCTATCACCTGTGAAATATTTAAAGCCCTTCAACAATTACATAAATCTGCCCGTTTTTTAAAAGAAGCGAGAAGAGATTTCATTCATGCCGTTGGCTTGTTTGAATCCTAGCAGTGAAAGTCACGGAGAATCTTTTTTAATAAACTGATAAGCGAGGATCGATTTTTTTTTGTCCCGGCTTTAAGTTGTAACGGTTTCGGCCCTGCATGTCTGGAACACCGTATCCTGATGCCGTTTATTTTCCTCTAATTTTGATTTACAATTTGCTGTTGCTTGAATAAAAGACACACCCACAGCGAATGAGACTGTTTTTTTTTGTGTAGTGCCCTTCTTTTATCCCCACCAAGGCAGATAAGTAATGGGCATGAAGGCACCACGGGCAGTGGCGTAGCGAGGGGAGGGAAGCATCATGCCCCTGGCGCTACTCACAAAGGGGCGCCTAATGGGATATTTTACATATAATATTACATGGTTTTCGAATGGGGGGGTGCTAAAAGTATTGTGCCCCGGGCGCGAGTTAAGCTCGCAACGCCGCTGACCACGGGAGACGGGGGTAGGTGACTGGGACACCCCTGGGAGTCGAACACATTCTCTCTCCATAGCGTGAAAAATCCGTCTCACTACCACAGCGCCACTGAATCCATTTTTTGCTTTTAATAATACTGAGTCTGAATTAGATGTAGATCGGAGATTCTCAAAGTGGTTGCGCCTATCGCTCACTTTGAGAATCACTGATCTAGATAAATCGTAAACGGAGTTAAGCCAGCAGTGAGAATTTGTTGGAAACACACAGCCGAATGCCGTACACCCTAGTGCCTACACATACAAACACTCGACGTGGTCTTACAAGTCTTATGAATATGTCAGAGACTTGACAGTTATATCAATATACGAGTCATGCCATCTGTTTGACAGTCATATCAATATATTTCCTATAATACTTTAATTTGAGATCATATTGTAATACACTGCAGTACAAACAAAACACAACGTATCAATCATTCAATCAATCATTCTATCTATCAATCAATCAATCATTCTATCAATCAATCAATCATTCAATCTGTCTATCAATCATTCAATCATTCTATTTATCTATCTATCAATCAATCATTCTATCTATCAATCAATCATTCTATCAATCAATCAATCAATCTTTCTATCTATCAATCAGTCAATCAATCAATCTATCAATCAATCATTCTATCTATCAATTAATCATTCATTCTATCAATCAATCAATCAATCAATCTTTCTATCTATCAATCAGTCAATCAATCTATCTATCTATCTCTTTGTCTGTGTCGATCTATGCACTGTATCTGCCAATCTATAGTTTCAGTATGTCAACAAATCCGTCAATCTAACTATAAATCTATGAGTCTGCCTTTTAGTCTGACCATTGTCTTTTACCCTATATTCCCAAAATATCTACTTGATTTAGCCTCACACACACACACACACTCACTCACACACACTCACACACACTCACTCACACACACTCACTCACACACTCACTCACACACACACACACACTCACTCACACACACTCACACACACACACACACACACACATACCTCTGTCTGTTTGTCACTGACCCTAACCCCCCCCAAACAATAATACAAACGACAAACCAAACTTGATCTACGCTACAAAATCAATTAATGGACAAGATTATAAGAAAAATACTTTTTGCTTTATGGCCCAAAGTTTTCATAATACTATGTGTGGGAGAGAGAGACCATTAAGTATATTGGTAAAAAAAAAAAAACAATAAAAAAATCCAATGGTGACATCATAGGGATATCTATATAAGTGAAAAGAGAAAACAAAAAAAAAAGAATGATTCCCCCACCCTCCCCTTCCCCATCTAGATTATGGCGATTCCCTTGCCTCACCCCCCCTTACGCCCCTGCTGTCGCTCCACCCCCCATTCCCCACCCCCCACCCCACAGACAATCAGATGTAGTGGCGACTGAATCAGTTGTTACTTACACAACACAGGCTAGACTTGTTGAACAACTGACCGATAAGAGTGGGAAGGAGGGAGGGTGGAGGGTAGGGGGAGGGGACAATCTATGGAATATTAGAAGACACGTTGTTTCTTTTTAATCTGGACAAAAAAAGTCGTCGCCCCACCCCACCCCACCCAGAACTGTGGTGTCACATTCAACGAGTTTTCTCCCCGCCCCCCCCCCAAACCCAGTTACTCGCCATGACTTACGTAATCATCGCTCCTCCCCCCCCCCGGGGAGGAAAAAGGGGGTGGGGGGGGTAAGTAGATGATGTCTAGTTCTGTTGCAGGAAGAGGGGGAAATGAAAAAAAGCAAAAATATTCCCCACCAGAAATGATGGACAATATTTATTTTACTCACCGGCACGGTCAGTGGTCTACAGGTCAGTTTCTACCGGACACAGTTTACTTATAGTGATTTAGTCTTCCCCTCCCTCTGTAGGTATCTCACTCCAAGCTCTCGCTTTTTTCTGTTATCTTTCCGTTCCCTCTCTCTCTCTCTCTCTCTCTCACTATATCCTTCTTTGTTTCTCTCTTCTCCCTCTCTCTCTCTCTCTCTCTTTCTTGCACTCTCTCTTTCTCTCTCTTTCACTCTCTCTATCCCGTTGACTATGTCTCCCTCTTTTTCTCCCTCTCTCTCTCTCTCTTTCATTCTCTCTCTCTCTCTTTTTCACTTTATCTCTCTCTTTCTCTTTCACTTTCTCTCTCTCTCTCTCTCTCTCTCTCTCTCTCTCTGTCTGTCTATTAATTATCAGCCCATGTGTTCACGCCCCAGTGATGATACTTCACTTCCCATGCCACAGGGTGCTCAAAAAGTGAATCAAATTCCTCGCTACATCTTTATCATTCAAACATGTAGTGCCATTGATCAAACCGAAACAACAGAATAATGAAGGGAAAAAAACGAAAAACCTTCATAGCCTTGTTCTGTCAGTCTATCAGGACATTAATGTGTTTGTACAGCAGCAGACTGGCGGCCATCGCCAACTTGCCTACTGGGATGTGGAACCCTTGGACCCACTCCCACGGCCCTATAAATTAATGTACTACATGCCCATGTTGCATGCTGACTACCAAAACAAAAGATTATAAAAGAAACCCCAGTTATAACCAGTTTGTCAGTGAGTGAGTGAGTGAATCGTGGATTCACTCATCGTATGCTTTATTCAAGGGATGGAATTAGAAATTATATATATATGTATATATACAGTCGATTCCGCTTAATTGGGACACATCGGGACCGAGGCTTTTTGTCCCAATTAAGCGGCTGTCCCAATTAAACATACAAATTTACCATTGGCTTCTTGGTTTGGTTTCTTTGAGATTTGTCCCAAATAAGCGGCTGTCCCAACTAAGCGGTGTCCCAATTAAGCGGAATACATGTATATATAAATTTAGATGTTTTATTTTTATTTAAACTGATCATTTCTGCATCCCTTAACAAACATATTTATCACAATAAAATGTGCTAGCATAGAAGTAACGTGCCTCCGTCCCCCCCCCCCATCCCAATCCCACCAATCCCATAATTTTTACGCCATGTTTAAGACACCATTTTAACCATAAAAAAACGTTTTATGCCGTGGAGGGAAGAGAAACAAAGTTGATGAAAAAAAATCGTTTCTAAAAATAGATGTAGATTGTTGTTTACAAACCTGAATCCATCCCTCCCTAATCTATGGAGCGGGTCACCCATCGATAAGATCATCACACCCATCGATAAGATCATAGCACCCATCGATAAGATCATAGCACCCATCGATAAGATCATAGCACCCATCGATAAGATCATCACACCCATCGATAAGATCATCACACCCATCAATAAGATCATCACACCCATCGATAAGATCATCACAAGATAAGATCATCACACCCATCGATAAGATCATCGCACCCATCAATAAGATCATCACACCCATCGATAAGATCATCACAAGATAAGATCATCACACCCATCGATAAGATCATAGCACCCATCAATAAGATCATCACAGACATCAATAAGATCATCACACCCATCGATAAGATCATAGCACCCATCAATAAGATCATCACACCCATCGATAAGATCATAGCACCCATCGATAAGATCATCACACCCATCAATAAGATCATCACACCCATCGATAAGATCATCACAAGATAAGATCATCACAACCATTGATTAGATCATCACAGACATCAATAAGATCATCACACCCATAAGATCATCACAACCATCGATAAGATCATCACAACCATCGATAAGACCATCACAGACATCAATAAGATCATCACAACCATCGATAAGATCATCACACCCATAGATAAGATCATCATAACCATCAATAAGATCATCACACCCATAGATAAGATCATCACACCCATCGATAAGATCATCACAACCATCAATAAGATCATCACACCCATAGATAAGATCATCACACCCATCAATAAGATCATCACAGACATCATCTTCATCGCGGCCCTGCCTTTATACTATTTTTTTTTTCAAATTAACTGCCGCAAACCGCTAGATCTTGATCTTTGATGAGGTTGTGATGGTCAGCAGAAACAGTTGGTCGTATGTTCTTCAATTCCATCTGCCTGTTGTTTATTGAACGACTACACGCTTGATCACACTATAGATATTTGACATTTCTAAGACAACTGGGAGCGATGACCTACGCATTCAAATATTTGTCACAACTACAATTAAAACTGTAAAGCTGAAAATAGTCAATTATTTGCAGCAATAAGATTAAAAAAAAAAGAATATTCGAGTAAATCTGGCTAGATTTGGCGCCAAAATTATCATCGAATCGTATGCTCTTTCTTCTTGAGCTGCCACTGAACGTACGTGTAAGGAAGTTCAGGGTTGGACTCGCCAGATCCAATATCTTCTGCAGGATAAAAAGGGGAAAGCAATTTGTTCAGCTAAAATATTTTTAATGTCGCCAGTTATTTACTCTTGGCTGCTTAAATACAAAATTTCTGGAATCTTGCAAAAAAAAAAAATCGGTGTCTCCCTTCCCACTTCTGCAAAATACGTTTCCGGTGTGCGTGATCATGTTGAGGGTGGTGGGGGGAGGGGGTAGATGGAGTAACCTACTTTCTTTCAGGAAGAATCATGTGCCTAATAAATAAAAAAATAAAATATATTCATATTAAAAGATTAAGAAAAATTCTATGAGAGGAACAGTGGCGCACTATGATATAAAATGACGAGATTAATGTTGCCTTATTCATCAGTTTTAGGCAAATAGGTCAGTTCTGCTCGATGCGTCACGTGTTTAGACCATGCTGCCACCTGCCACAGAGAAACAGCCAAGAAATGAACAACCATACATGAAAATAAACTTAGAAAAAAAAAAGAAAAACTCATTTCTCGACATGAAATTAATTAAAATTAGACTAAGGCCTGATTTCCGGCTATAGAAATAAAATTATAATAGCTAGCAGTGAACCCGGCGTTGCCCGGGAAGTCGGAGTGCCGCGTGATACCTCAAAACATTTTCAGTGCTATTGCTTGAAACAATGTTTATCTCATTTTCTGAAGATAATCTGATCTGGTATCATTTTTAAATCATACATATTGGTTGAAATTGGTAGAGGCGTCACGGGCATTGCGCAGGGCATTGCGCAGGGCATTGCGTGAATGTCATCATGATGACGAAGACAGGCGCGTAATACAATATTGTGCCCCCCCCACGATAAGATGGAGACAAAGAGATTAATGCTAAAAGCGTAAAATTTAGAATTTGGTGGTGGTGGGGGGGGGGGGTAGAATTCGATACCCAGTGCATGAGCCCGGTGGGCCCGACATTAAATCTGCCCCTGCTTGTATTGGCCTCCGCATATTTGTATATGGTGATTGCAACAAAAGAATTTCCTATCGCCCCCCCCCCTATTTCTCAAGGCACGGGACTTGTGGCCCAAGTCGACACACTCAAAAGCCTCCATTTGCAGCGGGCATGCGCCGTCTAGTTACTTCCTGAATTATTTTTTTTAAGTGCGAGAATCAGATGGGGGTATTTCGATATTGGTTTATTTTTAAATGAGAGCAGACGGTAAGGGTTAGGGTAAAGAACCAACGAGCTAATGGCTCAACGTTTTGAATATTTAAAAAAAAATAAAATATCATGAATGAATTGTTAACAGAAGTGCCTTTTTTTTGGAAAGCCACATTTCAGAAAGAGACTTGTATATGTCTGATCATACAATACGTAATATATAAATGAAAATCAGTGTCATAATGGTCAAACCAAAATGCCTGCATAAATTAAATCCAAACAAAAAAATGACGAGGTCCATAGAACACACACACACACACACACACACACACACACACACACACACACACACATATATATATATATATATATATATATATATATATATATATATATTTATTTATTTATTTATCACCAGAAGTTGCCCGTTGCATTCGCAACTAAAAGTTTTATCTCAATAAAATGTTTAATATGATAATTAATAGGAACTATTAACACGGAATTATTTATAGCGACGGCGCTCCCATTCTGCAAAAAAAAATAAAAAAAATTGTACCATCGGGACGTCATAGATTACTTATAGCGACGGCTTTCCCCATACAGGACGGACGGACGACAAGATAGCTGCTTTATATGTGAGATTATGTGAAGACCAAGTCTAGTCTTATGTGAGTTGTTTATATTGACTATAATACTTTTATTTTGAAAGTTCTTTATTTATGTATTATTGTATTTATTGTATTTATTGTATGTTGACTTAATCATAGTTAACAGATGGACATCTTTATGTGAGTTGAAGATGGAGATTGTTGAGAAAGTCATGTGAATAAAATAAAAAAAAAGTTTTCCCATACCGGGAATCGAACCCGGGCCGCCTGGGTGAAAGCCAGAAATCCTAACCACTAGACCATATGGGACGGTTGATAAGGATGACGATTTTAATTTAAAGTAAAAATTGTATAAATGATTATTTAGCGTAAAGAGAAAAAACAATTTTGCCTTTTTTTATTGCATCACTGCCTCCCCCCCCCAGTGGCGTAGTGGGGGGGGGCAAGGGGGCATCATGCCCCGTGCGCTACTAACAAAGGGGCGCCAAGCGGTTATTTTTACACATAATATTTTATGGTTTTTTGAATTGGGGGGAGGGGGCGAGGGGGGGCGCTAAAAAGGTGTTGCGCCCCGGGGCATGGTACCCACATCAAGAAACATATAAACTCTGGACAAAGGGGGTGGCAAGGGGGGGGACTAATGAAATAATAGAACTGACCATGATTGACCATGATTACTTCACCCTAACTGTTAGTGACGTAACTAGTTGGGGGAGGGGGGGGTGGGCGATCCGCTTATGGAGGCACGTACCTTTCCACCATCCAGAGTTGTATTTGTGGTACATCAAAACATAAGGTACGCCACAGATGTCGGGTGCCGACTTTAAGCAGGGTGGATTTCGAGAGAGAGAGAGAGAGAGAGAGAGAGAGAGATTGAATGACACAGAGAGAGATATATAGAGATATATAGAGCGACACAAAGAGACCCAGAGAGAGATAGGGAGACACAGAGAGGAATAGAGAGGCATAGAGAGACACAAAGAGACACAAAGAGAGATAGGAAGACACCGAGAAGCACAGAGAGACACACAAAGAGAGAGAGAGAGAGAGAGAGAGAGAGAAACGGAGATACTCAACTTGATGTTAATTCTCTCAACACATTAAAGTCAACATGTCTCGACTATCTGGAGACAACCATGACTTAATCTCTTTCAAAACAGGTCCGTCGTGTAAGGGGGGGGGGGAATTATTGGTCACGATACGCCCGCCATCCCTTGTAGGCCACTCTGTGATGTGCCGTCAGTTTAAGTATAGGCCTCGATATAGTACTCTGTCCCGGGACTAAGGCTGTTGTTGTGCCGACATTTTTAACTTTTTTATTCCTTTTTTTTATTTTGCTCTTATTATTTTTTTTCAAGAAATAAAGTTAAATAAATGCAAACATGTATAGATATATAGATAGGTAGATAGATAGATAGATAGATAGATAGCTTGATAGATAGATAGATAGATAGATAGATAGATAGCTTGATAGATAGATAGATAGATAGCTTGATAGATAGATAGATAGATAGATAGATAGATAGATAGATAGATAGATAGATAGATAGATAGATAGATAGATAGATAGATAGATAGATAGATAGATAGATAGATAGATAGATAGATAGATAGATAGATAGATAGATAGATAGATAGATAGATAGATAGATAGATAGATGTTTATTATTTGAAGCACTCTAGTTAAAAGAATATGAAATAAGTGTTTATACAGCATTAGTCAGTCAGTCTGTCTGTCCGTCCGTCTGTCTTCTTTCTCTATGTATGTGTCTATCTAAACATCAGTCTTTTTTCTCCTACTAGATTCATTGTGTTTTCAAAAATGTTAATTTAATTATGTAAAATAGTAATATCATACCCCAAACATCAGCATGTTTTAACCAAGTTATGTCCCTTGAATAATCTTATATATGTACGTGTGTGTGTATGTGTGTGTGTGTGCGTGTGTGTGTGTGAGAGAGAGAGAGAGAGAGAGAGAGAGAGAGAGAGAGAGAGAGAAGAATCAAAACAACAGCCAGGACACAAACCTACTTCGTCACAGCCTCCAGCCATGACGTCATATGCATTACTTGATGTCAGTTCCGGAAGCTACGCGCGCGCACACACACACACACATGCATACACAATTACGTCAGACCCGCGCCATGTCACGTGATGGTGCGTTATGATGAAATGAAAAATGAGAAACAATAACTGTGATGATCGTGCCCCGGTATGGTGGGACCGGGGGGGGGGCGGGCCATGTGCGCGGTTTAGGTCAAGGTCACGTTATGAGCCGTCTTTGTCAAAAAAAAAAAGACTTGACGTTTCCCCACAGAAATCTTACTCGTCGACACCCCCCCTCCCCCAATATCATTGTCCTGCAACAACGGCAACATATTGTACAGTGGTCTGGACCCTCCGTCTGCTATTCGCCCCCCCCCCTCCTCCTTCGCCCGTTCCCACTGATAATTAGGGGTGCCTGGGGCAACGCTAACAACCAAACCACTCAAAAGAATGAACCGTGAATGGTCAACAGTATTGGGGGGGGGGCGGCATTTAGCAGCCTTAGTGGTTGACTATTAGAGCAACTGCCAAAGGCATCGCGCCTAAGAAGAAGGAGGGGGGGGGCCGCGACCGTATTCAACCGTCATGCTATGGCCGCTTCTGACGGTGCTTGGTGAACCCGGTCGTCCCATGCTGTGGTAAGAAGCCCCTGACAAAAAATACTGGCTGCTACCGGGCGGCGGATGGGATAGAATCGGCACTGTGTGTACAACTACTGCTTTTTTTTTTAACAACACTGTATAAACACACAAACACACACACACACACACTCACACACACAGCAAATAAACATGCGACGCGGTTAAAGTCATTAACAGCACATCTTCTATTAATTGTGTTAGGCGGCGTGTGCGTCCAGCCAGGATGACGTGTTTATGTATCCATAGTCTTAGTTTCGATACAGCCACTAAAATGGACTATGATTTGAAGTGAAACAGAATTGTGCGTGGCATGTGAAAAAACCATAATATTGCCATTAACAAAAAAAAAACATGATAATAATTATAATCAAATAACACGCACCGCTCAGGGAGCAAGTGGGTGGGAGATGATGTAAATCTTTTAACGCCACGGTGTCGGTCGTGGGGGGGGCCCTCAGCATTTTACATGAATTCGCCCCTTCCCCCTCCCACCCGCCACCACCACATTCCGCCCACCTATATTTCTAAACGGTATCGTCTTGTTGAAGACCACTGTCTTGTTCTGTATTGTGGGGGGGGGGGGGTAGGTAAGGCGGTCAGTTGGTGTATAATTCCCCCCTCCCCCACCCCACCCCATCCTTATCACTGCAAAAGCACATAGCCCCCCCCCCCCTTAACGTTTATACGTGAACTCATTCCTTTCCTAAACACACCTACACACACACTTACACACACACACACACACACTGACACACCTACACACACCTACAATTCTGACCTCATTCATTGCATGACAGTTGTGAGTGTGTTGTGTCCACCTGTACTTACCGTGGTGGGTGAGCTTACCGGTGGTTGATCTGTGTCCCATCGTCAGGGTCACCGAAATATAACGGCTCCAGACACAGACCCCCTTACTTCTCCCTTCTCTCTCCCTACCCCCCTCTCTCCCTATTCCCCCAACCCCCTAACCCCACCCACGCCTGCCGCCGGTCTACCCTCCCCCCATCAACATGATGAATTGACTCTCATTTTACATATGGATCAATCTGCATTGCATTTTATAGCCTTGAAATAAAAAAAAAATAAAGTAGATCGGGTGGTGGGGAGGGAGGAGAGAGAGAGAGGGAGAGAGATATATAGATAGGGAGAGGGGGAAGAGATAGCTAGATAGATAGATAGATAGATAGGTAGATAGATAGATAGATAGATAGATAGATAGATAGATAGATAGATAGATAGATAGATAGGTAGATAGATAGATAGATAGGTAGATAGATAGATAGATAGATAGATAGATAGATAGATAGATAGATAGATAGATAGATAGATAGATAGATAGATAGATAGATAGATAGATAGATAGATAGATAGATAGATAGATAGATAGATAGATAGGTAGATAGATAGATAGATAGGTAGATAGATAGATAGATAGATAGATAGATAGATAGATAGATAGATAGATAGATAGATAGAGAGAGAGAGAGAAGGAGAGAGAGAAGGATAGAGAGAGAAGGAGAGAGAGAATGATAGAGAGAGAAAGAGAGAGAAAGAAGGAGAGAGAAAGAAAGAGATAGGCGCGCGGAGGAAAGGACGAAAAAAAAGGGGCTTAGAAATATAAAATTATTCTCCATCCTAAACCCACAAAAGATAAATTCAGTCTCCATATAAATTTCAGGACGTAATGTACAACAACTTACATGTACAAGGAAGTAAACAAGGTGCTGGTTGGTTATTTGTATATTATTCTGTTGTTTAGTTTTCTTTTTACGACATGTGACATTGGTTTTTTGTTGGTCATTGAAAAGCTGTGTCACGTGCGTCTCTAATGGATGCACCTTAAGTCTATAAAGTGTGTCTTTGTTGTGTGTCAACGTGACTTCGGTGTGTCTGCGGTGTGTCCATAAAGTCTGTCTGCGGTGTGTTCGTGTGTATAAAGTCTGTCTGCGGTGTGTCTGCGGTGTGTTCGTGTGTCTATAAAGTCTGTCTGCGGTGTGTCTGCGGTGTGTCGTCTATAAAGTCTGTCTGCGGTGTGTCCGTGTCCATAAAGTCTGTCTGCGGTGTGTTCGTGTCTATAAAGTCTGTCTGCGGTGTGCCTGCGGTGTGTCTGTGGTGTTTTCGTGTGTCTATAAAGTGTCTCAGCGGTGTGTCCCATTTGTCTATAAAGACAGTACCCAGGAATTGAACCCAGGACTATAAAGAATGAAATGAGCAGCCTAACAAGAAATCAATCTGACAAAACATCAAATCAAACAAAGCGGGGAGAGGAATACATAAAAAGGATGATTTTTTTTTTTATTAAAAACGCCATTGACGGGTCGAGGTAACTATGTCAATTTCTAAGTCAAGGTAAGTTTACAAGTAACATCGTTAATATGAAACATCATTACAATGAAAATAACGACGCGCGTGTAAATTCCCCCCCCCCCCCAATCT
This sequence comes from Bulinus truncatus, assembly GCA_021962125.1. Lineage (NCBI taxonomy): Eukaryota > Metazoa > Mollusca > Gastropoda > Planorbidae > Bulinus > Bulinus truncatus. Next base: position 2,001,805 of record JAGDYQ010000010.1, on the reverse strand, counting down.
CTCAGCTGCAAAATTTTATAAAAAGAGAAAGTAATAAAAGGAATATAGTTCAAAATCGATGAAAGTCTATGCAAATGTTGACCTTCCCAACTTTCAACCAATGGGGAAAGCGTTTAAAAAATAAACAAATGGGTGGGGACATTCATGACATGCAATGAGCATTAGTTTCGTATTAAACGTGAGAATATTTTTAAAAAAAAAATGTATAAAATAATATTATTTTATTGCTGGGTGGGGAGACTGCAAACAAGTGATCTAGCTAAAAGGGGTTCTAAAACTTTTTTTGCGATTTGCGACACACTTAAAAAAAAAAAGAAAATAACGCTGTCCTTCAACCGCGACCCAAAGCAATTAAGAAAGAAAGAAAGAAAAAAGCATAAGAGTGAGAGAGAGAGAGAGAGAGAGAGAAATTCAAAGTAGTTGCATATAAATATATTCTCAATGTAAGCGAATATTAATTAAAATTTGTGGTGGGACACTTGAGATCGGCTCTCGGCTGACAAAAATGTTGATCGCGACCCACACTTTTTTTTTTTGAGAGCCACTGATCTAACGGAGTTGTTGGAAAGGGAAATTCATAATCCCCCGCCCAGTTCTACCTTCCCCCCGCCCCCCCCCCCTCCGGGTCACCCTTTTCTTTTCACTAAAATTAAAAAAAAATTAAAAACTGTTAAAAAAAAACTTTTTTTTTTGATAACACGGTGGTGGATGAAAAGTTTGAACTTGTTAGTTGATTATAAATTCATCAACGAAAGTCGGGGCTAGCGTGTATTGTCTCCAGCATATTGGCATGTGTGTGTGTGTGTGTGCGTGTACGTGTGTGTGTACCCGGGGGGGGGGTAGTGGAGGAGGGCAGACACTGTTTTTAATTTTACTGTCGGAACCAACTACCGGTATCTTTCGGACCCCCCCTTCCCCCAAAGCAAGTCTTACCAAGTGTGGGTTGTTATTTGAAAGCTGGTTTAGAGATTAAACCCGTAGGTTTAGAGCTTATAACTGTATCTAGCAATTTCATAATATATCTAGGTTTATAGATTATAACTGTATACAGCAATATCATAATACATCTTGGTTCAAAGATTATAAATGTATATAGCAATATCATAAACACGCCGGCAATAGCTATACATTATAACACAAATGGTTTTAAAAGATCAACCCATTTGGTTAAATTATACATTATTCACAGAATCCTTAAAAAAAAATGACTTCTACTTTTAAGGCGTGATTACAGGTGGATCTCCCTGCATTGCCTCCATACGTCATCAAACTTGCTCCGCCTTCTTTGACCTCTTTTTATGAACACGTTTACAGTGCATTTACCCGATGGTAAATTTTTTCATGTTGTTGTTGTCATTCACTATACCGCTCTATTAACCATTGTATCTTCCTCCTTTCTATCGCATTGAAACAATGGAATCATGGGATTGCAAAGGGGAGGTAAATGAATGTCGCGCGCCACGGGATGTAACCCTAGATGAATAGCGATGGTTGTGGGAACTGTCCAGGTGGATACAGAGAATGACCTGGCGTTGAGGTCAGTCGAGTCGTGGACAGATGAAATGAAGTGTGCTGAACAATCGGAGTGAGGACGTTGATCCGAAATGGCCACACATTTATGCAGTCTGTGCTGTATGGACCAGCCATCTGTAATGTAAAGACCGGCCGCCTGTAATGTATGAGCCAGCCTTCTGTACTGTATGGTACAGCCGTATGAACTGTATGGGCCAACCGCCTGTACTGTATGGGCCAGTTGTATGTTCTGTATGGGCCAGCTGTATGCACTGTATGGGCCAGCCGTATGTACTGTATGGGCCAGGCGTCTGTACTGTATGGGCCAGCCGTATGTACCGTATGGACCAGCCGTATGTACTGTATGGGCCAGCCGTATGTACTTATGTATCAGTCGCCTTTAACCCCTTAACCGCCTCCTTTACTTACTCATGTCTAGTACTTGTAAATAAAATTGTATGTTATTCAAGTTCTGGTATTGTGAAATAGAGATATTTATTCCAGTGTGATAGTAAGAAATGGGAAAGACGGAAACTGTGCATCGATCGTCAGTCAAACTATGTTATTTCCAAAATGTAATACTGAAAAAATAAAACTGAGTGAAAAATGAAAGAAAAATTAAAAGAAACTTCTAAAAATTTAACGGTGTTGTACTTTTCCATTGCCGCTACAGCCCTGTCCTGCCGTACTAATCATATTTACAGCCCGTATGGGGGCCCTGTCCTGCCGTACTAATCATCTCTACAGCCCATATGGGGGCCCTGCCTTGCCGTACTAATCATCTCTACAGCCCGTATGGGGGCCCTGTCCTGCCGTACTAATCATCTCTGTGGCCCATGTAGAGCTATTGCCTATTCTTGCATGAATCCTTAATCTATTCATTTTTGAATTTTGCGTGGACAGTAAAAATTGTTTAAACAAATTAAATATAAGTTTTCATTTCCAATATAACTTCCAAAAAGGAAAGATTTGACTGGTTCATTTGTGTATATGTTGACTTATTTATTTATGGATTCACTTTTTTAGAACTTTGTTGGAAAATAAAACAAACAAATGTCTCATTGTATGTGCAGTGGCGTGGTGAGAGGGGGGGCTAGGGGGATCATTAAGCCCCGGGCGGTAATCACAAAGGGGCGCCAAATGTTAATTTTACATATAATATTATATGGTTTTCGAATTGGAGGGAGGGGGCGCTATAAAGGTATTGTGCCCCGGGCGCGAGTTTAGCTCGCTACGCCACTGTGTATGTATGTGATCGCCTAATTTTATGAATTTTTGAAAACATGACAAGATAAAAAGAAGAAAAAAAAAACAACAAATAAGATGAAAGGGTTTTACACGCAGACTAGAGACTCACTGGCTAGACTTTGCTGATGGAATCAAATGTCCAGACTCAAAGTTTGTCGGAGATATGTGTGTGTACATGAAAAACTTATCAGGAAATTGCTACTTTCATGTGGACAGCGAAAAAAAAATATATTTGTACACACGACTGACAAGTGTAGTGAGTCTCAAACAGTGCATTTAAAATAGAAATGTTGGTGAAGGGATATTGGAATATGTGAATTTAGCGGGGCCCATAGGCTTGGGCACAATTTGGGGGGAGGGGGGCCCTGGAAAAGTGGATTTGGGGCACCCTATGCAAAAGACTGTTTATGACATCACTTGCGAACATCTGTGCATCAATAATCTTTAAAAAAAAACTGGGCGGTCCCCTCATACAACACCCTGCTGATTATGACCCCCAGGGCCCATGATTAAAAACTAGGATAGCCCTTCCTTTTGGGTAACAAAAATAATAACAGTCCCTGGCCCCCGGGGGTGGGGGGGAGCAATTTACAGCGGACGAATATTTATTACAGTTGAAGTTACTCAATTGGAGCATCCCAATCCAGGGCCGTCAAAATTGTTTGGGGGGGAGGGGTGCAATCCAAACAATCTCAGGGCTCCTGCCCTTAGTCGCCACGATGGGGTCAGTAAAAGAACTATGACTACATGTATTTCATCGGCCCTTTAGACTGTTTTATGTCGGCCCTTTAGACTGTTTTATGTCGGCCCTTTAGACTGTTTTATGTCGGCCCTTTAGACTGTTTTATGTCGGCCCTTTAGACTGTTTTATATCGGCCCTTTAGACTGTTTTATGTCGGCCCTTTAGACTGTTTAATGTCGGCCCTTTAGACTGTTTTATGTCGGCCCTTTAGACTGTTTTATGTCGGCCCTTTAGACTGTTTTATGTCGGCCCTTTAGACTGTTTTATGTCGGCCCTTTAGACTGTTTTATATCGGCCCTTTAGACTGTTTTATGTCGGCCCTTTAGACTGTTTAATGTCGGCCCTTTAGACTGTTTTATGTCGGCCCTTTAGACTGTTTTATGTCGGCCCTTTAGACTGTTTTATGTCGGCCCTTTAGACTATTTTATGTCGGCCCTTTAGACTGTTTTATGTCGGCCCTTTAGACTGTTTTATGTCGGCCCTTTAGACTGTTTTATATCGGCTTTTTAGACTGTTTTATGTCGGCCCTTTAGACTGTTTAATGTCGGCCCTTTAGACTGTTTTATGTCGGCTCTTTAGACTGTTTTATGTCGGCCCTTTAGACTGTTTTTGTCGGCCCTTTAGACTGTTTTATGTCGGCCCTTTAGACTGTTTTATGTCGGCCCTTTAGACTGTTTTATGTCAGCCCTTTAGACTGTTTGTTGTTGTCTTATTTTTGGTCCGACCCTTCTTTCAAATCGAAAAACCGATTGTGGCCCACGATTCAGATTGTTTGCCCGCCCAGTTCTATTAACATATGATATGTTTTACAATATGTTATATGTTACAAAGTGACTACTGTGTATCACTCACATCCCAACGCACGGCAGTCGACATAACGGATAACGCATAACGGATGCGAGTAGTTATAGTGATATGGAAAACATAAGTTACATCCAATGGCGTCACACTAATTGTTAATGACACCAGGGGCAGACTCGGAAAAAAAAAACCCGCGCCCCATTTCTGCGCTAAAAAAAAAGGACCGATGGCGCCCCTAGATATTGGAGGCAAAGTTAAGCGTCGCCTGGGGGCCATCCATACAGCTAAAACTCCGCCTGCGCCCAGTTACGCCGCTGACACTAAACAAAAAATAGAAACAAATTTGGGGTGAACTTACCAAATCTTTCACTGTGTGGGACTCAAACCTCCTGCTGTTCTGCCTCTGGTTCTCAGTGAACGGCGATTGCAAACTTTCCAACAATAAAGATCGTTTTATTAATGCTCTTGACCTGTTTGGGAACAGACAGAAAATATAGCATTACTTTCAAGTGGAGCTAACAGACCACTTACAGCTTAAAGCCCTTTTTTTTTCCTCATGCCGCAGCGAATGGTGTCCCACAAAGCCCTTACTTGTATACCGCAGCGAATGGTGTCACACAAAGCCCTTACTTGTATACCGCAGCGAATGGTGTCACACAAAGCCCTTACTTGTATACCGCAGCGAATGGTGTCACACACAAAGCCCTTACTCGTATACCGCAGCGAATGGTGTCACACACAAAGCCCTTACTCGTATACCGCAGCGAATAGCTCCAAGAGAAAAAAAAATACTCCAATTGAATTCTGGGTAAAACAGTCTTCGCAATATTGCAATATAAAAAAAAATATAATACCATATTTATAAGCATTATCAACTTGTGTGAAAGTTTAGTGGAATGTCTCCACTTTTTGGTCTGGGTCGAAGTTAAAGCTCGGACGTACTAAATAATTAGTTTTTTACAAAAAAAAAATATATCCAGCTGGCTTTTTCGTAATGGTTAGCTATAATATATGTAGATAGACAGACAGACAGACAGACAGACAGACAGACAGATAGATAGATAGATAGATAGATAGATAGATAGATAGATAGATAGATAGATAGATAGATAGATAGATAGAGAGATAGATAGATAGATAAACAGACAGACAGACACAGACAGACAGACAGACAGATAGATAGATAGATAGATAGATAGATAGATAGATAGATAGATAGATAGATAGATAGATAGATAGATAGATAGATAGATAGATAGATAGATAGATAGATAGATAGATAGATAGATAGATAGATAGATAGATAGATAGATAGATAGATAGACAGACCGACCGTGTCCTGGTAACACTGACTGCACACCAAAAGAACGTCAAAAGTAAAGAATACAGTGACCCAGTTGTGTGGTACCAATCCTACCCTCGGTCTTTTATGTCTTATGTAAGTCTTCACAGAGACTGGGAATTAAGCCAGCTATATCGAGACGGTCTGGTGGAGTGGGCGGGGCGGGGGTGGGGGTGGGGCACTATATTTGAGCAATGCAAATTTTATTGCGGCGCTATTAATTGTTTCAGCTCCACTGAGACTGTCGGTCCAAAGATGCGGACGCGCAGACAAGTCCTGTGTTTCCCAAATTCAAGGCGACGAAAGCCATAGGACTTAGGGTCATTATTATTTAAACTCGGTCTGCGATTACAACACCGATATGGAAGCCAAGCAACACAAGATACAAGTGAGGAGAGAGGGGTGAGAGAGAGAGAGGGGGAGTGAGAGACAGAGAGGAGAGAGGGGAGAGAGAGAGAGGTGAGGGAGATAGAGAGAGGGGTGAGAGAGAGCAGAGAGAAAGGAGAGAGGGGTGAGAGACAGAGAGGAGAGAGGGAGGAGAGAGAGAGGTGAGGGAGATCGGAGAGAGGGGTGAGAAACAGAGAGGTGAGGGAGAAAGGAGAGAGGGGTGAGAGACAGAGGAGAGAGGGAGAGAGGAGAGAGGGGTGAGAGACAGAGGAGAGAGGGAGAGAGGAGAGAGGGGTGAGAGACAGAGAGGTGAGGGAGAAAGGAGAGAGGGGTGAGAGACAGAGGAGAGAGGGAGAGAGGAGAGAGGGGTGAGAGACAGAGAGGTGAGGGAGAAAGGAGAGAGGGGTGAGAGACAGAGAGTAGAGAGGGAGGAGAGAGAGGTGAGGGAGATCGGAGAGAGGGGTGAGAGAGAGCAGAGAGCAGAGAGAAAGGAGAGAGGGGTGAGAGACAGAGGAGGGAGGGAGAGAGGAGAGAGGGGTGAGAGACAGAGAGGTGAGGGAGAAAGGAGAGAGGAGTGAGAGACAGAGGAGAGAGGGAGAGAGGAGAGAGGGGTGAGAGACAGAGAGGTGAGGGAGAAAGGAGAGAGAGGAGAGAGGGGTGAGAGACAAAGAGGAGAGAGGGAGGAGAGAGAGAGGGAGAGAGGAAAGAGAGAAGAGAGAGAACTTATGACTGAATCCCACTTTACTCTCATGGGCTTTTTTTTTTCAACTTTAAAGTTTTAAGATTCAAGTTTATTCCCCACGCCTTGTGTTTCCAACCCGATGACATGACATTAATCCGCATCGTCCCGGTGAGTGTATTTAACTTTCTACCCCTCCTAAACTCCCCGCCCCTCCCCCTCCCCCCCCCCCACCACCACAAAGACTTGGTGTTCAATACCATAAACCAGTGCTTCCCAAACCGTTATTCAGTAGAACCCTTACGTATGGTGCTTCAAAAAAACTATTCTAAGAAAACTGAAGACATAAAAACACACCAACTTGTGGGGATATAAAAAAAAAAAAACAATGAAAGGAGCCACAAAGCACAGCAACATACGGTAATAATAATGACTACACTTAGATGGGTCTGTGAACTAACGAAATCTGGGAAACCGCTGTTCAACACGGGTCATATCGAACTGTGACGTCATCGCGCTCAACCAATTTCGTAGTAATATTTTTTTTTATTTTCTGCCCGTGCTTAGGAAAAAAAAAATAATAATTCCAGAGTTTAAATCTATTTCTAGGCCGCGATTGTACCGTATTTTTAAAAACACTCACCTACTAATGCTGCAAGTCAAGTTTCATTTCCATAGCCTTCGCCCCATTTGTGAGTATTGATGTCGAGGATTTTTGTATTTATTTTTTTTTTTTTTAGTTTTCACGATTAGATAACGTAGGAGCGACATTTGTGTTGAACCTAATGGCCGGCTTGTAAACAGATACATTTCACATATTGCATTTGTAGATCTACAGGTTTTAAAATAGACTACAATTCCGATAGTCAAACTTCTTCAGGCGAAGTGTTTTGAAAAAAAAACTCTAAAAATTCTGAACATATTGCTGGCTTAATGCGCATACGCCTCTTCGCTGAGACTTGTGTGGGGCTTCCAATCAGTTATTTGTTGTAATTATTTTCATTACTTGATTCGTTTCATTTGGTTTGTATCACTAGATCTTGATGAAAATCTAACTTTGTGGCTGCTCTTGACAATATTTTGAACAAATTAAATACCGACAGCATTGCGGCTCTTGAAAGTATTTTTTTTAATAAATAAAAAAAAACCTGGGGCACGGCTCTCAACGACACCATGCGAGTCCGCCCCTGGTGTAGACCTAATGTAGGTCCGCCCCTGGTGTAGACCTAATGTAGGTCCGCCCCTGGTGTAGGCCTAATGTAGATCCGCCCCTGGTGTAGGCCTAATGTAGGTCCGCCCCTGGTGTAGGCCTAATGTACGTCCGCCCCTGGTGTAGACCTAATGTAGGTCCGCCCCTGGTGTAGTCCTAATGTAAGTCCGCCCCTGGTGTAGGCCTAATGTAGGTCCGCCCCTGGTGTAGGCCTAATGTAGATCCGCCCCTGGTGTAGGCCTAATGTAGGTCCGCCCCTGGTGTAGGCCTAATGTAGGTCCGCCCCTGGTGTAGACCTAATGTAAGTCCGCCCCTGGTGTAGGCCTAATGTAGGTCCGCCCCTGGTGTAGGCCTAATGTAGGTCCGCCCCTGGTGTAGGCCTAATGTAGGTCCGCCCCTGGTGTAAACCTAATGTAAGTCTGCCCCTGGTGTAGGCCTAATATAGGTCCGCCCCTGGTGTACACCTAATGTAAGTCTGCCCCTGGTGTAGACCTAATGTGAGTCTGAGACACACAACATGGTACGCTGAAAAAAAAGAAAATTGTAGATTGCACAAGTGAAAAAAAAGGTCAGAGGTCGACCTACCTGGACGAAAGGTAACTCCTCAGGACAAGGTCATCCAGGTCTGACGAGCTCCGCGTTTCGTCTTCTGTACTGGACTGTGGGACAGCAGCGGTCGCGGCTCTTTTGGCGGATATACCGCGGCAATGCTTGGCGAATGGATAGACCCTGGCGTTGGTAGAAAATATACAACACATTCAGCCCCCCCCAAAAAAAAAATCAACCAAACGTAAATGTCATTTTAACCAAATAAAAAAAAATTGCTTCGAACCTTAATTAAAACAAATATATACTTTTTATTAAAATATCTATATAAATAATAGCGGTGTGGTGTCTGCGTTAAATCGAAAGTAAAGAATTAATACAACAGTATTCCAGTTTAAAATCGTCAAACTTAAACAATAGTAATAAAAATCATGAAAAAAGTCCGAAACCAAAAATAACCTAGCCTACTGATCAAACCTACGGTAATATGAAAAATATGCAAAGGTTTTGCAGGTTACAGCTAGTACTAAAATAAATTATATATATATATATATATATATATATATATATATATACATACGATACTGGTTGTTTTCTTTTTCTGCAGTGCCGCACTGATTGCCGACTGCTGATTTAAACGATATTTTTTTAAGGGAGGAAACGCGCAAATATACCAACAAGGACAGGCAATTTTAAGATATCAATTATAACCTATTATTCGCCCGGTTTGTTTTCTATTCGTACCGTGAGTACGTTTTGTTTGAGGTCCATGTAAGGATGGTAGGAAATCTCTTAGATCATATAAACAACAAAATGGGGCTATTTTTTTATGGTGTCCTTTCTTACACTCCGCACCTTTGCCGATTAGTGCAATGGCCTTGGAGGCACTACGGGAGATATAGCGGGGGACTGTAAGGCGATATGCTCATTTTCTGAAGTGGTTCCGAAATGGCGCAAAGATGGGAATCAAATTTTTTTTTGTTGTTATGTAATCATCCCCACCTTTATTAAAAAAAACTTTTCAATGTGTGCAGTTATTTATAGCTCATAACAACAAACGACAATAAATCGGGATTGTACCTTACAGGGTACGGAAGTCTTTTGTGTTGTGTAAAACGAAGGGAAATCCCCCGAAAAGTCAGTCTATCTACCCCCCCCCCCTTCCACTCAATCAGTTGACAGCTTCGGGTAATATCCCACATTTAGCTAGACATTTTTTTTTTTAATTATTTTTTTTTTTAAATTTGTTTGTGTGTTGTTTTATTTTCAGGAGAATTTCATTTTGTTGTTTCATATTTATTCCCTCCACCCCCCCCCCACCCCACGTTTTAACTAGGTCAAATTGTTCTTCCGGTACCACAAGAAGCGCATTAGTTGATTGGTTCTATATTTTGTTGAACATGTTCTCTGGTGTGGTGGGCTTATTTATAGGCTAGGAGAGGAAGCCTAACCAACGACTTGTTGTTTTTTTTATTTTCTGTTTGGCTGAGGTCTAATGTTTTGATTTTGTGACAAAACGGATGTTATAAATGTGAATGTTATAAATGGCATCACTATATCAGTGTCGATGTGTCCCCCGGGCCTTTCTAAATAGTGCATCTGAGGCTAGGCGCTAGCGACCGTGGGGGGGGGGGGGAGGGGGAATATGAATATGAGATGAGACGACTACAAGATGGTAGTGGAGGATAGCATGGCAGATAGGCAGATATATGCGATGGCAGAGACAGAAGGACAGATCGATGGATATAGTTGTATGGATGTATTGATGGATGAATAACAATATAGATAGATAAAGGAGTCGATGGACAGAAAGACAAAAAAAAACTTTTTACGACGACCTGGCCATGCAGAAACGTTTGACATTTATTTGTTTTAACAAAACTATTTGCTTATCCCATTAATTTGGGCTATTATTGCTTGATATGACTCTTCACTCTCTTAATTGATATAAATTATACATAATGGTTTACATATTTACATATATATATATATATATATATATATATATATAGAGAGAGAGAGAGAGAGAGAGAGAGACAGAGAGAGAGAGAGAGAGCGGGGGAGAGAGATTAGATAGACAGACAGACAGACAGACAGAAAGATAGATAGATAGATAGATAGACAGACAGACAGACAGACAGACAGATAGATAGATAGACAGACAGACAGACAGACAGACAGACAGACAGACAGATAGATAGATAGATAGATAGATAGATAGATAGATAGATAGATAGATAGATAGATAGATAGATAGATAGATAGATAGATAGATAGATAGATAGATAGATAGATAGATAGATAGATAGATAGATAGATAGATAGATAGATAGATAGATAGATAGATAGATAGATAGATAGATGGATGGATAGAGTGTAAGCATAAGTGTAAGCATAATATATGTATGTGAGAGGTGCAGGAATCGATACCCTGTTGCTCCACCAATGTTGTGTACATGATCTTGTTGGGCCTCTAATTTATCTCCTTCGTTTATACTTCATAATATGTCCGCATTCTTTAAGATCAACATCCCAACTTTTACATTCGTGATCTAGCACCTGTCCCATACGATAAACTCTATACTGTCTTGCTTAACTCCCTTCTCCACGTTCACCTACAACCACCTTCCCTATTAGCCCCTGATCTCCTCAACCAAATACAGCCATGCTCCACTGGTCACACTGGTCACTCCGGTCACTCTCCATTCACGATCAAACCATTCACGATCAAACCCACGCAACGCCATTCAAACACTCTAACTGACCCAACACAGTTCTCACAATCACATATAACATTCTGACAGCAGATATTCTGCTGCGCAACTCACAAACTAATACACAACAATATACATATTTAAATATATATATATATATATATATATATATATATATATATATATATATATATATATAATTTTGTCAACATCCTGTTTTCGTACAGTCTAGTGAGTGCTGATTAGGTTTAACAAAGTGCACAGACGTCATATTTACACAACAAATGTGACAATATCTCGCGCCCTATTCCACCAACCTTGCCCATGTAGCCTACGCCCCCAACGCCTCCCAGGAATCGGAAATCACGAGACGAAGAAAGGACAGAGCGAGGAAAGACGGAATGTTGCATGTCGAGACTAAGACAGTGCGGCAAGAAAATGAGACAATCAACTGTCGTGTGTTGGAAATGAAATCACCAGAGCGTGACGTATATCCGGAAAACAAAACAAGTCATTTTCCCCCCTCCTTTTTTGAATATTTTATATTTCAACTTCTTTTTAAAAAGTTAATTCCTTTTTAGATTTTTGTCAAACCGTTTTTTGTATTTGTTTATATAATAATTATACATCATTCCTGTATCATTATGGATTTTTCCTTTGTGTTATTATTACTACATCTTTTTAATTATTTAAAATTTATTTTTGTAGTCATATATTCATGGTGCATGTGACCGTAACCCGTAGAACTAATGTAAGGACTGTGATCGTCAATACCAGTTTTAATACAGGTGGGGGTATATACATATATGTTGGTCCTTTTTTTTACGGGCGACATGCGTCTGCGCCGCCAACAAATGCTGTTGTGGTAGGCACACTTACACCCTATCATGCTGGCAATGGAGGCTTAAAAAAAAAATCCTTATTAAGGCGATCTACGGTCCGCTGGACAGTCCACCCAATCAAATTATTACTGACGCTCTCTCTCTCCCTCTCTCTCTCACCCTCCCTCTCTCTCTCTCCCTCTCTCTCTCCCTCTCTCACTCTCTCCCTCTCTCTCTCCCTCTCTCTCACTCTCTCCCTCTCTCTCTCTCCCTCTCTCTCACTCTCTCCCTCTCTCTCCCTCTCTCTCCCTCTCTCCCTCTCTCTCCCTCTCTCTCTCACTCTCTCTCCCTCTCTCTCTCACTCTCTCTCTCTATCTCTGTTTCTCTCTGTTCGTTTACATCAAATCATGTCTAATATGTAATTTTAAATAAACGTTCATCTATCTGCTCTGTTTGGTTTTCTTTTTTCGGTATTGTTGTCAAACTGTTTCAGTGCGTGTCACCCAGAATCGTACCAAATTGTTTGTAATGCCCATTGTTGCTCACCTTTGCTCCCCCCATGCCCCTTCCCCCGGCTGCCATTGACCGTATTTGGGTCATAGTTTTCCCCGCTATCTTCTTACCTCGTGAATTAATAATGGCATCACATTTTTATTGGTGTGTGATCCTTTTGATGGGAAATTATTTTACTATTTAAAAAAATAACAACAACGAAATATTAATATTGATACTGATATTGATATCACGACATACCAAGGACATTATTGTTGTTTCTTCGCTGTATTCTACAATTTCACGTTCAGTATTGCTGTAGTGTTGTATTGATGTAGTGCTGTATTGCTGTAGTGCTGCATTCTACAACTGCACGCTCAGTATTGATGTATTGCTGTAGTGCCGTATTACTGTAGAGCTGTATTTCAGTAGTGCTGTATTCTACAATTGCACGCCCAGTGTTGATGTTTTGCTGTAGTGCTGTATTGATGTATTGCTGTAGTGATGTAGTGCTGTTTTGTCGTAGTGTTGTATTGCTGTACTGGCGTATTGCTGTATTCTACACCCAGCTTTGTTCTACTCTACTTTTCTAAATAAATTGTTACCAATAAATTGTTACTTCGATTTCCTATCGACGCTCTGTGCTGCAATCAATTTCTATTTAAAACTTCGATCATGCGCTTCAATATTTCCTTTAAACAGATCAAATGGTTGAGACTTCAATTAAAATTAGTTGTTGTTTTGGTTTTTTTAAAGTGAGGCCTGAAAAAGCCTGTCTTTGAACTACAGTATTTCCTCATTCCTGTACAACTGAATGGTTTAAAATTTACCGTAAACCAGTTACTAATGATGATTTAGATTATTTAGTTTAGTCGATTTATTATAAATTGAGCTGTGAAGTGAAAACTAATCAAGAAAACGCTACAGCCAGTGACGTTTAGAAGGGTAGTGCGGCCACACGGGGCGCTGATATGATGAGGGGGCAGCCTCGTAGCGTGAAAATTCTACAGCAGGACCCAGGCATTCTACAGCAGGGGCCAGGCAATAGCAGGGGGGCAAGGTAATAGATTTTACTAAGTAGAACAAATAAGCAGAGGGCGCCAGACAAAAAGGAGGGGGGGGGGAGAGCCTGCCCCCCACCAGCAAGCTACGGGCCAGTGAGATGGGTGTCCAAATAGAGTTGCTAAATGTTTCACCTTTTCAGGTCTAAGGCAGAGTACACAAATTAGTAACTTTTACTAGGTCACGTGGTAAATATCGACTGCCCAAAACTATCAGCCTATATGTTATCGGGGGTGATGAAAATTAGAAGCGGAAATGAATGCAGGTAGTGTGCAACTTAATGTACAGATTTATTTCTGAACTAAAACTTCCACAAGGTGGTGTTCAGGGCAGTGGCTTAATTAATGGCGCCCGGTGATCAAAAAAAAAAAGTAAAGTGGTGAAAAAAAAATCCCGAACCTGGCTGCCCCATCCAACCCCCCCTCCCCTCCCCTCCCCCACCCTCACCCCCACTTATTTTATGCCACTGGCTCACAGCTGTTAATCCATTCGAAGGCAAAGGCTTCTGCACCCTTAAATACTATCACAATTACATAAAGAGGTAAAAACAGCCACACACGCAAAACAAAATATAATCGTTTCACTATTGGCAATGGGTTCGATTTCAAATAAACAGATAAAAATCTGATCCATGCACACACATTATTTGACCACATAAATGACCTAAAATACAAACAAAAAACAACGACTTCCCTGTGTAGATAGGGGGGATTGTAAATCTGTTATTCCGCCAAAATGGCCAGCGAAAAAAAGCGAAAGAAAAAAGATAACCGGAATGAGATGTGTGGTAATAAAGAATAGAGAAATATCTTTAATTCGGCTACCAACATTGCATACATAGAACAGCGAACAAAGTGGAATAACTCGCTGTAATCCAGATTGAGGTTACGGTCGTGTGCTTGATGTATTTTTTTTTACGCCGGAAGTTAAGTCCCGTGTTTATATTATTTTTATTTTTATTTTGTGTGTGTGTGTTAAACTAGACAGATATACAACTCGTAGGACCAAGGGTAGAACTGTCTTAAGTGGAGTAATGGTAGACTACTTCAGGGTTAATGAGTACAACTCGGACATAGGTCTTCATAAAGTTCATTGACTATATATACATATACATAGAGAGAGAGAGAGAGAGGGGAATAGGGAGAGGTGAGAAAGAGAGGGAAAGAAGGGGAGGGGAGAGAGAGAGGTAGAGGGGAGAGAGGGAGAGGGCGAGGGGAGAGAGAGAGAGAGTGGGGAGGGAATAAATATGTGTATTATTATGCATATATTTATTTATGAAATAGTCTGTGGCAGTAGTGGTTCAGCAACATAGCCGTTTATTTTATTTGGGAAAGGGGGGGGTCTAGGCAAAAGTCATTCGGAGGCCCTGAACAAGGGCAAACTCAGGGCCCCTACGTAAAAATGTAAAATGGGGCCCAAGGCAAATGAACATTTGTGTGCCTTGGGCTAATATACAATTGTGATCAAGCAAAAAAAAAAGTGACATGGTCATAATTTTCAAATCCAGGGCCCTCGTAAATTAATCTTACACTCTAGGTGCCCTTCTAAACAGGACCCCCCCAATAGGAATGGGGAGGGCAGGCCCAGTGACAGAAGGCAAGAACGGCTGCACTAAGCACCAAACTGAATAAACTTCTCACTTTTTTGTATTTGCTACTATGGTGGCAGAAGGGGGGGGGGAGACTGAAAAATTGTGGCAGCAGTGTAACGAGCGTAAGTGGCCCATTGGGCGAGGTCGAAACAAACAAAATGTCGCCCCATTCCTGGTGGCCAAACAAAATAAAAAAAAAGTGCTGTCCTAGAGGGTCTCCGCCTGTCCCTTGTTACGCCACTGAAGGGGGTATGATTAATAAACAAACAAAAAAAATCAAAGGCGGCATTTAAAAATTCAACGATATTAGTGATCGTTTTGGGGTGGGGGGAGGGAGAGAGAATTTACTACTGACGGCACAATATCTTCCTGGATGTTTTGTCGGCTAAGCACTGTCCCTATTTCTGGAGGCCACGTGACCAGGACACGGATTATAAGCCCCCCCCCCAAGGCCAATTTCTATTCATAACACGGTACTCGTATATTGTCTTCATTCATCTCATCCAAGCTGCAAAAAATCAAAAGGAAAAAAAAAAAAGTGTCCATGTAGTTATCTCCTCTTTCTTTTACAGTTATTTCCCCCCCCCTTCCCCACCGCCACCAACCCCTCTTCCTCCTTGTGTTTTTTTTCAAGCGATAAACCAACGCCTTAGTCCCCTTTACATTCTGAGCTCCCTCCTCTCTCCTCCCCCCCCCCCCAGCCCCAATATGTTTGAACCTGACACACACACACACAAAAAAAGTATTGTTTACACATGTATCCCATATCTGACCATCCCCCCCACACACACACACCTGTTATAAATCTATCCAGCTGCATCGACTTATTTCTGATATCTGCGCACACCCCCCCTTCCCTTTGCTTCCCCCCCCCCCCCACTGTCCCTTTCCAGATGACCCCCCTGCGTCCATGTTTTTTTTTTTCTCTTTATCTTCATCGTATCGTATCGTTTGATTATTTCCATGTTCAGTGTCATAGTATCGATTTCTCATATTCACCTTGTATACCCTTCCTTCAATGCTAGATGAATCGCGGGATGTAGGGAAAGGGGGGACGGGGGGGGGGTTGAACTTGGTATCGACTGAACTACGATTCGACTCTTCTGCACTTTTCATTTTCTATATTTAATAAACAAGTAATGCCCCAATCAGTACAGTGAAATCCATCAGTAATCCGAAGCTAATCTCCCCCCCCCACACCCACACACACACACGCACACTTGTACAGCCCTAAGAAAATAACCACCCCATACGCCCACACTCACCGTAACTTCCCCCCCTCCTCCCCCTTATATCTTACAGTACGTGCTGGTTTCTCGATTCATAAATCACTAACATTCGTTTTATCTATTTTATTTTTTCCTCTTTTTTTTTTTATTTTGGTATCGAATCTAAAACTTAGTGTATCCATAGATAGATATTCGATCCAAGAATAACCATCAGTAATCCTTCTGGTATGGAATCTAAACTAAAAATATCACAAGTCTTCATAAAATACACGGGGAAGGGGTGGAGGGGGTTAGAGGGACTATATGTACAAAAGATAATATGGTTATTTTTGTATGTTCTTTATCTAAAAACTTTAACAGCAGTTTTTATTCATTCAAATTTTGTTACGTCACGATACGATATAGTTTTTAAGTTTGTCATTCGGTGGTTCTCATTTATTTTTTTTTAATCAAGCCCCTTCTTTAAAAAAAAACAATACAAAAAAAAACATCATTGTCAAAAATGATGTGTACTGACCTTCACATTAATTACCTAATATTTAATTGAGTTTATACGCAAGAGCCGTGTATTAGTGGGCTCAGAGCCATTAACAAATGTACCACGGGCAGAGGCGTACCTTGGGGGGGGGGGGGAAGGGTAGGGGTGGGGGGCCGAATTCAAAAGCGTCCCCGAGCCCCAGCTTGAGGTGGGGAGGCCCCTAATTTTTTTTAATATTGAATATTAAGTACATTATCTCATGTCATGGTGTCGAATGTCAAAGTGCAGGGGCCCCCCAAAGAGGCCGAGCCGCCCGCCCCCCCTCCCCGGGACCCCCCAATTTCCTAGTTTCGGCACTGACCACGGGTTCTTACTGCTGGATTGAATAAACTTAAAGTTATCTCCCCTTCCCTATTAAAAAAAAATCATAAATGACTTTTATTTTTTTTTTTAATTATTAAAAATGAAACACGGATATGTAACAATAAACGCTGGCACCATCCAGTGTTATGGGCATTTAGGGTAGAGAGAATATTGTCTGCGGTTTAACATGGAAACAAAATGTTAATTTTAATCTGTATGATTTGTTGTCATGTATATGTGAAATAAGCAGGGATCGATTTTACCACCGGGGATGCCGGGAAATATCCCCCGGCACTGAGAACTGTTATCCCCGGCTCTGCATTAGCTTTTTTATCCCCGCGGGGGGGACCATAGAATTTATCCCCGGCTCTGCAGAATTTTTTCGTCATCCTTGGCACTGGTTTTTTTTTTCTTAAATTGAGCACTGGAAATAACTGATGGGGGGGGGGTGGTCGTGGGGTGAATAGCGCTCGACTGTCGACCGGTAGGGTCCCGGGTTCGAAACCTCAGTAAAAAAAAAACTTGGGATTAGTTCAAGTCCTGACGAAAGTCCCCTAGTCCACCCTGCTTTAAATGGGTACCTGACTTTAAGTTGGGGGAGTAAATGCTTCTGGGTGTTGTGCTATAACCACACAATCCCTTTATATGCCGAGGTTATAGAAACAGATGAATTCTACAATAAGGGGGCTTTAGAGAGCTTTTTATTTGATATTGAAAAAGTATAAATTGAAAAAAATATATAATCCAATGATGGTCTGGTACGTCTAGGGACTAGTACGGATTTTAATGAATTTTTTTTTTTTTTTTTTTTAATTTATAATATTTCATGTACCCTTTGACCTTGTTAAATTGACAATGGTTTGGCGCTTAATAGTAATGCTATAACATGTTATGAAATGTGTGCTAGACTCCAAACGTGGCCAGTCCGGGACAATACGTCATGCAGTTGTAGAAACAATAAAATAGATAGATTTTTTTATACAATGATTTTAAAATGATATAGACAGACAGGCTTTCAGACAGATAGACTTTCAGACAGAAAGACAGACAAGCAGGCACAGAGACAGACAGGTTGACATGTATGCAGGACAGACTGGACAGACAGACAGATTGTGTTGAAGCTCAACATTTGTAGATACATTTGTACACTAATCATAATGCGCAAAAAGTACAGACTTAACCTATTTATACTTATACCCCGAGTTTCGGAAATAAGTTTTTTTTTTAACAACAACAACAACAAAAACAACAAGCTTATGATGATTCTCAAATTTTGCCTTTGTCTACAATTATAGTAACCCCCATTTCATGTGGTGGTCATGGGCGTCGCTAGGAATTTTTCCGGGGGGGGGGGGCAAAAATTTTCCGGGGGGTGGGGGGCAAATAACAACTTTATGACATTTTTTTTTAATGTAAAGGGGGGGGGGAGCAAATGCCCCCCTCCTATATGACATTTTTTCAAAATGTAAGGCGGGGGGGCAAATGCCCCTCATGAATACGCCCATGGTGGTGGTACCTCATTATAACATTAAGTACCTATTAAACACTTCCTATTCTTTGTATCAATAGATTATTCATTACTATTTTAACGGTTCAGCCTCATAAATAACTGCCGAAACTATCGCCTTACTTTATAAGCTTTTCAGTGATCCATGCATCACCCATTCCCCCACCCCCACTACATTTAAATCGGAAATCCCCCATCGAAACTGTTATGGTCTTCTATTAGTGTGCTAAGGAAATCTCCGCTGGAGATGAGAATATCACTCTCTCAGACCAACTCCAATTTTTTTATTTTTGTTGAAATCGGAAATTTCCACTCGGAACAGTACAGCTGAATTTGAATATCACATGAATTTTAGATGTGACCCGTATGAATTATGTGAGTGCAGTACTCACGTGCAATCAACCTTTCTCCGTTCTGGTGAGCTGGAGCCGACTAAACACAGGACAATCAGTGACAGCAGGACATATCTGTAGATGGAGGACGAGCAGCTCTTCATGACTCTGAAACAGAACAAAGTAAACGATAGAAAAAAATAAAACGAGGTTACCACGATGACATTGCATGGAGTTCAGGCCCGTAGCGTGCAGGGGGGGGGCAGGGGGTCTGCCCCCCCCCTGTTTATTACTTCTACTTAGTTAAATGTATTACCTGCCCCCCCCTTGCTATTGCCTGGCCCATGCTGTAGAATGCCTGGCCCCTTCCTGTAGAATTTTCACGCTACGGGGCTGATGGAGGTGCGGCAGACGTTTACAACTGTGCCACAGCCAGGGCCTTCATAACGTATGGAACGAGCCCTGGCACAACCCTGGGGGGGGGGGAGATCTCTTCCGTGCTCCGTCAAGAGGCACCCTGCATTATTAGTACTGGTCAGGGTAGTGTGGCGTGAGACGTGCCCGAACAAAGTCTACGGACACTTTAAACTATAAGTCGGCTGTTCGAATCCAAGGTTTACTGTACAAAAAAACAACCGGAGTGCATCTCCTATCGACCTCATGCGTGCCCCAACCCAAACCCAACCCCTAACCCCACTGTCATATTTCATGTAAACATATGAACAACATATTTCCAGAGAAAATATCGGTTTCTTTAATTCATTTATCTTAGAGGGCGGCGTACAGAAATTTAGCAACTGAGATGCTGAACGCGGAAAAGAAAAAAAAAAAGATGTCTGCGAGAATTATGGGAAAAGAAAAATAAATAAATAAAATTATTCGGGAAGATAGATTCCTTTCTGACAACACCATCTGTGGGTCAAAGTTCAATTCTCTAAATAAAACTATTTTTGTGAACCGGACAAGCCCACCAGCGAAACGAAACGCGATTGTTTTTTCTCCGTTTGAACAGGTCTCTACAGATGCATGGAACGTCTGTTTGTTAGTCCATACCGTAAAGTATTTCTTGTAAAGATGGTTTTAAAATAATGTTCTCAATGTGGGGCCCACTATCGGACGGGTTGGTAGGGGGGGGCAAAGTGTTTGAGTAAGGGTAGGGGAAGGGGGGATATAGGAAAATATCATCTCACCATGCAGGAGGGGTGGGAGAAGCACTTTAATATTCAAGAGTTGTCAATTTCAGTGGAAATGTGAAGATTAAGACATAAGTCGTCTACTCCTACGTAAAGTAAAGTTCCATTAGCTCAAACCAGCCATCGGGGCAGATGAAGTGTAGAATTCATCTGTTTCTATAACCTCTGCATATGAAGGGATTGTATGGTTAACACAACGCCCAGCCGCCTTTACCTCCCCGACTTAAAAGTCAGGTACCCATTTTAAAGCTGGGTGGACTTGTCGGACGACTTTGAAACAAATTTCACCTGGAAAAATTCCCATGGTTCTCACCAAGGATCGAACCCAGGACTCTCAGGTATCTACACCACTCGGCCATCCGTCCCTCTACACCTATGTAAGATATTGATTATTTCCAAACACAAAAAAAAAAAAAAAACTTTTCATTGAATGAAGCTCATGTTCGAATTTACCCCCCCCCTTTTTTTCCCTTTTTGAAACAATGATCACAAACATCCAGAACTTCATAACATCGATATTTTATTGCTAACTCACTTAAATTTCATGTAAAAATTGATGATTCTGATACTGTAAAACAAACACTCACATAATATAAAATTCATGCGCCCAACGCTTTTCGTTTTATAAAAATTAGAAGCTCTTATAAAGTCTATTACCATGTGACAAATGTGTTCAGAAAATTTTCCAGGCTCATAGAAAAATTATTTTCTGCTTTTTAGTACGCAAGAAAAACGTTTTTTTTTTATAAAATAGTTTTATAATGTAACAATTATTCTAAGTTATTGTTTTATTTTATATCTAGCTTGAGACTTGGAAAAAGAAAACATACACGCACGACAAGCGTCGGGCCGGTCTGCGTTATATCTACATTTACATAAAGATGGGCTCGTGACGTCACACGATTTTCAGTCGACTGTCGGACGACGCACAGTAATGTAGAAAGCGCAGCTGTCTGCGTTCACTTTATATCTCTGCTGTCGATATTACCGCCATCAAAGTCCAGCTTTTATTTAGACTATGTACCATTCTCTTTACTGTCAGTGTCACACTTTCCACATTTTTTTTTTCGTATCTTCAAAACCAGAAAAAAAAACATGTTAGTTAGCAGACGACAGTTCACGAATGATCTTATGACGTCTCCTGGGTGGAAAGAGTCAAGAGTCTGGCTGATCCAATCAACGCTAACAGACTGAGTCACGTGACATCCAGTCCGCCGCCATCCGTTAAAACAAACACCTGGCTTTTGATCAAACCCCCCCCCCTACCCCCTTTAAGAATATAAAAAGAAGATACAAGAGAACTACGCGTGTGTGTGTGCTCGTATGTGTGTGTGTGTGTGTGTGTGTTTGTTTGTTGGTGAATGTACGGCCACACACACATGCAAATAAATGTAGTTGTCAGATTTTTTTTTTAAAATAGGTTACCTGGGGGGAGGGGGGGAGTGTAAGAGGGGGAGGGGCGTCAACTTACTCCCTCGGGGGGGGGGGCACATCGCTCGATGGACCATACGAAGCCCAGCGCGCACTCAAAGCATTTTTTTTTTTTTTGATTCTCTGACATGTCTAGTAGACTTCTCAGTATTCAGCAGAGAGACCAAAATCTAGCTAAACAAATTAAATATAGTAACTTAAACTCAGATACTGTCTATCAGTCGATACATGTTTTTGTTATGTTGATTACTGTTATTGGATTACAATACGTGTAGATTAATGTTCCACTTAGCCGTAGATGGCAGTCCAGGCAAATGAAGTGTGGAGATCATCTATTTCATAACCCGATGCAGATTAATGGGATTGTGTGGCTTGCACTAACCCTGGAAATTTAAATCTGCGATTTCTGGACTCTCAGTTAGACACTCTAGCGTTCTATAATAATCGACCATTCCCCCAGTATTTCATTACTATTACTGTCCATTTTTAGAAGTATTACTACAATTTATTATTAATTAGAGGTACACAATAATACAGTCTACCCCGGTGTTGGTCCCCCACCTGTCCCTTTTAGACGTGTCCGCCTATGAGCGACAGGGCAAATCGGAGAGTGAAATTAAGAGACAATCTCGAAATATAAATAAAAAAAAAAAAGAAAATTGTGATCCGGACAAGCACCAAGTGAAACGAAACACGCGATTGTTTCTCATTTCAACAAGGTCGCTACAGATGCATGAAACGTCTATGGATATGTCCACTCTGTAAAATATCATCGAAATAATTAGAATTTTCAATAATGAAAAAGACTAACTCCCGCCAGCCACCTAACCATAATTACAAAATACGCTCCTGGATACAACAAAAAAGATAACTACCCATACCCGGCCCCACTCCCCCTCACCCCCCCACCCCACCCCACCACCTACTGTTTTTTTTTCTCTGCACAACTTTGATAACATATCTCACGGTGTTATAGAAAGGTGTTTATCGTAATGATGCTATAAGACTATATAACGGTCTCAACAAAAACTGTTCTTAAGGACAGGTTAAAAAGTCCCCGCCCCCTTTTTTTCATGCACTAATTTCGTCAAATATGAGGCTAAGAGAACCCAGTAGATACTTTTGCTCTCGTTCGCTTCCCACACACCCACACCCATCGCTGGAAGTGCCAGCCTAAGCCCCTAAAATGCTTACGAACGTCTCTGATTAAGAACGTCGGTGACTAAGAACGTCTCTGACTAAGAACGTCTCTGATTAAGAACGTCTCTGATTAAGAACGTCTCTGACTAAGAACGTCTCAGATTAAGAACGTCTCTGACTAAGAACGTCCTTGATTAAGAACGTCTCTGATTAAAAACGTCTCTGATTAAAAACGTCTCTGACTAAGAACGTCTCTGACTAAGAACGTCTCTGGTCTGAGCTCCTGTATATCCTCAATGGTCACGTACGCTGTAAATCTAATCTCTATCTATCTCCTGGGCTGCAGACGTCCCTCTGATTCGTATGTGTGTGTGTGTCAAATGTGTGTAATGAGGTCAACGCGCACCTCGCCCCCAGAATTTCTCCTGACGGCCAGGGTTTAAGCATGAACAAAGATTGCCCCACCCCCACACACATAGCACACGGAGGATGTAGATGGACAAACATAATGACTTATTTTTTTGTTAGTTATATTTTGGCCATCAATGAACTACTACCCTTCTCCCCCCCACCCACCGCCCAACCCCACAGCCCAACGCACGACCCAATTCGCCCCCTAAACTGACCCGGAAATAGCGCATCACTGGTCACGGAAGTAGACAAAGGGCGGTAATCATCTGTTAGACTAGAAAATGTAAGCCATCTTGACTCGACCCCTCCTGTTCCTCATTCCCTCACCCCCCCCCACCATCACTCATTTTCACCAAAAATGTAATGGAGGGGGACAGGGTAAGATTACAAGTGGCTGCTTCCATGACCAGCGGTACCACCTCTTACTCCTACTGCCCCATCCCCCCCGGGGGGTCAACGCCAGCCCCCTCCCCCACCCCCATTATTTCTTAGTGGTACAGTAAACGTATTGAATGAAAGTTGCCAAACTTAGCTTAAATATACATTGTAGATAAGTGCTGAAGATATGGGGCTGAGTTAACCGCGGGCACACGTGGGCGCGTGACCCGAGACTGAAAGTCTTAAGGACCATGCAAAGCACTAACTTTATACTAGTTTAAATTTTTCCTCCCTGTTCAAAGGGGTCCACTAAAAATAGATACTGCTGCCGAGGCAAAGTGTTTGAGTAAGGGTAGGGGAAGGGGGGATATAGGAAAATATCATCTCACCATGCAGGAGGGGTGGGAGAAGCACTTTAATATTCAAGAGTTGTCAATTTCAGTGGAAATGTGAAGATTAAGACATAAGTCGTCTACTCCTACGTAAAGTAAAGTTCCATTAGCTCAAACCAGCCATCGGGGCAGATGAAGTGTAGAATTCATCTGTTTCTATAACCTCTGCATATGAAGGGATTGTATGGTTAACACAACGCCCAGCCGCCTTTACCTCCCCGACTTAAAAGTCAGGTACCCATTTTAAAGCTGGGTGGACTTGTCGGACGACTTTGAAACAAATTTCACCTGGAAAAATTCCCATGGTTCTCACCAAGGATCGAACCCAGGACTCTCAGGTATCTACACCACTCGGCCATCCGTCCCTCTACACCTATGTAAGATATTGATTATTTCCAAACACAAAAAAAAAAAAAAACTTTTCATTGAATGAAGCTCATGTTCGAATTTACCCCCCCCCCCTTTTTTTTCCCTTTTTGAAACAATGATCACAAACATCCAGAACTTCATAACATCGATATTTTATTGCTAACTCACTTAAATTTCATGTAAAAATTGATGATTCTGATACTGTAAAACAAACACTCACATAATATAAAATTCATGCGCCCAACGCTTTTCGTTTTATAAAAATTAGAAGCTCTTATAAAGTCTATTACCATGTGACAAATGTGTTCAGAAAATTTTCCAGGCTCATAGAAAAATTATTTTCTGCTTTTTAGTACGCAAGAAAAACGTTTTTTTTTTATAAAATAGTTTTATAATGTAACAATTATTCTAAGTTATTGTTTTATTTTATATCTAGCTTGAGACTTGGAAAAAGAAAACATACACGCACGACAAGCGTCGGGCCGGTCTGCGTTATATCTACATTTACATAAAGATGGGCTCGTGACGTCACACGATTTTCAGTCGACTGTCGGACGACGCACAGTAATGTAGAAAGCGCAGCTGTCTGCGTTCACTTTATATCTCTGCTGTCGATATTACCGCCATCAAAGTCCAGCTTTTATTTAGACTATGTACCATTCTCTTTACTGTCAGTGTCACACTTTCCACATTTTTTTTTCGAATCTTCAAAACCAGAAAAAAAAAACATGTTAGTTAGCAGACGACAGTTCACGAATGATCTTATGACGTCTCCTGGGTGGAAAGAGTCAAGAGTCTGGCTGATCCAATCAACGCTAACAGACTGAGTCACGTGACATCCAGTCCGCCGCCATCCGTTAAAACAAACACCTGGCTTTTGATCAAACCCCCCCTACCCCCTTTAAGAATATAAAAAGAAGATACAAGAGAACTACGCGTGTGTGTGTGCTCGTATGTGTGTGTGTGTGTGTGTGTGTTTGTTTGTTGGTGAATGTACGGCCACACACACATGCAAATAAATGTAGTTGTCAGATTTTTTTTAAAATAGGTTACCTGGGGGGAGGGGGGAGTGTAAGAGGGGGAAGGGCGTCAACTTACTCCCTGGGGGGGGGCACATCGCTCGATGGACCATACGAAGCCCAGCGCGCACTCAAAGCATTTTTTTTTTTTTTGATTCTCTGACATGTCTAGTAGACTTCTCAGTATTCAGCAGAGAGACCAAAATCTAGCTAAACAAATTAAATATAGTAACTTAAACTCAGATACTGTCTATCAGTCGATACATGTTTTTGTTATGTTGATTACTGTTATTGGATTACAATACGTGTAGATTAATGTTCCACTTAGCCGTAGATGGCAGTCCAGGCAAATGAAGTGTGGAGATCATCTATTTCATAACCCGATGCAGATTAATGGGATTGTGTGGCTTGCACTAACCCTGGAAATTTAAATCTGCGATTTCTGGACTCTCAGTTAGACACTCTAGCGTTCTATAATAATCGACCATTCCCCCAGTATTTCATTACTATTACTGTCCATTTTTAGAAGTATTACTACAATTTATTATTAATTAGAGGTACACAATAATACAGTCTACCCCGGTGTTGGTCCCCACCTGTCCCTTTTAGACGTGTCCGCCTATGAGCGACAGGGCAAATCGGAGAGTGAAATTAAGAGACAATCTCGAAATATAAATAAAAAAAAAAAAAAGAAAATTGTGATCCGGACAAGCACCAAGTGAAACGAAACACGCGATTGTTTCTCATTTCAACAAGGTCGCTACAGATGCATGAAACGTCTATGGATATGTCCACTCTGTAAAATATCATCGAAATAATTAGAATTTTCAATAATGAAAAAGACTAACTCCCGCCAGCCACCTAACCATAATTACAAAATACGCTCCTGGATACAACAAAAAAGATAACTACCCATACCCGGCCCCACTCCCCCTCACCCCCCACCCCACCCCACCACCTACTGTTTTTTTTTCTGCACAACTTTGATAACATATCTCACGGTGTTATAGAAAGGTGTTTATCGTAATGATGCTATAAGACTATATAACGGTCTCAACAAAAACTGTTCTTAAGGACAGGTTAAAAAGTCCCCGCCCCTTTTTTTCATGCACTAATTTCGTCAAATATGAGGCTAAGAGAACCCAGTAGATACTTTTGCTCTCGTTCGCTTCCCACACACCCACACCCATCGCTGGAAGTGCCAGCCTAAGCCCCTAAAATGCTTACGAACGTCTCTGATTAAGAACGTCGGTGACTAAGAACGTCTCTGACTAAGAACGTCTCTGATTAAGAACGTCTCTGATTAAGAACGTCTCTGACTAAGAACGTCTCAGATTAAGAACGTCTCTGACTAAGAACGTCCTTGATTAAGAACGTCTCTGATTAAAAACGTCTCTGATTAAAAACGTCTCTGACTAAGAACGTCTCTGACTAAGAACGTCTCTGGTCTGAGCTCCTGTATATCCTCAATGGTCACGTACGCTGTAAATCTAATCTCTATCTATCTCCTGGGCTGCAGACGTCCCTCTGATTCGTATGTGTGTGTGTGTCAAATGTGTGTAATGAGGTCAACGCGCACCTCGCCCCCAGAATTTCTCCTGACGGCCAGGGTTTAAGCATGAACAAAGATTGCCCCACCCCCCACACACATAGCACACGGAGGATGTAGATGGACAAACATAATGACTTATTTTTTTGTTAGTTATATTTTGGCCATCAATGAACTACTACCCTTCTCCCCCCACCCACCGCCCAACCCCACAGCCCAACGCACGACCCAATTCGCCCCCTAAACTGACCCGGAAATAGCGCATCACTGGTCACGGAAGTAGACAAAGGGCGGTAATCATCTGTTAGACTAGAAAATGTAAGCCATCTTGACTCGACCCCTCCTGTTCCTCATTCCCTCACCCCCCCCCACCATCACTCATTTTCACCAAAAATGTAATGGAGGGGGACAGGGTAAGATTACAAGTGGCTGCTTCCATGACCAGCGGTACCACCTCTTACTCCTACTGCCCCATCCCCCCCGGGGGGTCAACGCCAGCCCCCTCCCCCACCCCCATTATTTCTTAGTGGTACAGTAAACGTATTGAATGAAAGTTGCCAAACTTAGCTTAAATATACATTGTAGATAAGTGCTGAAGATATGGGGCTGAGTTAACCGCGGGCACACGTGGGCGCGTGACCCGAGACTGAAAGTCTTAAGGACCATGCAAAGCACTAACTTTATACTAGTTTAAATTTTTCCTCCCTGTTCAAAGGGGTCCACTAAAAATAGATACTGCTGCCGAGGCTTTAACGGGCCTAAGTGTGGAACAAACTTGCCCGGAAGTATAATGCTGTTAAAACAAAAAAAAAAGACCATGCTATAAACAGAGGCTTACCTAGGGTGGGGGGAGAGAGGGGGTCGAAATCCGAAAGTCCCCCGGGCCCCAGCTTGAGGGGGCCCAAACGTTTTTTATATTAAACATTAATTACATAATCTCATGTTATGGTGTCGAAGGTCCAAATGCAGGTCCCCCCCCCCAAAGAGGCCAACGCGCCCCCAGGCCCCCAAATCCCAAAAGTTCGGCACTGGTTATAAAGCTGACTGCTCTTCTGTTATTCTCTCCATCCATCCATCTATTTATCTACATATCTATTGATTGACCTATATATCATCGATATATCGAATATTTCATCAACCCTTTCCCTAATTCCGGATATCTATAAATCATCTACCTCTCGGTTAATACCTCTTTCCAATTACAAGCATCTATGTTTTTTTTTCTTTCTCTATCTCGTGTCTGTGCAGCACATCGCGTCTTCATGACGTATCTAGACGTAACTGTGGCTAATCCCCCTGTCTCAGCAGCAGATCATGTCACACAATGTCAGACTGTTACCAAAATCAGCTTTAGTCACACACGACTGACTTAACTAACTGTCACACTGCGACCCACCTGCTGATCACGTGATGAGAGTAAACAAGAAGACAAATCCGACACACTATTTACGTACGTGTGTAATTCAAACAGCATCACATAACCATCACCATGGATAATTAAATCTTCGATTACTCGTGTCTTACTTAAAGACACACACACTACACATCTATAAATAGATAATTTATCTTCGAACGTATTTTTCTCATTTTGATAATGTCAAAAGGTTTGTTAATGTGTTATCTGGATTTTAAGAAATTGTAAACCTTTAGTTAGTTAATTAATTTTTAGCAAATATTATTATCTTATTTTATTTTATAAAAAAAAATAAAAGTTTAAATTTTGCGTTGAAAAAAATTCAAACAAAACGTTTTCATACGTGGCAAAATCTCATAGTTGGCAGCATAATGTTTGAATGCTACACAAAAATACATAAACAAACACACACACACGGAGAAAAAAAACCATGCTGAGCGTTCGGGTTCCGAAGCAAGTTCGGATTTTGAGACAAATTTTTGTTTTATATCTTTCGGATTTAGAGTTGTTCTATTTTTGATACGTTTCCATTTCGAGGTATTACTAGACATCAGTATCAACAAACACGACGTCTCAAAATGTCAATTGGTTGGTACCGAAAAAAACAGATGAATTCTCATACTGGTGGATAAGATTTCTTGTCAATGGGGAGTGGAGGCGGGGGGGAATCATTATTCCATAAATATTTTGATTTGTCCTTGAATACTCAGAGGAATTTATTTGAAATGTGTATCTCAAATAACATTATGTGCAAGAAAAACTGCAATAAAACATTGCGTTTGTTTTACGTTAATTGTTATTGCGCGGCGCAAAAAAGATAAACCGGGAAATAAATATGAAAGAATTGTGTTTAAAAGAAAAAAAAACTAATATTTTAGAACTGCACACACACATACACACATATAAGCACACATACACACTTATACAAACATACACACTCATACAAGCTGTAACGAGTTTGTTTTTTGCTATAAACGTGGCGATGTCAAGTTGGCCTAATGTCTGCATCTTCAATTTTCGTTATTCACCCCTTAGAAGCAACTCAATAATAACCAATCGAACAAGATGCGTTGTTAACCCAACGATTTATTTACATGAAAGTACACACTAATGCAACAAGTCCATACATGAAAACACTTCTAATGTCCACAATAATTCACTAAGTCCATACATGAGAAATCACTACGCCTCTACTCTGACTAAACAAAGATTCTGTACTCGTTCCTAACTTCGACTTTTACTTTCTGTATCTTAAGCTCAACTTTCTCCTCTGTCATCTAGGGGTGCATACCGTCATCCCTATGCTACTCCTGCGCTCATCCCTCAACTTTCTCTTCTGTCATCTAGGGGAGCATACCGTCATGCCCATGCTACTCCTGCGCTCATCCCTCAACTTTCTCATCTGTCTCTAGGGGAGCATACCGTCATGCCCACGCTACTCCTGCGCTCATCCCTCAACTTTCTCTTCTGTCATCTAGGGGAGCATACCGTCATGCCCATGCTACTCCTGCGCTCATCCCTCAACTAACTCTCGTAACTGACCAATGTATGTCCAGATCCAGCCGTATTTATACTCCTAATGTCCGCGCCTTAATTACCCTAATTACTTCACGTCTAGTTCATTATTGTCCTCACTATTCTAAATATCTCTAAGGGGCGTCACCTGGTCGTCATTGTTAACTCTCCTAGATTGTCCGACGACAACCCTGGTCACAAATCAGATATTATACAGATTGCGCAAGCCTCGATTTGAAAAAAAAATGTTTTCATCGCCGCCATTAATAATATTTACACTCATCAGTTGCATTCATGGAATAGAAATGTTTATTATTGAATGAAGCATAACATCATTTATAAATTTATAAATCGCTGGATAATAATCATTGTGAGAATTGATAAACCTCCTAAAAACCAATGAACTCATGAATTAAATAATATAGTATCGCTTTTTTATATTTACAAAGCAAATTGAAAGTTTTTTCATTCATATTTCCGGTCTTGGAAAAAAGAACAAAGAGGTGTAAATAGGTCTGTGTGTTTTTATGAATGGAAAGCGTCATTGGAAACAAAAGCGAATATCAACCATGGCGCGAGAGTTTTTAACACAAAACCGAGGACTATTTATATAGCGATGCTCTTATCTGTATAATATATAATCTGTGCCCCTGGTCCACTTCTAGGGTCGTTGCACCTTTGTTGTTGACTATTTTATTGTTTTATCCCCATCTTGTCTTAAGTCGTCTGTCACCGTGTCTCCCATTATATGTAGTACTCCTACTTGTCTCTAAATCTATTCTAGCTCCTAACACATACACACACATACACATACATACATACGACACACATTTCACAGAAATGCAGACATACATATAGAAAGACAAAAAAGACAGAAAGACAGATAGACGGATAGAAAGACTGACAGACAGGTATTAGATGTCCTTTAAAATTGAATACGCTTGCTTGGTCATTCAGCTAAACTTGGCCTGATGGTCGTAGTTGGCCATGTTTAGCGCTCAGATGTTTATATATTTATAAAAAAAAATATATCCCTTATTCCCATACCGGGAATCGAACCCGGGCCGCCTGGGTGAAAGCCAGAAATCCTAACCACTAGACCATATGGGATAGTTGTCATAAATGAAGAATAAATATACTTATTCATTAGTAAAAATAAATTCTAAGCTGAAAATACCTTTGTATATAAAGACAGACATGCCTCGGGAATGGGCTATGCAGCATTGCACTGCTCCGTGGCCCACGACGCCAAGGGGCCCACGACGCCTAATAGAACCAATGACGCACAAGGGGCCCATGACGCCTAATGGAAACGACACCCAATTCTTAGCACCTCCCTAAAACTATTATAATGATTTCAAAATAAAAATATTTTAAGTATGTATGCACTTCTCAACTGTGTCTTGTAAATATCCCCAACTCTGGAAATCTCAAAATAGAGTTACTCTACGTTTTTCAGGGTATCCACGTGGAGCAATTCCAGGAAATTACGTTCGTTGAAAGTTTAATTTTAATATCAGTTTATGGCTACATTGTCTGATATATCTTAATGGTATCATTGACATCTATTCATGTGAGAAATAAACCATAATAAAATAATAATCGCGTATTTTTTTTTTGGGGGGGGGGGGGCAGGCCAACATGTTTATCTATCGTGAAGCATCTAAAAAAAAGAGTCTATTAGATATATGCATAGATAGACAAATAGATAGATAGAGACAAGGCCCTATTGAGGCCTAGGCACTATAGGCACCGTTCCTAGGACCTACAAACAAAAATAGGGCCCTACAAAAGTGAAAAAAAAAATCGTGGGGCTTTCTTAGGACCAACGAATCTATAGTGCCTAGGGCCAACAAAATCCTTATTTGGGCCCTGGATAGAGATTGGCAAACCAGAGATAGAGAGGGAGGGAGGGAGTGAGAGAGAGAGAGAGAGATATGGTGGGGGGGGGGGGGCTCAACTTGGCTTGAGCACTTGATTTGTCACCAACCAGGTGAGGCATTTTTTTGTTACCATTTTTGGCACAATAATCGGGCGGCATTTTTTAGTTACCATTTTTGGCACAATAATCGGGCGGCATTTTTTAGTTAACATTTTCGGCACAATAATCGGGCGGCATTTTTTAGTTACCATTTTTGGCACAATAATCGGGCGGCATTTTTTAGTTAACATTTTCGGCACAATAATCGGGCGGCATTTTTTAGTTACCATTTTTGGCACAATATTTTATTACCATTTTCGGCACAATAATCTGGCGGCATTTTTTAGTTAACATTTTCGGCACAATAATCGGGCGGCATTTTTTAGTTACCATTTTTGGCACAATAATCGGGCGGCATTTTTTATTACCATTTTCGGCACAATAATCTGGCGGCATTTTTTAGTTAACATTTTCGGCACAATAATCGGGCGGCATTTTTTAGTTACCATTTTCGGCACAATAATCGGGTGGAATTTTTTCAATGGTCTGCCCTCTGCGCCACGCACTAGTAACGCCCCTGAAGGGGGGAAAGGGGGGGGGGGTTTGAATCTGACAACTTGTAATTCAGCGATTGTAAAAGAAAGTCATCTATGATGAACTTCGAACCCCCGGAATTAGATGTCACGTGAGTGTACACCATTACAATACCTGAAAACAACTCGATGCGGAAATGGAAAATCAGTGCTCACTGCGTACACACACACATGCCCAGGTGGACTTTGTAGAACATGTAACACGATCTACTCCCCCCCCCCCCCACACCCCAGCAGCGTCTCCACTCTTATACACGTCAACATCTAGTCCGACTAGTCCGATTACGTGGAGGTCACATGACTGATCAACGTCATGCAGCAGGAGGAGGCCAACAGGGGGGGGGGGGGGTAAGTTACGTGGGTCTGTCGCGTTGTAAAGGACTTTCAACTCCGGAATCTTGATGCCAAAGTTACGTTCGAGCTACAAGAATGGAGGGACGGAAAGGGGGGGGGGGAATCGTCGCGCTCTTAATCGATACTTCAGTATTACAGTATCGATATTTATGCACCCGTGTATAGCAGCCTCCACGCATACAATTTTTTTTCCCGTACATAAACGTATTTAATTCTTAGAGAATGTATTCTTAAGAAAAGAGAGTATATATATATATATATATATATATATATATATATATATATATATATATATAAAATGTCTTCATGTCGGCACTCTTGATCTAATCGCACCACCCGATTTCTTCAACGTGTTGTGGTGTACAGGTATCGTGAAGGGAACAGTGAAGGGAACAGTCATTGATGGGCTGAGACTTGGGGGTTGGCAAATCGCGAGCCAAAATAAGTTCAAACATTTGACAGAATGACCTAACCAGGAACAGACATTAGACAGATGGGTCGGACCATAATCTAATTAATGGACATAGAATATGAACTAATATACATGCAATGAACACTGAAGGTGCGGCCCGGAGAATACAGCATAATGAACACCACTTGGCCCGCGAGCAGTAATTTACACATGTCTGGTCTAAGACATATGGCGCAGTGTTAAATGTTAAGACTCTCTCTCTCTCTCTCTCTCTCTCTCTCTCTCTCTCTCTCTCTCTCTCTCTCTCTCTCTCTCGTGCTATATTTCAGAAAGGCGGTCATATTAAGTAAAGGAAATGGCTGCGAAAGTTTAACGCACACCCTGTATATACATACATATATATATATATATATATATATATATATATATATATATATACATACATACATACAGAAAGTATCGGATACAATCGAATAAAAATGTACCGTTATTACTCAGGTTTTCCATAAACTTGATCATCAAAGTTTTCTATTATATACAGAAGAATGATTAACTATGAAAAAAATATTGAAATAAGCTATGCTGTGACATAGCGAGCTTCAATCGCGCCCGGGGCACAATACCTTTTTAGCGCCCCCCCCCCATTTGAAAACCATATAATATTTTTTGTAAAATATACCATTTGGCGCCCCTTTGTGAGAAGCGCCCGGGGCATGATGCCCCTTGCCTCCCCCCTCACTATGCCACTGAAGCTATGTGCGCAACAAAGTGGGCATATAGGAATGCTATAACTAAACGGTATATAGGCCTGCTATAACCAAACGCCATACAAGCCTACGATAACTTAGCCTCATGCAGGTCTACTATAACTAATGTTTGTACCAGGGCTAGGTGAGTTATGGACGCTCAGCCTACTAGAGAGAACACTGTAAACCTCAAGTGGCAAACACACACACACACACACACTTCCAAAGAAGACGTTTCGTTGTTATTGTCTCTATGCTGTTGTCTTCTATGTATAGCCAATATCTGACAGGTAGAAACTGACCAATGGACAGCAGGCTTGCTGGTAATCGGCCGATTCATAACCGTCGCTACCAGACGATTCCCCTGATGTCAGCGCACAAGTTAACCCTCAAATTGGCCAGACAAAGAGAAGAACCGCAAGTAGCCTAAGGGTAGAGGGGGGTGAGATATTGACCGGAGAGGGGCGGGAAAGAAAGAAGATTGTGATCTCTTTTGTCAAGTACCAATTCAGACGATCACTCGACAACTACTTGGAAACAAGGGATATAACTCTTGAGGACCGCTCCTTGGAAAATAGAATCGTCTTCTCTTTACTTAGAAGAAGGGAGAGTGGGGAAGGGGTGCCGTTGGCAGAAGCAATTTAGAATAGAGAGTAAATTGTTTGCGAGATTTTCTGGCATTTCTAGCATACAACAAGATGTTATTATTTGTTTATTGTGTTATTGTGTTAGTTTTAAGTTGTTGTTTGTTCTATTATTTATTTTTATTTTATTTTTATACGGCAGTTATGATTTTAAAATTATTTTTTTTATTAATTTCACGAGTAAATGGTGAAATACTAAAATAATCATATCAATATAGTCAAACTTTACCCCCTTCTTTCTAACAAACTACGAGCTGTATTTTTTTTTTTTTTCTTTCAAGAAATAACAGTAGCAAGCGAAGATTTCTCAACGTGCAGTCAATCATTGAAAAAAAGAATGGAATATTTGGTGGAGTTTGGGAGGGGGTTCGATATTTCGTAATTTTTGTACTAAATAGTTTGTTGTGTAATTTTTTTTCAACTGTGATCCGCTGACATCTTTATGGACGGGGCCCATCGCGGGGAGGGGGGCCTTTGAGACTCTCGTGGGTCGGAAAGGGGGACAATACGGTTTATGAGCGCCCCACCCCCGGAAAATACACACACACACACACTTCCAAAGAAGACGTTTCGTTGTTATTGTCTCCATGCTGTAAAAAGAAAAAGATATAGCCAATATTTGACAGGTAGAAACTGACCAATGGACAGCAGGCTGGAGGGTGGGGGGGCACCCCGATGTGTTTTAGGTGACGTCAATACTGTTATCTGCTATCATTCAAATAATTTTTAATGGATTATTTATCTGAGAAAGAATATTTTAGTGGTTTTCCCGTTTACAGTGAGAAGGTTTCCCACAGCTTGATACCAATTTTTTTTTATATTTGCCTAGTAGTTGTGGCTGTAGCAGGAATAGCAGACAGACATGCGTATGAGTGGCAGAAAGATGGACAGACAGACATAAATGTGATTATAGTGAGACCGGTACATTGACAGACGGAAAGACAGACATGCTTATGATTGACAGACAGATGGACAGACAGACATAAATATGATTTATAGTGAGACAGGTACATTGATAGACGAAAAGACAGACATGCGTATGATAGACAGACATAAATGTGATTTATAGTGTGAGACCGGTACATTAATAGACGAAAAGACAGATATGCGTATGATAGACAGACAGATGGACAGACAGACATAAATGTGAATTATAGTGAGACCGGTACATTGATAGATAGAAAGACAGAAAGATAGGAAGGCAGATATTATTGAGTATTTGATTGAGTAAAGTAAAGTTCCCTAAAGGCCATCGGGGCAGATGAAGTGTAGAATTCATCTGTTTCTATAACCTCGGCATATGAAGGGATTGTGTGGTCAGCCTTTTGATTGAGTATTTGATTGATAAAATTAGATAAATAGATATCGGAGATAATTAGATACCAGGTAGATACGAGGTAGATAGATAGATGTCATTTGATGACATTTTTTTGTTCTATTCAGTAATTATAAGAATTGTCGTATGGCGGTGTGAGTAGTCTAGTTAACAGAATATTTCTACGTCAACAATTTTTAACGCCCATGCACGCCTACGACAATTTGAAAAAAAAGTGAGGAGGGTGTAATCTATCTCAAGTGAGCTCGGCTACGGGCTATGAGACCAGGGCTCGATTTTCACCTCTCTTTATCATTTTAACCGTTTTTTTTTTAAACTAACAATCAATAATGGGGTGTATACTCTTCTTACTTTGGCCCTACAGCCCATTTAGGGCCCTGGCCTGCCAATAATAATAAAATAGGCCCTGCTTTATAAAAAATTTAATATTTTAATTCTCCGTGACTATTGGCCGATTACTTGATAAAATAATACAACGACAAAAATATAAATGACTCTTTTCTTGTAAACAGACGTACAGTGTGAAATGTGACATGAGATTTTACGTATCACTGGCCAAACGTTTTGTACTTTAGTTCGCAAAATTATGTCCCTTTTTGTCATAAGCCTTAGGCCCACAGTAACCTTAATCCGACCCTGCTACTACACTACACCAAACTATACCTTATTCAATAGCTAAACTTCAATAACTAAACTTTACTTCAATAACTAAACTTTACTTCAATAACTAAACTTTACTTCAATAACTAAACTTTTCTTCAATAACTAAAAACTTTTCTTCAATCCATCAACACTAAAAATCTCGTTTGAAACTTTGTTCACCGATACCTTCTTACCCGTCCAATCTAAAGTCCAAACACCTTCCAGTCAACTTTCTAATACGACCTCCATCCCAGGGGAGGAATCACTGCTGGGGCAGAAAAATGGTTTTCATACCTCAATGCTTAAATCTGCAAGGTCGTTTCCTTGGAGACGATCCCCCCCCCACACACACACAAAGACACTGCTACTCTGCGGGTTCACATTTGTTAAAAAAAAGGGGGGGGGGTTGTGGGTAGAGTGGAGAGATTCGTTTATGACCCGATTTCTGGTGTTCAAATAATAAGGGCACAGAGCCAACCTTCTAGGAAAGTTTCGTACATAATAAAAGCGACAACATACAAAAATATGTTGACGTTGTTTGTCAGTTTACTTTGTAATTTAAATCATCGCAGCTTTCAACTAAACTGCTCAAATATTAAATCACCGCCCGTCGAGATTAGACACGCAGAGTTTGCTAAGCGTAAGAGTACCTCACACAGAGTTTGCTAAGCATAAGGGTGTCTCACACAGAGTTTGCTAAGCATAAGGGTGTCTCACACAGAGTTTGCTAAGCATAAGGGTGTCTCACACAGAGTTTGCTAAGCATAAGGGTGTCTCACACAGAGTTTGCTATGCATAAAAATGTCCTACAAAAAGTTCGCAAGTGGGGCCCCACTTGCCAGCCCAGGCCCCCAACTGTACGAGGGCTCCCAAAGAAGTTAGGCATGCACTTATATACATTGTAGATGAAGATCAAAATTGAGTTTTGCTACATTTGCCTTTTGTACAAAACACGCTCACCTATATAAACATGCTAACCCATATAAACATGCTCACCTATATATATATATATATATATATATATATATATATATATATATATATATATATATAGTCGATTCAGCTTAATTGGGACACATCGGGAGCGAGGTTTTTTGTCCCAATTAAGCGGCTGTCCCAATTAAACATACACATTTACTATTGGCTTCTTGGTTTGGTTTCTTTGAGCTTTGTCCCAAATAAGCGGCTGTCCCAACTAAGCGGTGTCCCAATTAAGCGGAATCCACTGTATATATATATATATATATATATATCATATATATAATAATACTCATTTCCAGTGTGCGTTAAATCGAAAGTAAAGAATTAATACAACAGTATTCCAGTTTAAAATACAATCATGAAAAAATCGGATCTGCCCGAAACCAAAAAATAACCTCGCCTGCCGATCAAGCCTAAGGGGATATAACTCTATGCAAATGTTTTGCAGGGTACAGCTAGTATATATATATATATATATATATATATATATATATATATATATATATATATATATATATATATATATATATACATGTGTGTGGCGGAGAGATACAAGATCTTCTTTCTACTGATGTTGTTGCTTTTTTTTATTATTATTTCATTCTAGAGACGATGTGCTTACGAGCGAAATCAATGCGCTCAAATTATATTTACAGCTTTAAACATCTCATTTTGAAAAAAAATAGTTTCGAAATGCACATTTAACAGTCAATTTGGTAGTTGGCAGCGCTCCGCGCTGAATCAATATCCGACCCCCATCCCCTTTCCACCTTTCCCTTTCCCGTTGCTTCACACGGTTAACTTCGCTCAAATTGCGTTATATATTTATATATTTGTTATATAATTTCCATGTTGAAAGGCGAAATATGATGAAATGGTACTACGCTTACGCCCCTTGTTGCTATAGTAAACAGGATACACAAAGCGCACAAACATCAACAAACACGCGAATAAATACACACTGACAGACAAGATTGACAAACGAACATGTCGAGGTTCCCAGCACATATGTTTTGAGCCCATATCTAGGGTCTCGTGAGGGCTATTTTGGGTTGGGGGCGGTTTGGGGGGGGTGGCATGTCTAATCGCTGTTAAAAACTGTAGACAGTATTCATTTAAAAACTCCAGCATCAATCAACTCAGTTTAAAGTCACAGAAGCCGCTACTGAATTGATGTAGGAGTTTTGACTTTAAGATGAACAGTTGAAGAAGCTTTGTTTTTTATGATACATGTAATTGATGAAGAAGCTTTGCATTAAATGATGAATTGATGTAAGAGCTTAATCTTTATGATGAATTGATGTTAGTAGCTTTATCTTTATGATGAATTGATGTTAGTAACTTTATCTTTATGATGAATTGATGTTAGTAGCTTTATCTTTATGATGAATTGATGTAGGAGCTTTATCTTTACGATGAATTGATGTAGGAGCTTGGACGTTGAACTGAACTGATGGCTCATAAAGCCACATTCGACTCTTTGTTTAGTTTCGAACAGTACGGTACAGCTTTTATTTAACCAGTTTTGTTCCTTTTTTTCCCCGCACTAAATCTCGTTAAATTTAACATACTCCTTCTCGTGGTAGTACATGTATTGTATATGGTATGAAAAACCCGGAATGCGTCTCTCTGTGACCTAATGCGTGGTCATCCGTATACCAGTATGACAGTTACAAGAGACGAAATGAGCTGATATAAAACCCGAATCCACCACATCAACCCCCAATGTCCACAGTAACATACTGTATCTTGCTGTTAACGCGTGGAGGCAAACACTGTGGGCGCCGTGGTATCAATCTCCTTAGCCCCCCCCCCCAACAGTAAACGTAAATATATATACGACGTAATACTTAGGGCCATTCATGTCCACCCCCTGTCCATCCCGCTTAATTCCCCTCTGTCCCTGCCCATCCCTGTCCTTTCCCGTCTGTCCCTGCCCATCACTGTCCATTCCCGTCTGTCCCTGCCCATCCCTGTCCATTCCCGTCTGTCCCTGCCCATCACTGTCCATTCCCGTCTGTCTCTGCCCATCCCTGTCCATTCCTGTCTATCCCTGCCCATCCCTGTCCATTCCCGCCCATCCATGTTCATCTTTGAGCTCCAGCCCTTAAACAAAAAACAACAACTGATTGGCACCGGTTATGATGGCATAGCATGTCGTCGAGGCTGCGCCAACAGCACACGGTAATTGAGTTATAAAAAGTTGGCAGCTGGACACTGAGCCACCAAACTTCATCAACCCCTGAATCAATGTACCTAATTTTTTTTTAATGGTCAGCCATACGACACCAACAGGAAAATGGGAAGAGTAACATGAGTTTCATTCAGATAGACCTTGCTGTTGTAAAAAAAAAAAAACATATGTTTATTTGTGAACGGGGAGGTGAGAGATGTATGGTAATTGAAATAAAATTGACAGGAGTTAACGCTAAATTATATATGGTACGTCTGGCTTATGACCAAGTTGAATATCACATTACATTCGCCCAGTCATACATTCATAAACTGTTGACAGATCTATGTTAGCTTTATATATATATATATATTTATAAATGAAAAATAATATTAAAAAAAGGTTGTATTACAATTCTTAGTACTTGAGACTTATGCACTACGTAGCTCTTCAGTCATGGGGTTTCAATTGCACTAGTAGACGTAACGGAAATTGAGTGTAGGCGTGACAGCTGAATATGATATGTTAACCGTCTCCTGCCGCCATCACGTACTGTCGGCTCCTCCAAAAATAAAAAATAACAACTTCATTACATTGTCAAGGGAAGGAAACAAACTGTCGAAAAAGTCGAAACGGTTTGGTTTTTGAGGTTTTTTATATCTCGCTCAGACAGTTCATCAAACGAAAATATCAGAATAAATTTTAAAATAGGCGGTAATTTATTCAAATCTATATTGAACAGTTAGTGTGGAAAGAAAGAAAAATGAAGGCATAAGATTTATTTTTTACTTAAAGAAGGAAGACGTATCGAGAAACATTGGAAAAATTAAAATGGAATAACGATCACTCAAACAACTAGTCTATGTGGTGGCCATTGTACTCTGCGCGCGACTTAGTGAGTGATTGGGTCAGGGATGCCAACTTTGATGATTTATACCTAGATCTAGATAGTTTTAAGCCATCAAGATCTTTGTAAAAAAAAAAAGATGATATCTATATAATTGATGATGATTATTTCATGATATTTGTTTCTTTTAGGTTGGTAGATATAAAAGTTTGAGTCATTATTAGTTGTTATTGTTTTGTTTGTTTTTTTAAAACTGTATACTTTTTTTTTCCTCTTTTTTCTAGAAAATTATTCGGGGAATAAAAATCATATTGAAGTCACGCGTTGTTTGTTTTTTTTTCCTTTCTATCGTGGAAGATTTGATCTGGATTGAAGTTGACACGTAAGAGCCCCTTTGATGGTCAGTGTGGTTTGTATCTACTGGTTGAGCTTTCTTTCTTTTCTATATACAATCTCAACTTGGAGGGGAGGGGAGGGGGGCTAAAAATTTGTTACAACTGAAATTTTCTGTCATTGGTTCTCGCAGGGGACGGATGGTCTTGCGGTAGACAGCTCGGCTGTCGGTGATAACCCCCAGTAACCCCCAGGTCAATGTAAAGTTCGTTTTTTTTTTAAACGGGGGGTGACATCCAATGTATGGGTATAAGGTGCCCTCCCGCCGTTTAAACTCCTCTCCCCCCACCCCCCCCCATCGCCCCATGGTACAACACATTTGATGACATTTTTTTTTGTTCTGTTCAGACATTATAAGAATTGACGTATGGCGGTGTGAGTAGTCTAATTAACAGGATATTTCTACGTCAACAATTTTTAACGGCCATGCACGACTACGACAATTTGAAAAAAAAAGTGAGGAGGGTGTAATCTATTTCAAGTGAGCTCGGCTACGGGCTATGGGACGACCAGGGCTCGATTTTCCGCCGGGGATGCCGGGGATATCCCCGGCACTGAGACCTGTCATCCCCGGCTCTGCTTTAGCTAATATATCCCAGCCGGGAATGAAATCATAGACATATATCCCCGGCTCTGCAGATTTTTTTTTCATCCCCGGCACTGGTTTTTTTCTTAAATCGAGCACCGCTGTATGGGACCGGTGACAGCTTTGAGGACCGACACCCCAGGTGATGCAGTATGTGCCTGCCTGCGGTCTACATTGCGGCCCTCCCCCACCCCCCCCCCCTGGCCCCCCATTTTTACACGTGGCGGGGGGGGGCAAAAAATTTTTTAATAAATTAATAAAATTGTATTCATATTTAAAAACGCTTCATGATCTCTGTAACATTGGCGGTCTGGCCATTTAATCATCATCTTGCCTAATGTTGGGTCAACATTTAACTTTGTTGCCCCCACACCGTCTACCCCCCACCCCCACCTACCACCACCACCACCATCCCCTTAGCTGTTTTTATCGGTTAGAGAAGTAAAATAATAGCATCATATCGTGGGTTTCCTGTTGCATGCTGGCAGCCAATTATATGCAGTACTTGCTCACACCCACCCAACATCACTTCTTGATAGTCTAATAGTGGATTAGTTTAATAAAAGGAAAAAAAATATTCTGCCTAGCCAATACAGGTATTTATTTTCACACCATAGAACAGTGCCGCCATCTGTTTGCTAAATGCAAATAAATCCACGGCAGATACAATTTAATAAGCAGCAAGACACAAGTTCCACCCGGCTAACCCCAGTTGAACATCAATAAGAAAATAGTTCACTTTATTTGTATAATTTTCCGTGCTTTTTACTTACTCTTTAAATTAAAACAAAAAAGTTTCCCTCAGAAAGTATACTTTGAAACAATATATACTTTTGAAACAATATATACTTTGAAACAATATATAATTTGAAACAATATATACTTTGAAACAATATATACTTTGAAACAATATATAATTTGAAACAATATATACTTTGAAACAATATATACTTTGAAACAATATATACTTTGAAACAATATATACTTTGAAACAATATATACTTTGAAACAATATATAATTTGAAACAATATATACTTTGAAACAATATATACTTTGAAACAATATATACTTTGAAACAGTATATACTTTGAAACAATATATACTTTGAAAATATATATTTATATATACTTACGTAGATTCAAAAAGCAGACGATCCTTCAAGGCGAAATACTCTCTTAGACCGAGTTAACCCGAGTGTTCTCCCCCCATGTTAACAGAACATTGAAGAATTAGTTGTTTTTTTTTTTTAAATCTGGAATCGATAATTCTTCATAGTTTTTTTAATCTGTTTCAAAAGTGTGGTCTTTAAAAACAGTGATATGCAATTGATTGTGCCAGTCGGTAAGTAAGTAACTAGTGCTTTATACTTTCATCAAAGGGAGAGAAGAAAAAGAGAGAGAGAGGGGTTAGTAACTAGTGCTATATATTTATCAAAGGGAGAGAAGAGAGAAAGCATGGAATGAAAACCAAACCAAAATACTCAGATTGCACAAGTCGAAAAATACGTAAGAATGTTGTTGATTTGACTGAAGCTATTCGCAAAAGTTTTTGCACACACAAACTTTGTCAAATGAAATTTTGCACACAAGAAAATGTTATGTTAAAGGGATTGGCAGGAGAATGTTGTCAATCAAAAAAAAAAATGTTACGACGACCTGGAAAAAAGCTCTATATTCTTGGCCATGCAGAAACGTTTGAGATTTATTTATAGTGACAAAACAGTTTGCTTACCCCATTAATTTGGGCTATTAGTTGCTTGACATGCTCTCATAAAATATACATAGTGGTTTTTTTTTTTTTTTTTTTTTTTTTTTTTTTTTTTATAAGGGGGGGGGGGGGGGGGGGGGGGGGGGGAGGGGGGAGGAATAGAAG
This sequence comes from Bulinus truncatus, assembly GCA_021962125.1. Classification (NCBI taxonomy): domain Eukaryota; kingdom Metazoa; phylum Mollusca; class Gastropoda; family Planorbidae; genus Bulinus; species Bulinus truncatus. Next base: position 1,958,437 of record JAGDYQ010000010.1, on the reverse strand, counting down.
AGAGAGATCAGGAAGAGAAGGTGGGGATGGATAGGCCACACATTTCGAAAACCAGCAAGCAACATCACTAGGCAAGCATTGAGTTGGAATCCTCAAGGAAAAAGAAAGAGAGGTCGGCCTGGAAACACCTGGAGGCGAGAATTTGAAGCGGACATCACCAGGATGGGGTTCAGCTGGAAGCAGCTGGACCTAGAACGGCTCAGGATAGAAGTCGCTGGAGAACTTTAGTTGGTGGCCCATACTCCGATAGGAGTGACTGGCAATGATGATGATGATGATTATTGCTTGATATGACTTGTCACTCTCTTAATTGATATAAATTATACATAATGGCTTTACACACACACACACACACACACACACACACACATATATATATATATATATATATATATATATATATATAGATAGAGAGAGAGAGAGAGAGAGAGAGAGAGAGATTATTTATTTCATTATCTACTTCCCTAATTGCACAACGTGAGATAACCATGCAGTAAACATCGCGAATAACAAATAATAACAGGTTTAATAACAACAGATTATATTAAATAAGAACGAGCGCAAAGGTTTTAAATCGTCCCTGGCCAAGCAGCTGGCAGTACATTTATTTCGTGTACGCCGTTGGGGGCAAATGGGGGGAATGTAACTGTAGTTTAGGCTGCTAAGTTTTATTAACTCCCTGGCCACTTTGGATAAACGAACTCATAATTTACATTATTTATTCGGCTCATTTTGGTTTACGTTTACAGCATGGATAGAATTTTAATCTTAGACAGTTATTTGTGGCTGTTGTTTTTATCTCTCTCAATCTTATAGCTTAACCCGTCATATGAGCAGTCATGTGAGCAGTCACGTGAGCAGTCATTACGGACAGGTCAATTAGGCGGCTATTTAGAGCCCGCGACACTGAAATGAGCCTCTGTCCCCTACCCACCCCTTTTTTTTCTATTTTCATTAACTTTTTGTACATTTTATTCTATTTCTAGTACTCATAACAACAACAAAACAAAAAAACCAATGTTCAGACACACCCCCCCCCGCCCTATACCAAATCTCCTTTTGAAAGTCCAGCTATTGTTATTACAACAGGAAATGATCCAGTCCAATTGCAAAGTGGGGAGGGGGGTAGTGGAGAGGTTGTGGTAACCCCGATAGCCATCTCTCTTTTTATATCTGACATGTGCAGCAAGTTTAAAGATAAGCATCAAACCAGCACCCACACTCCCTTCTCCACACACACACACACACACACACACACACACACACAATACACGTACAAAACACATTTGAAAAGATGGAGGGGGGGCAGCGATATTCAGGAAAGGGTGTTCCTCGTCACGGTCATTTTTGAAGCTATGGGTGTCGTGAAAAGAATTCGTTTGTCCTGACTTCTGAAAGGTCTGATTTTTTAGTGTCCGTTCTTTTGTGGTGTTCGTTCGTATGTTTGTTCGTTTGTTGTTATTGTTGTTGTTATTGTTGTTGTTTGGGTTTTGTTTTTAATCATGCCGACTCATTTATTTATTTTTTTAAACCAAATTAAAAAAAAAAAAAAGATCAAGTTTGAATCAATTAGCCGTTTTAAAACAAAACAAAATGTTGGCCAACTCGTGACGAATTTAATGAGCCGTGTCTGTGACGTCACTGCATTGACTTCGGGGGGGGGGGGAGGGCGGCGCGGCGCGGGGATCGTTCTACCTTCCCCACATTAACAATCATTCTTTGCCAGGTCCCACTCCCCCCACCCACCCCCCATCCATTGCCCCTCCCCATGCATACATTCACATCCCTCCCAAACCTATTCAACGCCCTCACAAACTTTTGATGAATGTTTTAATTTTATTTTGTCCCTAACTGTAACGGTGGTGATTGCTTCTTCCCGCCTTTCAAGTGTGTATCTAGGTCATGGAGATCTCATTTTTTTTTGTGTGTGGAATGGGTTAAAGTGGAAAACCTTAGATTGGGGCGCTAATTATAAACATGTGAGTGTACATTTAAAAAATTGTTGTATTTTTTGTTTAATATTATTTTGGTCCCGGTAATGTGGGAACCTAGATTGAGCGCTACAACCCAAGTGGATAACATCTCGCCATTTATCTTTCGTTCCAAATACGGTTGTGCTATTTACGTGTGCTTGTGTTATTTAATTGACTGGTATAATGATAGCGTGAAGAAGTTCGCAGCGCGCGCAATGACACAAAAACACACACAAACAGAAACACACTGTTCCCCATCCCTGATTCTCTCACACAACCACATAGTTACAATCAACCACACGCACTGTACATTCCTACTTTTTTTGTAGAATTCTTGATTTGACTTTTAATGACAGACGACGGTGGAGCAGTAGACGGGCATTTAAAGGGTTAAATTATAACATTGAGTTGACACACAAAGCATACACAGCATACACAACACACACAGCACACACAAAACACACACAGCATACAGAGCATACATACAACAACACACAACACACACACAGCATACACAAAACACACACAGCATACACAAAACACATAATCAAACATAAAACACACACAGCATACACACAACACACGGCATACAAACCACACACAACACACACAGCATACACACAACACACACACACACGTCATACACAAAACACACACACACAGCTTACACAGCATACACACACAACACGCAGCATACAAAAACACACACACACGCGGCGTACACAAAACACACACACACAGCATACACAGCATACACAACACACACAGCACACACAAAACACACACAGCATACAGAGCATACATACAACAACACACAGTATACACACAACACACATCATACACAAAATACACACAGCCTACACACACAGCATACACACAAAACACACAGCATACACACAACACACACGTTATACACAAAACACACACATCATACACAAAATACACACAGCATACACACAACACACACACAGCATACACAAAGCACACACAGCATACACACAACACACGGCATACAAACCACACACAACACACACAGCATACACACAACACACACACACACGTCATACACAAAACACACACACACAGCTTACACAGCATACACACACAACACGCAGCATACAAAAACACAAACACACACGGCGTACACACAACACACACACAGCATACACACAACACACACAGCGTACACACAACACACACGCCGACACGTGGCTCTGTTTTTTTTTCTATGAGTGCTGGGGTTTTTTTTTAAGTCTAGAATCTTGTTGGCTATTTTATTTCTATTCTACACGAGCAGCAGTACGCCGAAAGCACTCGTGGGGCTCGTGGGGCCTTGGGCCAGTGTCCTGTGCGGGCACAGGACCCTTAAGTGTACCCCCCGATAACATTATATGTGGCCCAGGACCCTTAAGTGTAGCCCGATAACATTATATGTGGCCCATGAATGAGGTCATGGAGCTACGCAATTCTAATTTATTTATTTGTATGTACTAGAAAAAAAAACTTAAAAAGAGCCGCCATGCTATTGTCATTGATAACAAATTTAAAAAAAAAATGGATAAATGCTGGAACATTGGCCACACGGAGCTATTCAAAAAAAGCCACACGAGGCTGTAAGAACCACATTTAGCCTGCAATCGATGGTTGAGAGTCACGTTGCAGTCGACTGAACAGGTTTTAGTCAACAAATTAATGAAACAATGCCTGGAAAAAATTGGCTCTTTGGAAGCAGTACACAGCTCAACGAAGAGCCACATGCGGCTCTGACAAATTTTAGATGTTCAGAAATTACTAATTTTAAGAAATCGAATCGTTTCATTTACTGTATAAAACTTTTGTTTTTCCGGTTAAGGAGATTCGAAATAATCAATTCTCAATTTTCCATTTAACGGTAGCTATTTGATCAATACAAGTTAAACCGAAGAAGCAAAAACTAAGTACATGTGCTAGAAAAGCATAGTACTAAATTAACTCCATAGTTACTGGAAAGGTCGTGGCATCGATGGATGGATTCTAAGTTTAAAAAAGAAACGAGTTGTTGTTTTTTCTTTTTAAAAAATGCTGAATCAATGACTCCTTACTGGTAACAGATAGGCTCAAAGAATACTTGTAGCTCTCTGTACGATATAGATACAGGGAAATAGTCAAATGACTACCAATAGCAGATAATATACTGGATATCCGTCTGTTTGTATACTAGTTAGATAGATAGATAGATAGATAGATAGATAGATAGATAGATAGATAGATAGATAGATAGATAGATAGATAGATAGATAGATAGATAGATAGATAGATAGATAGATAGATAGATAGATAGATAGATAGATAGATAGATAGATCAGACAGATAGACAGATAGATAGATAGATAGATAGATAGATAGATAGATAGATAGATAGATAGATAGATAGATAGATAGATAGATAGATAGATAGATAGATAGATAGATAGATAGATAGATAGATAGATAGATAGATAGATAGACTAGCGTAGTTAAAGTTTGCTGCGCTCAGGACAGACTAAAAAAAATGCCGCCCAATAGCCAAACCAAAAAAATTCTAAAGGTGTGAATAGCACCCTTAAGTTGTGTCAAAGTTTGAACGTAAAATCCAACATGTAAAGAGCTGAAATACAATGTAAATGTGTTATACACATGGGCTCCATATCTGTACGCTCAAACACCAATCCCCATTATTACACTGTATGTCTTCCTGATTGAACCACGAGTACACACATGCAAAATATCAGTCGTTGGCTCATAGGAAATAAAACATATTTTGATTTTTACAAAAGACGAAGTGCATAGTAGTTAATGTAATCAAACCGAAAAGCAGACGTAAGTTTTCGGATCAAACTTCAAATAGCGATGGTTCTCACAATTTTTTGCGATTCACGATCCACTTAAAAACAGTTTTGACTGTCACGACTGACAAGTTACGAATTAACACAGTAGTAAAAAACAAAAACAAAAGAAAAAAAAAAGAAAGATTAATTTATTCTTGATTATATGATTATTACAATTTTGGCGCCACTATTCAAATCAGCTCGCGGCCCACATTTTGAGAGCCACTGTCAAATACCAGTTTGCATCAAACATTTTTTTTATATAGGATCAACTTGAACGCAAGATGTAAATCTGTCTGGAAGTGCAGTTCCTAGTTCTTCTTTACTTGCATCATTTCCTTAATATTTCTCGAAATACTGGCCTTTTTTTTTCATTAGAAATATGGACAATATTTTATTTATTTATTTATGTAGTTCTAGGCAGAATTTTTTTTTAAATATACAAATTTGAGACATAAATGAAATTCAATTAATAAATCAAATTTACAAAAAAACTGTTTGTAGATTTCGATTTAAAAAGACCAAACAAATGTTATAAAAGTAAACTGTTCTCAATTAATAATACTTTATATGAAGTGTATTATGAATGTATGAATTCTGCTTTAAACAGTGTATTTTTTTAATAAAATAATTTACATAAGTGTTCTGTTTTTAAATACAAACGTGTGTGATGGACGACAAAGTTGTAAAAAGTGTAAATTATGTTATATAGATCAGTGACTCTAAAAACATTTTGGGTTTTATCAAATCAATAAATTTAGGTCTGCCCACAAAGTTATAAAAAAAATATAACTTACTACAGATATAATAATTAATGGGATAACACTGCAAGCAGTCAAAATTCGGAGAATTTCTTTCTTTTACTTATTTATTTATTTATTTTGAAGTTTAACCATCTGCTAAGCATTTTTATTTTATTTTATATCTTTTTTATTGATTTATTTTAATGTTTAAAAAAAATTTTAAAACAATTTCAATTAACTTAAACATTATAGACGATAATAGTGTTGAAAGTCTTAAACTGGCTTTTAAATTATTTCATTTATTGTCTCATTAAGCTACTAATTGTGGGGTTTTTTCGCCTCAATTATTTACAAATTCGCCTCGGTAACAGCACACATTAAAACTACAGATCTCTCGCCTAGCATAGCCATTATACTCAGACTCCCATACATAAACACACGCGCACACACTAGACAACACACGCACACAAACAATCACATACACACGCCTAGTTGTTGACTGTTTCATTCAAACATACAAGACGACTATCATTAATTAAATTCATTAAATTCGAAACATGTTTGTGGTCTAGCACAGATAAAGTATGTTTGTGGTCTAGCACAGATAAAGTATGTTTGTGGTCTAGCACAGATAAAGTATGTTTGTGGTCTAGCACAGATAAAGTATGTTTGTGGTCTCGCACAGATAAAGCATGTTTTGTGGTCTAGCACAGATAAAGCATGTTTGTGGTCTAGCACAGATAAAGCATGTTTGTGGTCTAGCACAGACAAAGCATGTTTGTGGTCTAGCACAGATAAAGCATGTTTGTGGTCTAGCACAGATAAAGTATGTTTGTGGTCTAGCACAGATAAAGTATGTTTGTGGTCTAGCACAGATAAAGTATGTTTGTGGTCTAGCACAGATAAAGTATGTTTGTCTATTAAAATGATCATTTGCCTGAACCAGTGGTATCTCGGGTTACGAACTTAATTCGTTCCATTCAAAATAAATGGTGACTTCCATTCATTAAATTCAAAACAAGTTTATAATTAGTACATTTAAAATAGATAATGTGGTCTAGTAAAATACTTGTCTGATACACTAGTACCTCGGGTTACGAACATACTTCGTTCCTGAAATAGATTCGTAGCCCGAAATATTCCTAACCTAAACATTGAAATCACTGAAATAAAAAAAAAATACGTTTCAAGATGAAAGAATTTTTTCAATTTTTTTTTTAATGAACATCCGGAACATTTTCCAGTCAAACGCAAACAATACGTGTACTTCATGTGTTTACTAAACAGAAAGAAATAACCAAATAAGTTGAAATGAATCTAAAATACGCCAATGGGCGTATTCATGGGGGGGAAAGGGGGCATTTGCCCCCCCCCTACATTTTGAAAAAATGTCATATAAGAGGGGTGCATTTGCCCCCCCCCTACATTTTGAAAAAATGTCATATAAGAGGGGTGCATTTGCCCCCCCCCCCTACATTTTTAAAAAATGTCATATAAGAGGGGTGCATTTGCCCCCCCCCCCCCTACATTTTGAAAAAATGTCATACAAGAGGGGTGCATTTGCCCCCCCCCCTTACATTTAAAAAAAAATGTCATAAAGTTGTTATTTGCCCCCCCCCTGGAAAATTTTTGCCCCCTCCCTGGAAAAATTCCTAGCGACGCCCATGCATACGCCCCATCTATACTGTAAAAAACGAAATATCAATTTGCGACAATCACTGATCAAATCACCAACTTAAACTGTAGTAAAACACAAAACTAAAGTCATTAGGTAATTAAAAAAAACAACTAATGTATTCAGTAGTATCTCGTAATGTTTGTACGTGTGTGCTGTGCTTGTGTGTTGTGTGTGTATTGTGCTTTGTGTGTATTGTGCATGTGTGTGTGGTGTGCATGTGTGTGTGGTGTGCATGTGTGTATGTGTGTTTGTGTGTGAGAGAGTGAGTGGTTGAAGAAGAACCGTCAACTCTAACTAAGCTCCGTCACTGCTTGTTTAGAAAATTATCAAAACATTAACTGTCAACAGTTACCCTCTCTATTTTAGTCTATAGATTTTTTTTTTATTTCGTTTTATTGCTAATACAATTTTTTTTAAAATCAATGACATCTGTACTTTAATGTCTCCTTAGTTTCGCAAGTTACCGAGATCCCCGAGATCAGTGTTCTTTATATCTATGGATCAGTTTATACATTAGAAATCTGGGAAACTAAACTTTACTTGTGAAGTAACAACAAAACAAAAAAAAAGAAAAGAACGAAGACGGAAAGAAAGAAAGAAAGAAGACAAAAAGAAAGAAAGAAAGAAAGAAAGAAAGAAAGAAAGAAAGAAAGAAAGAAAGAAAGAAAGAAAGAAAGAAAGAAAGAAAGGAAACTAGACCGATAAATCAACAAAGAAATAAAGATGAAATAAATATCATTTTTTATTGGGCAAATCATCACACGTGACTTTTCATTACAAAAAAAAAAAATCAATAGAATATGCGAAAACAAAGAGAGCAACAAGCTAGCTTTGATGCTAGGAGAATTCAACTCTAATCAAGAAAAAACTGGGAGCAGCCCCGTAGCGTGAAAATTCTACAGCAGGGGCCAGGCATTCTAAAGCAGGGGCCAGGCCAATAGCCTGGGGGGGGGCAGGAAATAAATGTTATTAAGTAGAACAAACAAGCAGTGGGGGCCAGACAAAACTGCCCGGCCCCCCAGTCCCCCACCTGCACGCTACAGGCCTGATTGGGAGAGATTATTTTAAGTATCCAGTCAATACATAGATTTTTTTTAAAGCCAAATTTAAATATATTAAATGTGATACAGAAAGCAATAGAAAGAAGTAATATGATGGAAATCTGAATAGATGATAACTTCTAGAACAAGGGCCGGCGGACACACTTTCGAACCCTTCGGGGTACATTCACGGAAATAGGTTGAGAACCGAGGGTCTAGACCACAGCCTTCATATTGAAAGTAGAACCGTATTCAAGTGAGACGTCTAATGTATAAAGTTTCGTGAGGCACATGGAATATCAAGTTATCGAGGCCCCCTAGAACACAAAGTTCGCGAGGCCCCCTAGAACACAAAGTTCACGAGGCCCCCTAGAACACAAAGTTCGCGAGGCCCCTAGAACACAAAGTTCACGAGGCCCCCTAGAACACAAAGTTCGCGAGGCCCCTAGAACACAAAGTTCGCGAGACCCCCTAGAACACAAAGTTCGCGAGGCCCCCTAGAACACAAAGTTCGCGAGGCCCCTAGAACACAAAGTTCGCGAGGCCCCCTAGAACACAAAGTTCGCGAGGCCCTTAGATCACAAAGTTCGCGAGGCCCCTAGAACACAAAGTTCGCGAGGCCCCTAGAACACAAAGTTCGCGAGGCCCCTAGAACACAAAGTTCGCGAGGCCCCCTAGAACACAAAGTTCGCGAGGCCTCCTAGAACACAAAGTTCGCGAGGCCCCTAGAACACAAAGTTCGCGAGGCCCCTAGAACACAAAGTTCGCGAGGCCCCCTAGAACACAAAGTTCGCGAGGCCCCTAGAACACAAAGTTCGTGAGGCCCCTAGAACACAAAGCTCGCGAGGCCCCCTAGATTACAAAGTTCGCGAGGCCCCCTAGAATACAAAAGTTCAAAAAGCATTGTTTGGTTTGTATTTGTTTATAATTTATCCAACGTGTATACCGTAATAAACAAATTAAAGTTTCGTGTGTCTTAAAAAAATTGGGTTTACATTTGTGCGAAACGAAATATGTAGGCATGATGGACAGATTTTAAAAACAAAAAAAAACAATGACTTTCGCACGTGCTGACACTATAATGTTGGGAGTCACTGACACTATAATGTTGGGAGTCACTGACACTATAATGTTGGGAGTCACTGACACTATAATGTTGGGAGTCACTGACACTATAGTCTTGGGAGTCACTGACACTATAATGTTGGGAGTCACTGACACTATAATGTTGGGAGTCACTGACACTATAAATGTTTGGAGTCACGAAAAAATAAGTTTTAAAAAAGCTTTTTAGCATCTATTTCACTTTATAAATCAAACTAAAAAAAATGACAACAACTGTTTTTTATTATTTAATATTCTATGTATATACCTCCCCCCCCCCCAATTTTTTACCATCATGGGCCCATTTGAATGAATACCACTGAATCGTGAGCCATTCATTAATAGAGTGTTGCTGGTGTGACCCCTGGGCAAGGGCATTTTGACGGCCCTGACTTCGTGAAGTTTTTTTTTGTTTCTGCTTTACAGAATAGGTGCAGTAGCGTAGGAAGGGCATTGAGCGTTGTGGGGCGCATTAAGGCGCGGAACTAGGAAGGGGCACAGAAAGAGCGTTGTCACATGATTGTGCACTTTTTATATTGGGGGGGGGGGCGCCACAGAATTTAACTCGCACAGAAAAGGTGTAACGGAAGAAATTTAATGAATAATTGAATAACTCATTTTAAATATGGGTGTAACGGAAGAAAATAATGATTCATTGAATCACTCATTTAAAAATAGGTGTGCCAGAAGAAAATGAATGAATCATTCCATCGGGTATTTGGGGAAATAACTCTTTTTTATTAATGCCCGTGACTGTCACGCATATTTTGACGTTTTACAAAGCCTGAAAAGGGAAGAGTGCAGCGTTACATTCCCCCCTGGACCGATGGAGCTCAAGGGGAACCCATGAAGCCCGTGTCGCCCCATACTTTTGCGTTTTTTTTAAATATATGTTTTTTTGCATGTTTTGTCGTATATCATACATACTTACATAAACGTAACAATGTATAACCAATGAGTGAAAGTAAAATACTATAATACGCAGACACGTGAGGGTATAATTTAGTGCTAGGACACACAAACATGGGCCGCTGACTTCTCTCGACGGCCCTGCTATTATACTACATTGCACTACATTACACTACATTGCACTACATTGTGTCTTTGCGTGTTCTGTTTTGTGTTAAGAGCACCGAACCTAATTTTAACCGATGAAAATTGTTTCAGCGTTTACATGTAATATTCAAACCTTGCTCGTGGAACTCTTCATTTAAAATCAACATAATTATTTTTAGTTAGAAATAACAGACTGTTTTTTTTTAAAAAAGACTTAACACAAACATAAGAAAAACGGTTGCTCTAAAATCACTCAGCAATAAAACTTGCTCATGTTAAATAACCGAAATTATTATTATCTGTCAATTCGTCAGCAATATAAAAAAATAAGTTTTAATAAACGTTCGTTGCTGCGCGGCCATTGATTTATTATATAATTTTGTATTGCATCCATATATAAAATAAACTTACGAGAAGAATCTATATAAAAAAATACATTTTTGACTTACGTTTCTATGGCCAGCTTTTGTGATTTAATGTCCAATCTGGAGAAGCGCGCTTTTTTTTAATATCTGTTTCAATTATAATACGAAAATATCAGATACTTCCGCTTGGGTAACTTTTCCTTCAGCCGATATTTTTTGTTAGAGCTGTTTTCAACCTTCGATTCGTATCTCTTGTTCGTTGAAAAGTTTATTTATTCATTTATTTTTCTGCTGGTTATATCTTTAGCTATATATAATTTATTTCTACTTATCTGAATAATAATTGAACCTTCCTTCAAAAATAAATTCCACCAAAACAACTTTTCTAATGAACTCCTTCTACGATTCAGCACTAAAAGACTTTTAAAAAAATTTACTTTGAAAAATAGGGAAGTTATGTTTTTTTTTTTTATTGTTGTTGTTTGTTTTCTTTTTTAAAGATTTCTTTAAATCTCTAGCTTCTTTCGTTCTTGCACATGACCGAACAATCTTACACCGTCTGCTATTTATACAGTTAGAGTTAACTTTTCCTACCCCCCTTGATATTAGCCACGGTAGCGAGACATACAAGTAGGTTGAGAAAATCGCTCGCCAATTCCATAAAGCAGGCGTTCTCCGATTGGTCGGTCCAATATTTTATTCGCTATATTCCAGATGCTGGCATTAGGGTATATTGATTACAAAAACTCCGACGCGTTTCTTGGAAACTATTGTGCAGAGTCTTTCTGTTAGATTTGTTCCTCTTCAATTAGAAGAATACTGTAACCTACATCATCCAACATGAATAGGTGACCCTCCTTGTTTTAATTGGTACAGGGAAGACATTTTTTTTTAAAGTGTTTGAAATCTTATTTTTAAAATGGTACATCGACTCTTCAGTTGAAGAGTGATAATTAACAAATTTTAATTTTTGTTCCCATTATTTTATTACTTATAAATCAACGAAGCAAGGCCATTTTTTTTTACCTAATCATCTTACGCAATTTTCAACTTAGGAAATTCAAAGATGAAAGGGGCATCTTTAGTCATGGGCCATTCCAGGCATTTGTAATGGGACCCCAATTGTATTTGGGGCACAATGCTAATATACCGTTAACATTACGATCTTGGTTGTCGTAGCTCATTATGCACTTATGGGAAAATATATGTAGTACCTATTCTAGTGTAAAGTAGTGTAGAGCAGTATAGCAGTGCCTATATTGCAAAGAATATAATTCTATAGTGGTGATGAGCAGTATATGACAGTGTTGAGCAGTGTAGCAGTGTTAGACACTGGTGTCGAAATGCGACTCTTACCTAGAAATGGGGGAGGGGAGAGGGGTGTATAGTGCATATATATATATATATAAGACGCATTCGTTGTCTGTCTGTCTGTCTGTCTGTCTGTCTGCCTGTTCCCTTATAACTCAAGATCCAGACAAACAAATAACGTGAAATGTGTTACACATACACATAATTACATGGAGAAGGTTATAGGACAGGTTTCGTTTCATCTCGATGGGTAGTTTAATTGTAATTAATTTTTTTTTATTTTAGTATTTTACTATATTAAAGTGATCTCGACGGCGCCATAAATAAAATTCCTCTGTGACGTCATTTCCCGATGTTCGAATAGAACTTGCGCGCTGGTGCTGTATTGTGCCTTTGTGATGCAAAGAATTGTTGATGTTTTTTCATGCTCTCTGATTTGTGCAGTTTGAGGAAGGTAAATGAATGAAGAAGGATTTTAGAAGAAGTGTGAAACCATAATAATAAGTATATATATATATATATATATATATAGAGAGAGAGAGAGAGAGAGAGACAGAGATAGAGGGGGAGGGAGAGAGAGATAAAGAGAGAGAGAGAGGGGGCAGGGGGGAAAGAGAGGAAAGGACAAGGGGGAGAAAAGGAGGGGGAGAGAGGGAGATGGGAGAGGGAGTAGGGGGAGAGGGAGCAGGGGGGAGAGGGAGAGAGAAAGGAAGGGAGGGAGAGAGGGGGTAGAGAGGGAGAGAGAGGGAGGGAGGGAGAGAGGGAGGGAGGGAGAGAGAGGGGGGAGGGGGAGGGAGAGAGAGGGAGGGAGGGAGAGAGATAAAAAGTGAGGGGGGCAGGGTGGGAGAGAGAGGGAATGAGGGGAGGGAGGAAGGGGGGAGAGAGGGGAGGGAGAGAGAGAGGTGGAAAGGGGAGGGAGGGAGAAAGGAGGGGGAGATGGGTTAGGGAGGGAGAGAGAGGGGAGGGAAGAAGAGAGGGAGAGGATGGGAGAAATGGGAGGAAGAGATAAAGAGAAAGAGGGGGCAGGGAGGGAGAGAGAGGGAATGAGGAGGGAGGAGGATGGACGAGGGGAGAGAGGGAGAGGGGAGAGAGGGAGAGGGACGGAGAGAGATTTGAGAGAGGGAGGGAGGGAGAAAGGGAGGGAGGGAAAGGGAGAGAGGGGAAGGGAGAAAACAGAAGGTAAACAGAAAACCTTATTTTAAACCCGGGCAAAGTCGGGTACTTGCAACTAGTATATATATATATATATATATATATATATATATATATATATATATATATATATATATATATATTAGGGCTGCTGATTAAACTGCGTTAATTTGCAATTAACGCGTCAAAAAAATTTGCGATTAAAATTTTTAACGCAATACCTAAATGCGTTAATTTGACCAAAATGCTGAAAGTTCACCAAATCGATAAATAACGGGGGCAGGGAGGGAGAGAGAGAGGGAATGAGGGAGGGAGGAAGGGGGAGAGAGGAGGAGGGAGAGAGAGGTGGAAAGGGGAGGGAGGGAGAAAGGAGGGAGAGATGGGAGAGGGAGAGGGATGGTGGGAGGGAGAGAGATGGGAGAGAGAGCGAGGGAGAGGGAGGGAGGAGGGAGGGAGAAAGGGAGGAAGGGAAAGGGAGAGAGAGGGAGGGAGGGAGAGAGAGAGGGAGGGAGAGAGAGAGGGAGGGAGAGAGGGGAGGGAGGGAGAGAGAGGGTGGGAGAGAGGGAGGGAGAGAGAGATAAAGAGTGAGGGGGGCAGGGAGGGAGAGAGGGAATGAGGGAGGGAGGAAGAGGGAGAGAGGTGAAGAGGGAGAGAGGATGAGAGAAATGGGAGGAAGAGATAAAGAGAGAGAGGAGGCAGGGAGGGAGAGAGGGAAGGAGGAAGGGGAGAGAGGGAGGGGGATGGACAGGGGGGAGAGAACGAAGGGGAGAGGGGAGATGGGAGAGGGAGGGTGGGAGGGAGAGAGATGGGGGAGAGAGCGAGGGAGAAGGAGGGAGGGAGGAAGGGAAAGGGAGAGAGAGGGAGGGAGGGAGGGAGAGAGAGGAAGGGAGAGAAGGGGTAGGGAGAAAACAGAAGGTAAACAGAAAACCTTATTTTAAACCCGGGCAAAGCCGGGTACTTGCAACTAGTATATATATAAACAGGGTTTGTGGATGGTAGACTGTGTGTGTGTCTTCAAATCGTGTTACTCAAAATTTTGGACCTGTTCTAATATAGTAAGAATACTCAAAGTAGAAACACGTGTAGATAACATCATGACAATACTCGATTTTAATCATTTTGAATCTTTGAATTAACATTTTGTAGATTTACGAAGCAAATTACTATTTAATAAGGTTTATTATCGTGGGTAGGAGGGAAGAATTTGCCTTGAGATTATCATGTCTAAATAGATATGGGGCACAGCACCGGTGCATAAGTCAATGCACGTATCAAATTGATTAAATTATATTAAATTGTGCAAAAGCAACAAAAAGTTTAATTCTTTCAAAAAAAAAACTAAAAAATATTTTTAAAAAACCTTTATTTTAAATAAGTTATTATTAAAATGTATTTCAATAATAATTCATTTTATATAGGCCTGTTACAAATATTTATATAAATTATCAGTACTACAATTAAAAAAATGTGTGATAACAATATACTGGACTTAATATGATAAGTATTAATAATTAAATAAATAGCCTAATTAATTTATCTAGATGGATATATATATATATATATATTATATATATATATATATATATATATATATATATATACTTATGATAATTTACATATATATTTGTATACTAAACTTAAAATGAGTGAATTATCTTTTAGCAGCTGAGTTAGGCCATTTTTTTTTTAAATTGAACTTTTTAAAAAAAAAGTGCTGAAATTTGTTGTCGCAATTAATGGACGAGCAATTAGTAAAATATTTTACCCATACCCTAACTTGTATTTGACTATGGCCAAAAAAAAAGAAGGGCTAAGGCTAAGGGGTGGGGGGGGGGGTTCACTTTAAAGAACCGTTCACATATTGCGCTCGAATTATTATTTTTATTGAATTACCAATCTTCCCCATTGTAACATTCAATATAACAGACTCCCCCCCCCTCCCAACACCCATTTCCGAAAATAATTTTTGGATTTTGTTTTTTTTTTTACGATTATATAACATAAAACCACCAACAACCCTCCCCTATGGTAAAGGATTCACTCACAGAAACCTGCAGCCCCATAGCGTGAAAATTCTACAGCAGGGGCCAGGCGTTTTACAGCAGGGGCCAGGGAATAGCAAGGGGGGGGGGAGGGAATACATTTTACTAAGAAGAGCAAATAAGCAGAGGAGGCCAGACAAAACGCAGGGCCCCCCTTGTGCCCTCCACCCCCCCTCCCCCGCACGCTACGGGCCTGACATAAACACAAGTCCGGAACACACACACAAAGACAGGTCCTGAACACACACAACCATGCGTTCTATAAAGCCACCTAGTTGGTCGTTTCTTTGTTTTTTTTTTCTCTATGTCTAAGTATGTCTCAGACATTAGTGTACATCCACAACTGGTAATGAACATCAAAGGTGACGATAACCATGACACAGGAAAACATCATCGTACCTACCGTGCGGATGTGACTGCGTTACAAATGTCAGGTCACCCATATTTCCCTTTTTTTTGTGTTTTTTTTTAGGCCAATGGATTCACAAGGTTACATTTACTCCTTATCTATGTACATAATCACGTAATCAAGTTTTTATTATAATCTCGAACATCAATCAATTATGGTGTTTTAACTCAAATGTTTGGTCGCATGATAAACTTTGACAACAGACCTATTCTGACAACCCCTCCCCCCCCCCCCATCTTTAAAAATGCTCATTAATGTTAGACATTCACGTTAACAACAAAAAAAAAAGTTACGGGGGGAGGGGGGAGCCTTGGCAGAATGGACTCTTGGCTGCCGACTAGTTTTCCTATCCCATCTTATCCCATAATACTATGCTCTTATGTTAAATGACATTCTGGAAACATAACAAATATGGAAACATAACACATATGGAAACATTACAAATATGGAAACATAACACATATGGAAACATAACACAGGGCCCTTCTTCCGTATTTGGGAGCCCTACTCAAATTCACATTTTTAGTGGGGGCCTATAAAAAGGACAATTTTGGGACCCTTGATAAATGACATTTGGGGGCCTACGCAAAATAACATCAAGGGGCCTTAGACAAAAGTGAATTTAAGGGCCCTTACAGTTTGGGGTACTTTGCAAAAATCTTGGATAACACTGGCTCTCCTGATCCCCCAACTGTTTGTGTCATGTCAGACATTTTAAGTTACGGCCAAAAAAAGCAATGGGGACCCTAGGAAACTGACTAATCAGCCCTACCCATAGGAACAGCTCTGCATTACATGTAAACTAACTTCACATTGAATAGCAGGCAAACATTTCTACAACGAAAATGCTAAAGACAAAAACAATCCATGGATGTAAGACATTTTTCTTTTAATAATACTGACAGAAAAAAATAGGTCAAAGGGCATAGTAAATAAATATTTAGTATTTACAGTGTACGAGAATTTGTAAATTACATCTACTTAAAAAAAAAATGACATCAGCGGATGCAACAATCTATAAAAAGCATAAAACAGAATTGAATATTTAAAGGAATAACTATCAACATGTGTCCTGCTGAAATAATGAAGTAACAAAAACAAAAAAAAAGGCTTTCAATTTATTTTTTATGAAATGCATTAAAGACGATGTCCCCAAAAAAAAAATCACATTTCAGATAAACAAATAAAGCAAGTCGAACAATTGTCGAGTATATAATTTGTAAATGGTTGTGTGTTGTTTTTTTTGCTGGAATCCACTGCTGTGGACATTTTCCGTTTAATGTTTTGTTGCCTTTCGGTGAAAACAGGCAAATGACAACATTTTTCAACAAAACATTTTAATTTTTTTTTTTTTTTAAAAACACTTACTAGGTCGTTGAAATAAAAATATGTTAATGTTGGGCAAATTATTTTTTATAAAAAGCAGCCAAAGATTCTTACAACTAAAAAATGATATTTCGGGGAGGTGGGGGGATGTTTTTGACAGTATTTGTAAATAAATCACTAAGGATGTTTGACATTCAACAAAGAGCATGAATTAAATGAGAGGTCATCTTGAGTTAGAAAAAAAATTTTCAGATAAGGACCAATTAGAAAATAAATAAATAAATCCAAGTTGAAGATACTAAAATATAAACAACAAAACTGAGGGGAAAAAAAATTATGTAAAAATAAATGATCACAGCTTAGATAACTCTGCTGAGACAGGAGACCATGGGTTATCTGAAATATCTTTGAGTTTTGGTTAAACAAAACATGAAGTTCAGACTTTTTAAGGCCCAAACAAAACAATTCTCATTCAGACATTCAACATAAATACCAGCATACATTATCCTTGTGGATTTATACACAGAATGAACCATTTCACACCCAGACAGAGAAGCAGAAAAATGTAAAAACAAATGTTTACAAAAAAAAAAATAAATAGGCCTAGCAGTAATTAGTAAAAAATTCAATTACCTGGCACCAAATCTACTGTTAGTGTGGATTTATTTTAATATGGTAAATTATTAAATTAAGACTTTTTTTTTTCTATTTTTACTATTAGGATATTTATTAATTATTTTTTAATGCAAAGTAAAAAATTAGCAAAATTGTAAATAGCTGTAACGTGTGTGTCTTTTTGTTTAGGTAAAAAAAATTGTTTAAATAAACGCAAAGACAAAAATTATATTTATTATATTTTTAACATTAATTAGAATTTTGGCTAACTCCATAATGATTTCATATAATTTATATTAATATCATTAACTTTACAGTTTTTTTTTTTTTTATATTTAATGTTTAAATGAAACCTAGACATAATATCTGCAAAGAATTTGTTTATATTACAATCAATCTAAAGCCATAAATAAGTTAACTTAAACCATGCAAATACTTTGTGATGCTTTAAAAATAGGAACGCCTGGTCGCATCTGTGTCACCCTCAATGCAAAGTTTACGGTTTAGGTCGCACAGTCTGGCAACATTTCTTAGAGATGTGCAGCCAAATATATGAAGCAATTTCAACCTGTAACAAACGAGAAACATGTCGAATAAGAATTATTCAAATGGTAAAAGTTTTTCTTGACGATAAACTAATAAAAATGAGTGGTTTTTAAGGTTGATACATTTGTTTACAAAAAAAAACAAGACAAAAAAAAAACGATAATAAAAAAGTCCAAATCAAAAAAGAAAATAAAAAATTTGTGCTAGTATTTTAAAACCATATTTCAAAATTGGTAAGGGAAATGTAAATTGTGTTGACACAACATATCATGTTGTTTGTTTTCAAAATAAGAATTATGCAGGCAGGAAAAAATGTATTACAATAGCAAAATCAAAACCAAAAGTGAACCAAAAGTGAACACATTCTGTTAAAGCAGCTCCAAAAAAACAAACATTCACAGCTTTTAAATTTAACAATGTTGTAAGAATTGGAACAAATAAAAAAAAAAATTTAAACCTGAGACAAACTTCTTTCTAAATTTATTAAGATTATTATTACCTTTGACACTGGCGGATGAGATAAATGACACAACCTTCGGACAAGCCAGGAAGAAAGCTGAGTTTCACAGTCTCCAAGTACATGTTGCAGTTGTTGGAGGCAAGGTGATTGACACTTTTAACGGTAAGAAAAAAAACAAAAGACCAGAATATAAATTCTTTTCAATACTACAGTAACGCTAAAAAGGCTTATTTGAAATATGTTTTTTTGTTTGACTTATCTAAAGGCTGCTGAAGGCCCTATACTTTATTCTTCATTTCTCACCTTGTACTGGTACATCTGGTAGAGCTTATATCCACACTGGTTAACCGGTCACAGTTCTTACTAAGACTGATGACCCCTTGATCACTGACTCTGTTACATCCACACACATCCAGCACTCTAGTGGAAAAAAAAAGGTAAGATGTACAATGTACATGCTTTGTAAGTCTTAGTATTAATATAAAACTAAAACTACAAGCAGTAAAAAGCTTCCAATTAGTGACTTAAAGTTATAGTGCCTAATTCAAAATACAAGGCCGTACCCAGGATTATGTTTTGGGGGAGGGGGGCTGTGCGGAGAGTTTTATATAAGAAAAAATTGGAACACAATGATAAAGAAGTATATTTTATAATAAAATTTGATTTTTAGAATTAATTTGTCAAAATATATGTAATGTTCAAAAAAATAAAATTGAATAAGACAACTTTAGTGAAAATTATTACAAAATAGTCATCTTTTAGGTTACATTGCACGATTTTAAAAATATTTATAGTCTGCAATCACAAAAATGTATCAAACCATTAGAAAACAGAAGAGTTACTTCCCTTTAAGCCAGATATAGTTAAATAACAAAATGGAAAACCTGACTTAAATACCTTAATGAAATTCATGTAATTAAATCAACTGACCTTAAAGTATCCTTCAAGTAAGTGGCTATCTCACAGAGAGCGACATCAGAGATCTGCTGACAGTTGGCCAGTACCAATGTGTGGATACGTGGGCAGTTTTTAACAATTTTTCTAATGCAGTCATTTCTTATCTAAACAATGATACAAAAAAAAATATTCTATGACAATCAAACAATTCACCCAGTCATTAAAAAACAATGACACAATGTAACTTTTATGCTTCACGACCCATTATGGCAACAGCCACAACGGCACAGAAAAACAATGACTAAAGATAGAGAGAGAATAAAGGTGTCACTAGTTTAATATATATATATATATATATATATATATATATATATATATATATGTATATATATATATATACATGTGTGTATGTATTTATATGTATATAAAGGTTTCCCCTTTTACTTTGCAGATTTACAAAACTTTTAACTTGTGTGACGTGTAGAAAAAAATGACCTCTAATTGACCCTATTAGATTATCAATCTTTTAAACTGAAAAATGTCCACGCCCCACTCTTTGAGATCCACTGTAATATTCTAATGTGTTAAAGCTGAGCCACTTGCTCCACTAGAATGTGACTGTTCGGGCCTAACGGCCATAAAGTCTTGCCATGATAATTTCTTTTGAAATCATTAAAAAAAAAAATGGTGTCAATTTCTTTCTAAAATATCAAACAATTCAATCTCAATTTAAAGAAGAATGATTTACTTCAAATTAATTGTATTTTTTTACTTTTAAAAAATATTTTTATTCAACTCGCACTGTGGTAAGTATACAAAAAAATAAAGTTAATGGTGGTAAATTGTTAAATTGTAGTACACGTATTTAGAAGAAATTTACTCAACTTACTCAACCATACACCTGAATGAGCAGCTGACTTCAAATGTTGTTAACATTTGCAATAAACCAGCGCCGCTATTCTTTTCTACTACTATGCTATATAAGGCTTTGACGGTGGTATATCACCGATGACAAAGAGGTGCTATAGGATTTCTAGAGCCAATGGCTTATTTTTTTTTTTTTTTTTTTTAAGTCCATGTGAGGATGAGAGATTTATACCTTGAATTTATAAATCATTGATGGGACAGTTTTTTTTGTGACAAGCTTCTTTTATACCCACAACATCTGAGTCTGTAGTGGCACCCCGGAGGACATAGGAAGGTGAAAAAGGTAACGTCCATGCTTTCCTTCAGGTAATCATTTTTCAGCTGGGTGTGCGTGCATGTGGCCAACTTTCTATCCAAAGAAAATTAATTTTCAAAGTTACCCACATTTTTGCATCCTCTAAGATCCAACTCCTCCACTCTGGCAAGGTGAGTTGAAAAAGTGATCATTGCGGAATCTGTTAGCTAAAGTGTTAAAAAAATTAAGAGGCGAAATTAGGTTCATGCATATAGCAAATTAAAAGCAAAACTGTCTAATGCAAATACATTTATTTAATTGGAGAAATAAAAAAGTAAGTCTAGTGACAAGCAACAAAATAAACTTGTTTCGTTCAAGAAAGTGGGTTTTTTTTTTTGTTTGAAATTGTTTGTTTTGTTTTTATGAACTCATAGCTTTGAAAATCTACTGCAATGATTTAACTATGAAAACAAAACAGGTATAAAGTAGACTTGTAATTAAGCTGTTTATAAATCATCTCATTATTTCTAAAACAAAAAAAATTCAACAAAATTTTTAGCTAACACTTCTGTGCTCCATTTTAAGATAAAAAAGAAGTATTGCATATGCAAAAATTATTCCGAAATGATAAATGAAATCAGACAAGTGTAAACTAACCTTATTACAACTGCCGAGGCACAATCTGCGCAAGTTTATGCAGTGCTCTCCAATGCTCCGAAAGACTGAAGAGGTCAGAGAAAAACATGCATACAGTTCCAATGTACGGAGGCTGAAATAATGAACGTTTCAAAAGATATTCGTTTGTACATGCTGTGCAACAAGTTTGTATATCTAATTAAGATTGTCATAACACTCATTTACATGACCTCAACAATGCTGATAAATTATGGACATTTAAAACTGGCAAAACTTATACACATAACTGGCTAAACTTGCATTATCATTGAAGAGTTTCTTTAGAACGAGAAATGATGCCCAAGGTGAATTAAGCTGGATTGCCATCTTTCAGCACTAAAATGTCCTTGATCCAATTTTACCCGACTATTTACATTAATACCAGCACCAGGTGAATTCAAAAAATGAATCATCTGTTCTATTCACAAATGAGACAAAGCTGTTGCTAAAATAAAATATGCCCTACCTTTTTCCATGTTTTTTAAGTAGTGTCACCAACGCAGAATCACTCATAGACTGGAATCCATTAACACAAACACTTTCAAGTCTAAAAAACAAAACAGAGAAAGCAACATAATAGATGCATAAACAAAAAACATGTATTAAATTAATTATAACACAGAAAAAAAAAACAGCTTTGAGGGTATATTTTCCAGCTTTGAAACAAATTTGTAGAAAAAAAAATATCTCAGGTTTATTTATAAAAGTAAACTGAGAGAAGCTTTATTTTACTTCTCTGCGCATTCCGATATTGCTATGAGGGATTCATCTGTGATATTGCAATAGCTGGCATCCAAATGTGTCAACTGCTGGCAGTATAAGGATGCCACGTTGAGAAAAACTGACCCTACAAATGATCCCTGGCTACAGCCGCAGATGTTCAGTTCCTGAAATACCAAAACAGAAAAAATTGAAAAAGGATTGCAGAAATCAATCTAATGATCTAACAAAAAAATCAATTATTTTGTATGATTAATTAATTATTCATTTAAAAATGATATTATGGATAAATGTTCATAGAATGTGTAATAATCAGTAAAATGTCATGACCACTGCATGCCACCAAAATGTTATACTACATATATTATCAGCACCAATGACATGTTGAATGTTGCATCACGTAGCACTGTTTCACTGATCATTCCCTCACAAAATGAGTCAACAAAAGAGCCAAAATTCTTCTTCCTCCCCCCCACCAGAAGAAGAGGAGAACTCTGCTTTTTCTTTTCCCCCCCTCTACGGATGGAGGGGGTGGTTTGCATATACCCCCCCCTCCCCCCCCTTCTTCCCCCAACTACCCATTTCAAGCTGGGTTGAAGGGGGGGGGACCCTTTTTCCCCCTTTCACCTCCCAATCCCCCCGGACACCCCAAGCGCCACCCAGCCCCAGCCCCCCCCTGGTGAACATTTATTATGACAAAACAAATAATAATAAAAAAAAGAATCCCAAAAGCTGAACATAACGTAATGCACTAATCCAAAATATATATCCATTAATCCAATCCCTTAACACAGCGTAATCCACTACTCAACAATATATATCCACTTCTCAACAATCTCTCAAGCAACTGCTTCGGTCATCAAACTTCTTCAACTTTTCGCCATCTTGGTCAACTCCCTGTCATCTGACCACCTTAACCAATCCTCTAATACTTCTGACCTTTCACTCACTCAGTCTTCACGATCACACTCAACACGTGGAAAGTCAAACAAACACATCCATGACAGAATGTATGTAATCTTAAGTCTTATTTTTGAATCCTCATAGTAATAAGCTTTACATTGGAAAAACGCTTAATGACTTTGATATAAAAAAAAAAAAAAAAAATTAATGCTGATTTATTGAAAAATAAAAAACTCACACAAAGATTCATTTTTTTTAAAATAACATTTATTCTGTTAAATAAGTTAAGAATAATGTGGTCGTAATAATAAAATGTGAATGTAATAATAAAATGTGAATGTAATAATAAAATGTGAATGTAATAATAAAATGTGAATGTAATAATAAAATGTGAATGTAATAATAAAATGTGAATGTAATATTAAAATGTGAAAGTAATAATAAAATGTGAATGTAATAATAACATGTGTTTTCTTACTCGCAGACGTCCCTGACATTCTTTGAGAAAATTGTGCAGGCCAGTGAGAGTGACTTCATTCCCTTGACACTTCACCATAGCGACTGACAGTGGCCGATGGTGAGCAATAGTGGACAACGACACATCCGTCAGGGCACAACGAGGCTTAACAGTTATGTACCTCCCTGTCACAAGTTGAAATATGGTGTGAGAGATTTTATTACAGACACCGCTGACAGTGTCTAAATATCATTATCACTGCCAACAGTATTTTAATTAATTGTGCTGACAAGCTCAGAACGAAAACCAGAAGAAAAAAAACTCAATATTTGTTTCGAGAATGCGGAAACAGGAGGAGGGGGAGGGAAGAAAAGAAAAAAAGAAAAGGGAAAAACGAAAGAAAAACAAAAGAGAGAGGCGAAAGGGAATGAGCTATGGTGTCCTAATAGTTTTTTTTCATGGTAAAAAAATATAAAAAGATAAAAAACTAACAGATATATATGCGGCACATGCATAAAGTTGTGAAAAAATTTGGAAAGAAAAACCTACACAACGTCTCATCATTGGCCAGCCTATAGAAATACTGGCAGGTCAGCATCAAATTTTTTAGGTCTCTTTGTGCCAAGAAAGCAAAAACAAAAATCCAGATCTCATCGGGTAAGCATTGCCACATTGACACTTCACCCTCAGCAATACGGGGAGTCTGGAGAAGTCACGTTCAACTTTTTAATACAACTGTTTCAACAGACACATTGCTGTTTTTTTTTTTTTAATTTAAATTTAAAAATTTCTTCAAAAAGGGAAAAAAAAAATGTTCTAATAAATGGAATTGAATTTTTTTCATATAATAAATAAAACTAACTTGTTTTTTCAGTTTAAAAAAAAAATCCATGATGTTTTTCTTAATTTTTATCAGTCAAAAAATTGGTCATGTTATAGATATTTATTAAAAAAAGAACAGTAACACAGAATACTATTTCAAATTATCAATTAAAGCTTACCATTTCTTGGAATTTGTTGTAGGCATTCATAGCCACTGCATGAAGTTTGTCTGGAGATACACATTTTAAACAATATGTTCAACTACAGAAGAATAGTCTTAAAAAATAATAACAACAAAAAACAAACCCAACTTATAGCAGCTGTATACATGTATCCCTAAGAATTTTAACAGATTAAAAAAAAATTGTAATTGGCCTGTGCATGGGTAGATAAGATACTGATAATTACAAAAATATTGCCAGCACATTTTTCATACTGTTATCCCTCTGTTTTATCTAAACATGAAGAAGGACCAAAAATGTACCTGCTGGGTGAATTTCTTCTATTTCCTCCTGAGGCAGACGATGAAGTTCTGCACAAAGAAGTCTAGGCGATTCATCTTCCTCCTTGCTGCTCTGAGGGTTCCTGCAATCACCATCATTAGACTGGGAGAATATCTCAGCTGGTGATGTTGAATGCAAGGAAGATTCGCTCCTAAATATGGTGAATAAAAGTAGTTCACAGAAGTATAAGATTTGTGAATTTCTGAATCCTATGTCTAAAGGGTTTGTACATGTGTTTGGTTAAATTAATAATGTTCTTCATTTCTTCCTCCCCATCACAATGAAATGTCAATGATGATAGAAACCCACAGAACATGAGACAAAATTTTTCATTATATTTATATCTTTTTCATATATTTGTTATATATTTTTCATATATCTATAATATATTTTTTATATATTTACAAATATCATAAACAAATAACTAATAAATTCTTAAATGAATTTGGCCTGTGTATAGAGATGATGTTCCTAACCTATGTTAAAAATGGGAACCTGGCGTTTATTTGGTAAAGTTGACAAAGCATTGTACTAGCCAGATGTACCATTGGCTTGGCTATAGAAACAAGTGAATTCTAAATCATCTGACCCTGATGGTCTATGCAAGCTTTATGAGAGAATCTTTACTTTTATGTGTGAAAATACCCAAAAGCAATCAAGTGCTTTGTGGCAGGATAAGTCTTTATTGAGGGATTTTTGTTAGATAAATACACCTTCTTTAAAGTGTTCCACTTGAATAAAACTTGTGAATTAGCGTCTAATACATCAACACAGATGGTTTTTGAGGTCCTAACCATTGCTGACCGCCAGTCTTTGAAAATAAGTGCACCTCCCAAGAGGCGGGTGTAAAACTAAAAAAAATTTGCTGACAGCGCAAAGGTTTCAAGCAGACAATGACAAATGGATTTTATTTTTTTAGTTTATGCTTAATTTATAAACTCTGGTGTCATTGAAACAACTAAATGCATTTATCATTACCAGGACAGTATCCAATGGAAAAAAAATAATTAATTAGAATTCAGCATAACTTATTGGCCTCATTTACATATATATCAATAGATAAAGGATTTTTTTTATCAATTGTAGATACTGGCCTATAAAACATCTTTTTCTTGAACAGAAATATTCAACTTTTTGTACTCAATATGCAGAATTTAAAGACCTTATTTCATTATTTAAAAATAATTTAGAGACACTAGAGACATTGTGTGAAGTGGCTGAATGAAGAACTTTACATTTTATGTAAATATTCCGTGAGGTAAAGTTAAAAATGGTTTCACATTTAAGATAGCTAACCTGAGTTGTACTGGATCTGCTGAAAGCCTGCCACCACCTACACCGCCACTACCAGTTGTAAGAAACCCTTTCCTAGGGGGACTCCCTGGGCTGGGCATAACAAAACCACTCACCATCCTTGTGGCCAGTTTGGCGCTAGCTGGTCTTTGAATGGGTTCAGCTGCAGATATTCTGTAAAAGAGGTTAGGTGGGTTAAGAGCTTTATTTAAAATGATGTGATTTGATGTAACAACTTGAGTGAGTGATATAAACTGTGACTTTTAAAAAAAGCTAGAGCGTTAAAAGTGAAATTCATAGCTGCAATATTTATTCTGGCTGACAAACAAGACTTGAAAATCAGGCACATCAGGTAACAAGAGCAGAGGAAATAAAAATTAAAAAAAAAAAATAAATTATAAGCTGTAGTACCTAGAGTTGTACTCCGCGCTGGCTGGCCGCTGCTGCCTGCTTGGTACATTCGGCCTACCAAGTAAAACTTTATTTTCTTGGCTTCTTCTTCTGTCCGTTTCACTCAAACTGAATGCACTCTGGCTCTTGTTTGCACTGGTGCCCTGCTTTGCCAAGTTGGACTTTGATGAGAGATGAATGCTTGATCTGCATGGTTTTGAAAAAATGTTAAGATATTTTGACAAGTTAAAGTAAATGTGACGAAAAATTTAAAATAGTTTTATATTCTTTCAGAAAACATTTTTTTTTTATTAACACAAGGTATTATTATGAGGCTGATATTTAAATGTGAATATTCTAGATAACCAGATGAAAAAAAAATAATAATGCATCTATGGAAAGTTTGGAATATGTTATCATTAATATAAATGTTGAATTCTAGCATTGCAGCCTTTATATCAAGAAACATACACAAAGCATGGATGGAATAAGTATGAATGAATTTTGAAATAAATATTTCAACACTTATGCTGGCAAGTCAATACTCTTCAACAAGTGCATACATCTAAACGGATCATCTATCATAACAATTGTGTGCAGCTCATAAGGTTATCAAATGAGAGAATAAGAATTGTCACAAATGAAAGACAATGTCAAGTGGGTTTATGATTGGAGTGAGGTCAACAACTGTAAACACTGGGAAGAGTTAAATGGGTGGTGAGCTCACAGTAGGAATTAGTCAAGGATGGAATTCATACGATGAGAATAATCCAGTCAACATAGAGATTCTAGGAGACATTTTGCTAAAAAAAAAAAGTTTACTCATGCAAACTAAGAATTTGCAGATAAAGAAACTTCACATCATGTTCGAAAATAGTTAGCAGTTACAAGTAACATGGCTTGTTATAAGTATTTCATACTTCAGTCATTTTTTTTTTATTTTGTAATAACCATACAATCACAAACCCAACTTACCGAGTAGCCAGTTCTCTCGGATGATAAGAGCTCCAAGCTATGCTGGATCTCGCCCAGTGTCGTTGATATTTTGGTGGCTCAGTGATGTAACTTTGCTCCCTGTTACCTTTTTTCCCATGAGAAATCGGCGGGGAAGCTGCAAAATCTTTACTGAAATGAGAACTTGTCTTAGATGATCCAGTTGGGTTTTTGCTCCTCAAAGGTTGAACTGAATCTTTAGCAAGGGCATCAGCTTCGAAATCAGCCAAACTAGCGACTTCGTCTTCCAATGGGTTTTCATCTGTGTCACTTTGCTGACCACTCTCTGAGCTGCTTTCACTGTTACTACCCTCATCCTCACTGGACAGAACCAAGTTCAATGCAGGAACCAATGGAACATTTGGCGACTGGATGCTGTTACGACTGTCCCTGATTTCCTCATAACCAAATATCTCAACGTCTATGGCCTTATCCCTGTGTTTTTTCTTTTTCTTGCCAGATTTTTTTAGCCGCTGTCTTCTGGGCAGCTCACCTTTATCTGCACTAATGTCTGCCAATGGGTATGCACCCCTTTCGAGCTGCGGCTGTACAGGAGGGTCTGCACGAATTGTAGCTCTGTCTTGAGCTTTTGTCGTCTTCATTCTCGCTACATTAGATGAATGAGGATACCCACCACGCCCTGATGACTGATCTGAAACTTTTGATTGCCTCTTACTGTAAGCCATAACAAATTCCTTGACAACGGGGTCATCAATGTGATCAAATACATGCTCAGGGAGGACATTCTCGCTAGGTGCAACGTTATTTAAATCACGATTTGGCCGGTGGTCTGTTGCGTGATGGCCTTCTTCGGTACCGCCCACAGAATCATCACTAGCGTGCAGCTCTCCACTCGACGCACGCCCACTGTCCTTTGGCCCTTCATGTTCCTCTGCCCTGTGTCTTATGGGTGAGTTGGACAAGGACATGCCACGCCCAGACTCTGGAGAATCTTTGTGAGGATAACTATCTTTACAGCCTTTATCACCCGCTGATTTCATTTTAGAATTACTTTCCACTGTGGATGAGAAATCTTTACTTTGAATCATTTTGTTATTTCTCATTTTTTCCCGACGTTTAGCCTTTTTATTGTCACTGGGCAGGCAAGGCTCTATGCCAATGAGAACTTCTCCGCAGGACAGGCACCAGTTCATGTAAGCCTTGTTGGACGTGCCACACTCTGGACATAAACGGACACCTTTTGAGAGAGTTTCAAAGTCTTCCCCAGCAGTGCTGCACTCATGTGCTGGCGACCCATTTTTGATGTACTTCAGGTGATCCGGGTCGACACCCAGATTCTGAAGTCTACCTGTCATACCTTTGGCTGCTGCTGACGTCGCAAAGGATGATGCATCCTCATTACCATTTCTGTCAGACTCGAGTTCCACATAAGGGGTTAAACTTTTTGACCCACTCTCTTCAAGTTGGAGTGACTCAAAGTACTTTTGTAGTTTATAGTCACTGGTTCTCAAGTCTTGAGCACTGTTTCCCCCAATAATGCGTCTATAAAACAAAATAAGAAAAAAATGTTGTTTATTTGCATTAGCAGCTCCATCATTAGTGGATATCAGGTATTTAAACGTTAATGTGGATATCCTCAATCATATTACTTAAAGCCTAAAAAAATAAACTTTTGATTATTCAAATGCATTTTATAATCTAGTTTCTTGTTTCTGTTTTTCTTAAATTTTAATTTACTTCTGTTTAATTTATTCTGGCAATCAGCTTAAGAATTTTTAAGGCAATAAGACAGATCAGATAAAACAAACACCTTTTTAAAACAATCTAAATTATCTAAACTCAATTAAAACAGTTGTTTTATAATTAACATCATAAAAATACATCATCTGAATTAATGAACTAAATAATAATATAGAAGCCGTCATTTTAATTAATTCTATGATAATAAAGATTCAATAACACAAAAAAACATTTCTTTAGCATAACACTGAAAAAGTGTTTAGTGTAGATCATGTTCTTGTTATTTTGTTAAGGAAACTAAAACAAAAAAGGATAGAAATAACTCCTAAGCAATGTTCCCTCTAAAGTGTGATATGAAGTGAGCAAAAAAATTTTGTCTCTGAGAGACATTTTGTTTTGAGGCCAAATTTGTGAGCGATTTAAGCGATGTCATCCGTCGGAGTGAGCGATCGTACGTGTTGTATGAGCGATGCTCTGAATTCGTGTGAGGGATCGCTCACGCGCTCAGCTTAGAGGGAACATTGCTCCTAAGCAATGGGAGAAATGGAATATGTGTTTAATGCAGTTTGTAGGGTGAGGGGTGGGGGTTAAGGTAATTACTAGGACAGATATGTGTTCTTCTTTGTTTTTACTTAGCAAGAACATATTCAAATAAACATATATATATATACACATTTTTTTTTGTTTGACTTATAAAAAAAAAAAAGGTTTATAGATAAGAACTTCTGCAGCCCAGCTTTATACTCAGTAGACTATTCATTAAGGGAAACAAATAAAGTAGATCAAAACACACATTATTCTGATTTACTACAGTGATCTCTTAGCAGAAAAAATTATTTATCTTCTCCATTTTGACCAGGCGGTGACCACAAAAATTAAATGTGCTGGTATTTTTGTGTGGCTCGGTGATACAAAAAGCACGACATCATGAGTTAGTCTAGCAATGACCCATAACAAAATAAGTGGCGCTGTCTGTCATCCTACAGCAAGCAATGCACTAGAGCATTTTTTTTTAATGTTTCCCATTTTCTCCATCGTGATCAATGCCTCGGCTATCATGGATACATGATGCGTGGAGGGATCAGACACCAGAGAATCTCGCCTCTCATAAGACAGCTTTTAAAGTAGCTAGTTTAAGTGGTGTACTGGAGGTTCTCAATCTTATCGCCATTGGGTACCCTAAGTATAACCGGAGAGCACTAGCCACTTGCTTGTACAACTAAATCCTATACAGGGGATGGATGGTCGAGTGGAAAAGCGCTCTAATGTCGACCTCAGGGTCCCTGGTTCGATCTCCTGGTGAGGATCAGTAGATATTTCAGGTCATGGTGAAAGTCCCCCAACTATATCTCCTGTGGTGCCTCCATTGTTATTACACTATCGGCTATGGTGGGGATGAAAGAAGGGCACTACAAAAACCATCCCAATAGTGGTTTATAGGATCTAAGAGATTTCATCACATCCTTACAGGGACTTCCAACACTAAATCATATATTAAATTTCATTTAACAATGTTCTACAGAGTCAGAAAATTTTTAAAAATAGGCATGCAAAAATTAATAGAAAAGTGTTCACTGTATAATATATAAGAGTTTGCATGGTTACCTCTTTTCTGGCCCTTGATACAAAGTATCCCTCTGGGACAGAGGTGGGGGAATGTAGGGTGGGTGTGGCACTTTTGAAAGTACTGAAATCTCATCTGGTGGTTCAGTCATCTGGAAGAGATATTTTTTCTAATAATATAAATAATAGCAATTTGGGTTCTGTGTTAAATCGAAAGTAAAGAACTAATACAACAGTATTCCAGTTTAAAAAACATTCATGAAAAAATCGGATATGCCCGAAACCAAAAAAAATAACCTAGCCTACCGATCAAGCCTCTGTGCAAAGGTTTTTGCAGGGTGCAGCTAGTACTAAATAATTCTCATTTTGTTTAAAAACCAAATAGAGAATATTGACACTAACAGCAATTGATTAGATTTTTCATCAATTAATTTTTGCTACTAAATCTACTAAATACTTCTAATAAGGCCATTACTATGATATTACAAAATATTTCAAAGTTTCGAAAAAATAAATTGCGACAAATTTACCTTGTGATTGGCAGTTGGCATGTTAGGTATGCTATTTCTTCTTGCGCTGGTTGATGGTGGGTGTGGAGCCAACGGCTGTGAGCTGTTATACTTGTGGTGAGCGGCTAAAGGAGGCGGTGGCAGGTGAAGGGGCACACCATTAGGAAATGTGGGCACCCCAAAGGAGTTTAAAATATGAGGAGACGGGTAGTAGAAAGAGCTTGGAGATGGAGGAGTGGTTGAGTTTGTATAGGCCAGGTACTGAGCAAATGTGGGATCAAAATGCTGTGGTGCTGCTGAAGGTTGGTGGTAAGCGGAGAAACTTCTATCTTGTAGCCCGAAATGTGTGGTGGGAGCAGCTGATGTTCGAGGGCTGACAGGCACTCCATGTAGATCATAAGGACCAGGATACAAAGGAGGTGGCGGAAAGGCATAAGGGTTCTGATGGTGTGCATACGATATTAAGTTGGCGGATCCATCGTAAGAGAATTTCCTTCTTGGTGTAATATACCTCTGTTCTACTGACTGATGATAGTCAGGATGATCAGCCTTATAATTTGGTTGAGGTCCAGGATGTTGACTAGTAAAGCTGGTAATTGCCTTATCTGACGTTTCCGGCTCTGTTTGTTTATTGTAAGCCTGTCTGTAAATTTCATCAGTGGAAAAAGAGTTTATGGTGTTTTTAGGGATGGTCACTTGCTCATAATTTCTGAATTTTTTGAACATGTCGTTCTCTCCTTCTTTAAGCTGCTGGAGGTTTCTGGTAACAACGTTTGTGTTATTGGTGGAAGACTTGCTGAGGCTGCTAACTTTCTGTTCGTCATTAGAAGAAAAAGACATGTCACTTACAACAGATTCTTCATCAATTTTCTTCTTCCCACTCTGCTGCTCTTGGTGCAATTTCTCTATGTCTTTACTCACTTTTATAAGTAAATCCTGCAAACCTTTTTCCCCGAGCGCTGCTTTTATATTCTCCTGCATCCTAGGACTAAACAGATTCAAGGATGATGCTTGCATGTTCATTTTATTGTCTTCAGGATGATTCCTTTTAGATCCTAACCCACTTGTGCGAGGAGATAATTTTAGTTCTTCATGAACATCTTTAGAGTTATGAAACTTTATACCCAAATTGTATGAATCTGTGCTGATAAATTGTGTTGGCTCTACTGGAACACTTGAAAGCAAAATACCGCCCTCTCTTTTTGTATTGCGCATCACTAAAGATGCATTTCTCTCTCCATTGCTAATTGAAGACTGTTTCACTTTTTCACCCATGATATTTTTGGTTTTACTATGTTGAAGATTTCTGTCGTTGGGGAATCTCAAACAAGCATCTTGACCAAATATTTCATTGCCTGAGTTTTGATGATTGGCATTGCCATTCATATACCTGGGTTCAGACATCTCATTAATTTTAAAATGAGTTTCAGCATTCTGTTCTGCCTTACTCTCTGTCTGGGAAGTTTGTAAATTACTGCTCTGGTTGAGACTGAAATATTCCAGTCGTTTTCTTCTTATCTCCTCTGCAGTTGCTGGGAGATGTTCACCTCCATGACTTTCTTCCTCCGTTGCATCCATTAGCTCATTGTTTTAAATCTATCCCTGCAATAAAAGATTTTTTTCAATGCTTATAATTATAATTCAAATCATTTAATTTTTTCGGTCATTATTTTTTATGCTTAAAAACATTTTTTTAATTAATAAAAAGCACATTTGCTTTATTTAAATTTTAAAAAAATCTGAAGTCTTCAAAAATACTGAAGAGGATTATTTTTAAATGGAAGTGAGGAAAAAAAAAGAAATCAACTTATATAACAAAAGAAATTTTGAAGAAATTATTCTACATAAGACAGGGTTATCGCCAGAAGATCTAGGGCATGTGGCCCATTACACTGATAATAAGGGCCTTTGTTTCCCTCATCCCCCCCCCGCCCCCCAAAAAAAAATCCTGGATTAGTTGCAGCAAAATGGATTCATTTAAATAAATTTAGAAGGCAATGGACTCCCATGTTTTGGGGCCCCTGATAAGTAGGCCAAACAGGGTGACTTTACCTTGCATAAGAAGCAACAATATTATAGTATCTGGTTTATTTTTAAGCCACTTAAATTCAGAAATCTGTCTTTTTAAATGTTGACAAAATCAAATCCTACTTCTTCCTTAATTCATTTGATGTCTCAATTTTCTTTACTATTTAAAAAAAAATGTTTAAATATAATTCTGTTTTCAACAGCTTTTGCCCCCAGCTAATTAATGATGCATTAAACTTTTTCTTTGTAATTATTTTAATGTAATATTTTTAGTCACTTGACTCTTAAATGTCATTTTAGAATAAGAGGCAGAAGACATGCCATTGATTTCGTTATATTTCAGTGGTATTCTATTTAATTTAAATATTAAATCGCAAAATGGTCAGTGGTTTCCAGTAAATTTTGAAGGAAAATGTAAAGTGTAAACGGCATAAATACAATATGAGTAAATAAATTGTTATAATTTTTAATCAACTTAAAAAAATTATGCTAGACCCCCACCACCTCCAACAGTCCAGGCTAGCCTGTTTTCAACTATGCAACCATACAAAAATATAGAATATAATAAAGTCAAATATAATTTATTATAAATGATATATACTTTTTAAGCCTACAGCTACATATACTTTCATTGAAGTTCAAGAATCATTGACGACATTGTACTTTAGTTTTACTACTAGTCTAGTACTACTCAGTCTACTCTAATTCTATATTTTGTCAATTTTGAATTAAATTTATTTTGTCTTCAAATACTTTTACGCTATTTATTTTTACATCATGCATAAAAAAGAGACAATTCATTGATATTATCTGTATTTCAGTAAGTATCATCTAATGTACAAACATAAAGTAGAGATCTTGATTCAAGTCAAAATAATGAAAACAAATACAAATCATCCTCGCAATTCGCAAAGAACTCGCAAAGAATGCTGAGTAACTCTTGCCAGATTGTTGAAATTTACGAGATTAATTAATGTTTATCAAAACAAAATAAATTATAACTGCTTAAAGAGATATCTAATGAAGTAGATACCAAAACTTATTATCTGTAATTAAAGCACCTTGGATAATCCAAAAGTTTAAAAGTTCCAAAGTGTAAGTTTTCTCGTAACTTTACTATTAAATTGTGTTATAAGTACTAACGATATCGACGCCATATTGTTTCACCGGTAGTTAGGGGGAAGTGTAAGTCATAAACAATCAAACATAAATATGGGAGCAATATTTTTTTTATAGAAGTAATGACAAAAACATTTTTTTGTTTTTATAATTGTTATTTTATTTCAAGAAAAATTAAGGAATGAAAGAAATTTTTTCGCATTAAATAAAGAAGGGGGAGGACGTTGATTTCATTGAATTTGATTGAATAGATGATAATGGAATGATAATTAACCATTAAATAATTTAAATTATTAAAATTAATGGTCTTTCTCCTTGATAATCCATACAGTACTATGTGCATATGTAAACAATAATAAAGAGAGATGCTTACTTGTAAATTTCTCACTGTTTATGAATAGCATGATTTGCGTTCGTTTAAACCTTTATAAAAAAACGAGTCTCCATTTGTAATAAATCCAATACATGTTGTCGTGAGGGTAAGGGGTCCTAAACTGCTTTGTCCAGAGGCATTGCAGCGGGCCTCCCACCCCAAGCCCCCAAATATGATTAGGTTATTAAACTATTTAGACTCGACCGTTGTTATTCTACTATGCCAGCATGAATGTTTATGCAGAACAAGCGATTGAGCTGTCTGATAGCCCCCCCCCCTTTTTCACATCTTCTCTTTTACGTCTTTCATGATAGTTTTTTTTTTTTTTAAATAACACTGCAAATGGCCCAGAAATTCGTTCTGCTTGTGGGTTCCAAATTTCGTACAACTGGCTTTGTAGGAAAAATTTCTATGAAGACTATGTTCACCTGTCCAAAAAAAAAAAAAAAATCAAGTGGTAATATGATGTCATGTGTCTCACTTAAACTGAATGTGTCAAGTGGTACCACGATGGCATTTGTCTATTTTAACGAATGCGCCTGGATGATGTCCCCCACCCCCCACCCCTGTAATCAAACAATCTCTGGGGGGTAGGTCTGTAAAGTTCATTTAAGGATGGGATTATCTGCAACATCCTATAACCCACTGTCGGACGGTATTCATGGTGCCCCCCCACCCCTTCTTCATACCCACCATAGTCGAGAGCGCAATGGTCATATAAGCACCACGGGAGATATAGAGAGAACTTCCAACCTGACTTTAAAAAAAAAAAATTCCGTTGGTTCTCACCGTAGATCGAACCTGGGACGCTCAGAGCCACAGTCGCCCGAATTATCCAGCTTAACCATCCGGCAGATAACTGTAAATATGTCTGTCTCTCGGAGCTTTTCTTTCAGTTAACAGTTAAATAACGGCATGGTTCCGTTTATAGACAGATCACCCAAGTTGGTGGCGTTTCCCGCTAAAATTGAAGGGGGGGGCGATGCGTGGGGGTGTGCAACTATCAATGCAGGGGTGAACGACCGGAATAACAATGTGTAGGCGCTGTTCAAAAAGTCGTAATTTCAACATTCATATCGGAAGGGGGGGGGCTGTGAATGGGGTAGTGGGGGGGGGGGTAAATCAGAGTTGTTGTAACAGTAAGAGCGCAATGTACCACCTCAATGTAGAAACTCAATGTACCAACACAATGTACCACCACATTGTACCAACAAAATGTACGAACACAATGTACGACCACAATGTACCACCATGATGTACCACCACAATGTACCACCACAATGTACCACCATAATGTATCACCATAACGTACCACCACCAATGTACCACCATAATATCCCGCCATAATGTATCACCATAATGTACCAACACAACGTACCACCACCAATGTACCACCACAATATCCCGCCAATGTACCACCATAATGTATCACCATAATGTATCGCCATAATGTACCACCACAATGTACCACCATTATGTTATCTCACAATGTACCACCAAAATGAACCACCATTAATACTCTCTCTCTATGGTAGGCACTCAAGGACAAGATGGTTACAATAGTCCAGGCGAAACGAGAGTCTATTGTGCGTATCACTGGCAACGTGTCAATAATGAACTCGCTGCGACAACAGACATTGTGTGTCGCTCCGGTGTATATTTTTTTTATACATATTACCTAAAAAAAATTAAAACCTTTATTGGAGGAAAGGGGAATAGTGGGGTCCCAGTGGCCAGAGTTTGTCAGGTGCCCTCTATAGATAATCTTATTGCTTCCTATAAATTTAAAATGACTCTTACTTTACAAAATAATGAAGCAAATATATTTTAATGGTTAGCCCTAAGTATTATTAATATTTTTATAACTTTCATTGCTTTTTCGTGTGGCAGAGAGCATCATCTTTTAATGTTTGTCATTTTGAGAACTTTCGGTTGTTAAACTAACTCCGGAAGCTGCATGTTTATCAACATGGCGTCTTGACCAAACGGAGTCTTAAAATTGTATTAAGTAATTTTTCAGGTAAAATAAAATAATAAAACTGATGTGTTTTGTACGCATAATAAATATGACTTTTGGAAACCAATTTTTTACATCATTCTGTTCGCATCTGAGATGTGTTTTGAGGGGTTAATTTGTGGCTTTTTAGTAGTGTGCTTCAGTTCTCGAGACTTATAACTATAACTTTATAACTGTTGAGTGCTGTCTGTTGATGTTATTTTTAATACAGTTATACAATAATGCTGCAAATTCTTAGGCTCATTATCAGCAGTTTATTTAAGAATAAAAAATTGAGATAAAAACTTATTATTATTAACGAAAATTTCTCTTCCTTTGATGACACCCCTCTCCCCCATATTACTTAATATTAGGTAGTTTGTTTTTGGTTTTACTAAGAAACATGCATATTAAATGGTCTTAGCACCGCTAACCCCTTACGAGTTACGGCTTAGACCCCCGCCTTAGGCTTAGTATACTACTCATTAAATTAATTATTTTTCAGAAGCAGTGTTAAGTGGCTTAGGTCATCAAAATGGATTTTCAACACAGAGCAGGAGGTAAGACAGGAACTGGGGGTGTAGCCTCTGCCTCAGAAAGTAACAGAGATCGGAGAGAAAGACTTAGACAGTTAGCTTTGGAAACCATTGATTTGAATAAGGTTGGTAGATTGAGAAATAAACACACTTTTGTTCCTACAGTATTACTGTGCAAGCTGACTGTAAAGTAATTTGAAAACCTTATTCTATTCTCAGAACTTGATAAATTTTTTTTTGTCAAATCACTGCTTATGTGAGTAAAAAACTATTTTTATATTTGGAGAATAATACAGAGAATTTGAATAAAAATACATTTTTTAAAAAGCTGTTTAATTCTTACTATCAAAACATGGCAGTAACAAGTTATTTTTTTTTTCTTAGAGTCTCATGTCAGTATTTAATGATTATTTTTACTAAAGTGAATTTGACAAAACTGCCACACCTTTGTCTTTGAGAAGCAAATAATATAAGTGAAAAATATGCTCTAAAGAAACAGCTTTCATAGTAATTAGTTAATGACCTATTTACTGAGTAATAACATCACTAATCTTGTTTTGTTTTTTTTTCCTCTTTTAGGATCCATACTTTATGAAAAACCATCTTGGGTCCTATGAATGTAAATTGTGTCTTACTTTACACAACAATGAAGTAAGTCTATTTTTTATATTTTGCTCTAAGTATTTGAATATTTATTTAATTTTTTTTTCTGAAATTTTTTAAAATTTCTTTTTTATTCTGTAATATTCAATAAATAATTTCAGGGAAGTTATCTAGCACATACACAAGGCAAGAAGCATCAGAGTAATTTGTAAGTTGTAGTTTATTCTATTGTTTTTTATGCAACACTGACAACGCTAACTATTTTTTTACGTAGACTTAAACCATACTGTTATTAATCACTTAGGAAATGATTTAACTGTAAGTAGAAAATGAAGACAGTTTTTGTAACATATTATATGTGCATGTTAAAAAGTTAAACTTTATTTTCACCATGCAGGGCCAGAAGAGCAGCGAAAGAAGCAAAAGATGCTCCTGCTCAACCTGCCCCTGAACGACCCAAAGTAGATATCAGACGTTTTGTAAAGATTGGTCGACCTGGTTACAAAGGTAATTAGTTAAATAGATCCATCACAAGCTCTCTAGGGAAAGAATGAGCATTGTTTATAACAGCAGACATGTAGAAAACCCTTTGTGCGTAAAGTTTTAAGCTATTAATGATAAAGTCTAATTTCGTAATGACTATGATGTTTATAATGTCTGAAAATACATGATGAATGCTTGAAACAATATTAAAAACGATTAGCCACTTTGTAAGATTAAATCAGAAATAGGATAAAGAAAATATAAATCTCAACAGCATTATGAAATTTTTCTTTTGCAAAATAACTTTCAACTTTTAACTTACATTCCAGCCTTCTGCTAGCCCACTTCAGCTGTAATCTTTGTATATCTACTCTAAAAAAAAAATGAGCTCATCTTCTTATTGTCATACTTAAGCCTAACATAGTAATGCCTTTCTGTATTTCTTTTTTCTACCCTGTCCCATTTTTAGTATTGATATTGCGTGATTAAAATATCATTATTCAGTCTTCTTTCAAATGATTATAAAATTGGCTTTAGTTTCTAAGTCATGATAGTATGGTGTTTGTGACTAAACTTGATGAATCTATTTCTATTTTAATGACTATTTTACAGCTTCATTCTTTAGTTGAAAACATTATTCATTTATTTTGAGATTTATTACATCATTTATCAGTTAATTTTATAAATAGTTCAATGGCACTTGCTTATGATTTACTGAATTTGTTTTTTATGTAGTACTAGTAAATACATACCCTGTTTTTGCACGGGTTTGACCCAGTCTAAAAATTTACTACTGTGCCAAGAGAACATATTAACAACAAATTATATATGGGAGAGTTTTGTAATTCTGAATATATGATATGTCTGATTAAACCTTCTTTATAACATCTACAATGTTAACTAAACTGTTTCTATTCCTTTTTTTTATTCTAGGTATCTGTATTTATTTTAAAATTTATGTTTTACTGAATACATTAATATTAAGAAGAAAAAAAAAAGCCTGCTGTTGATTGATACAAGATATACCATTTTATTCAAGAAATAGTCATTTGATGATGAACATGATGCTCGCAAACTATATTTTTATTCATGGAAGTGGTCTCTTTTTCAGCTCTATAATTTGTTGAAAGAATTTATGCTTTGCTCTCTAGATAAATTGAAAAAAAAAATCATGAGCTGAAATTAATCAAGAGAATGTCGTTTGAGAATTAAATTGCAAAAATCTTAATCCTGATCATTTAAAAAAAAAAAAAAAGCATCATGAATTAATATGGTCCAAAGAAATTACTTCGTCATGTTTTTATTTTCTTTTTTTTTTTGGTTCAACTATGTGGGTTTCTATGCTGCACAATTGAGCATGCATATATTCATTTTTATTTAGATTATTTTTTTTTAATTCATTCATTTATTTTCTTTTTCGGTCAGTCACTAAACAAAGAGATCCAGAAACCTTACAGCAGTCATTGCTATTCCAGGTAAGTTTTTTTTTTATTTGTATTAATTCATAAGTGTACTTGTTTCTCTCTCACTGGCAATGATGACAGTTTTATTATACTGTCAATATTCTTCGACTTCTTATAACATTAATGGGTTTAAGCACTTAGTTTTTTTTTACATTCTTTACTAAGCTTATGATTGTTACAGACTAAACCAATTATAAAGTTATACTGCATTATTAAATTTTGGCATATATTTCATTACAGATTGATTACCCTGAAATTGTAGAGTCTATTCAGCCTCGCTATAGGTTCATGGCTGCCTATGAACAGCGAATCGAGCCCCCGGACAGGAAATGGCAGTATCTCCTGTTTGCTGCAGAGCCTTATGAAACCATAGCATTCAAGGTAATATTTCTCTCACTTCTTAATTTCTGAAATAACTTAAACCTGATGAAGTATTTATTAATTTTTTTTGCATGAGTTAGCTTTATGCACAAAAAAATTAAGTCAAAATTTAAACATGGATGGCATAATTTCAAAAGATTTACACTTGGCATATAAAAAAAAAAGTATTTTGCAGGAATAAACAATGTAAATATATTTTTTTTTTTTTTATCAGGTGCCGAGTCGAGAGGTTGATAAAGATCCACGTAAACTTTGGACTCATTGGAACAAAGAAACTAAACAGGTAAACTAACAAGAAGTAAAGAAAGCAATTCTCAGAAACTTGCCTTGCACTAATTGACATGCATACCATGCCCCTGTCCTTGCCAACTTCTCAAACTGCACCTTGTCTCAATCAATTCTGTCATAAATTAAAATTGTTTTTTTCATAACAACTTCTAAAGGTATTAATTATCTTTACAACAGTATGATGATTTGTGAACATGAAGTTAAAATTAGCTCAGGATTAAAAGCACGGGTTATCAATAGTATTGATACCTTAAAGATAACGCCATAAAAAATTTAAAATAAAACAAAAACTATTTGTAGAGTTTGAAACTGCATATTGAAATATAATCTATAATTAATTTAGACCATTAAATACCGGGACTAGAGATGCAAAATGTGTTACATGTTAGTTTAATTTTTCTTAGATGCTTGGCTTAACATTGTTAAGGAATATATATATTGATCTTTACAATTGTCTCAATGGAGAGATTTTTTTCTCCTCAGTTTTTTCTTCAGTTCGCATTTAAAGTGGATCCAAAGGGACCAAGAGCAGCAAGTCCGAAGCCTCTGCAGCCACCCTCCGTTGTTCCTCCTATGATTGGAGGTCCACCACCACCCCCTCGTCTGCCACCTCCACCTATTCCTCCACCAGGAGGGATGATGCCGTTTGGCGGCAGATTCCCACCTCCCCCAGGGCCACCTGTCGGCATGCCCCCTCCTCCTCCAGGAATGCAAGTCCCTCCAATGCCACCACCAGGCATGGCACCCCCTCCAGGCATGGGCCCTCCCCATGGCATGGGGCACCCTCCAGGCATGGGTCATCCTCCTGGCATGGCTCCACCCCCACCGGTCCGGCCCCCTGCTCCTCCAGGAATGGCAGTGGCTCCACCTCCTCCTCCAGTTCCTCCTCCACCAATGTCTGGTGGACCATCCCCAATAGCACCACCGCCCCCACCTCCTCCACCATCTTAAGTGTATGTCTCTGCCCAGAGACACACATGTTTAGTATTGATGTACGTTGAGGGAATTTCATCTCATGTTCATTTCACTGTTAAATGTTATGGAGAATTCTGTTGAGAATTTTTTTCATTTGTTGTTTTACATGGCCCATCATATTTTTTTCATTAAAAAAAATAAATAAAAAGTTCATTGAACAAAACTTGACTCTTTTTTTTTGTACTGTGTAATTGAAATTTATTTTGTCAGGTTATTCATTTCAACACATCACTTTTTGGCTCAATAGTAAATGAATTGACATCATATTATTCTTATCCTGGCTTTTTAAGCTGTCTTTGTTTTAACACATACAGGGCGATAGGCTGCTGAGAGTAGTAGATAATTCATTCAATTTTGCAGATAA
Source organism: Bulinus truncatus (assembly GCA_021962125.1). Lineage (NCBI taxonomy): Eukaryota > Metazoa > Mollusca > Gastropoda > Planorbidae > Bulinus > Bulinus truncatus. The sequence goes on along the minus strand of JAGDYQ010000010.1, from coordinate 1,916,574 downwards.
CAAAATAAACAAACTACTTGATTGGCAAATTTTTAAAAAATGTGAAATACTGTTTCTGTTTTTTTTAATTGAATGAAACTTCTATTTTTTGCTTTAATTGTTTGTATTGCTACAGATTTTTTTTACTAAGTTTACAATCTGTTGATATTGCTACCTACCAAATCAAGACGCACATTAAAACCAGCTGTGTTTTTATTTCAACTGATGGATTAAGACAATACATGTACATAAGAGTTGGGCTTTTTCTTAGGTTCAAATAATGTTTGAGATTTAACATAGTTAAAGTAACCCCAATTCTGAATCATCTTTTTATAGAAACTCTACAACTTCATCATAACCCCTTCCACACACAAAAACAAGGCTTGTTGATTTATAAACCAATATTTCAAATACAAAGTGAATTTTAGACTAAGCAGCAGAAGAATAACATTTCTTAAAAAAAATAAAGGGGACATAATATTTTTTTACTTTTAAAAATTCATAGTTTATTCAGATATTGATTTGCTTCAAATGTATTTTATATCTTTTATCATTGAATACAGAATAGTTTTATGTGTTTATTTGTTTTTTTTTTTTAAAAGTGACTTTATTTTTATGCAGAAAAAATGTTTGTGCAAACATCTTAAAATTTTAACACTGACAAATTTAACCATAAACTATTTCTTTCCAATTATAGACCATTTGATTCTCTTTCATTCGATACATACTGTGCCATTAGTTTAAAATCAATCATTGATAATAAATTTTCTAAAACACACAAGTAGAATCAAGGATGAAAAAAAAAATACAACTATCCAGACAGTAGTTAATTTCTGCTCATAAAAAAAAACAACTTGAAAGTGAATTTTAAAAAACCCAGAAAATCTGGTGACAAGGGCAACATTACCAGGCGTATGTATACCTCAGTCACTGCCTACTATCCGTACGTACACTCACGCGTAGGCCTAAGACCGATTGCTTCAAATTGGGCAGGGGCCCCCACAATTTACATTTAGCATTAATACGAATAGTTGTTATTGTAAAAAAAAAATTACAAGAGGGGGCCTCACAAGCATCCGTAAAATTGAGACCCGCAATTCGTAAAGCCGGCCCTGCACTCGCGTGTAGGCCTTGCGAAGTCTATAGAGTAATGTTAAGGTCAGCCTCTGACGTGAATGTAGAGTAACTCAGAGAATACAAAAAAAAATCTTTTAACAAAATATTAACATGTCGGTTATATAAAACAAGTTTTTCTTTGCTCGTTGACTCAAAATTTAAAAAATAAAAGAATATTGCGTGGAATGAATGTCAACCAATGTGTGCATTACACTCGTGATTGTTACATCTTTTGAGCTTTAGAATGGAAATGGACGGAGAAAGGAAATGTGCTATACAGATCGTGTGCCAAATAGCAGCATTGGTCTTTTGACAAAATGATCAAAGACTTGACTCTGAGGTCGGTGAGTTAGATCAATGACTCACCAATCGATTGGTTTAGATACCGTCCAATGGGTGGTCGTTGTAAAGGGTTGGTGTGTGTGTGGGGGGGGGGCGGGCTTGTCTCAAGACCTTTTATTTGCGTCGTCCCTACGGTGGTACGATTTGGGCTCACTGAATAGATTTACATATATGTATATAATATGTGTGTACAACAGTAAATTAACACGATAGATAGATCAAATAAACCCCAATGTTGTACCATTTATAAAGTATTACTAAAATATGTAATTTATTACTATCTATATAACCATGTAAGCTTAACAACCATATTATATTTTCGGATATAATTGATGCCCATCACTTCACTGACCTACAAAACTGCGCTTGTTCAAAATGCACAGCCAAACGGACTTTTGCATTATATTTTTCGGTCGCGTTTTAATCCCTGCACATTTTCTTTTTTTTCTTTCTCAATAGAATCAAGTCGTCTCCGACCATATGCATAGGTCACAGATCAGACAGTCTTTCTATTATGATTTTGTTCCGCCCCTTACGCCTGAAAAGAAAAGGTTTAGAAAGCCACTTGAAATGTCTGTATAGCTCTGGGATATATAAAATGTCAGGCTTGTGTGCAGATCTGTTGAACTGTTCTGTCGCCGTTCGACCAGCGGCGGGTTTAAATTGTGTACTTGACGACAATGATATTTAGGGCACACAAATAGATCTGATTGTTATTTAACTAGAAGAAATGTGGGGCCTATATACAGGGGCGCAGCTAATAGCTTGAAGGCCTTCCAGCAATTTTTTTTTAAAGAAGGCATTCCCCGAAAACATTTCGATCCCCTGCTGGGTGTGTGTGTGGGGGGGGGGAGCTGCGGTCCAGGAGCTACCCCGAAAAGCGCGCCCCCATATCAACGCCACTGGGTGTTAACCTCTTTCTACCCCTAGATTTATTAAACAATGTACATTTCATATTTCTAGGATGTGAATGCAGGCAAGTATTGACATGGCCGTCGTATAACATAGGTTCTAGCAGCCCCGTAGCCAAGGAAGGGGGGGCACTGGGGGCCGTGCCCCTCCCCCGCTAGGTGTGGAGGAAAAAATAAAGAAAAAGTATAGGCGCCCCCTTGCTGGGTATCGGTGCCTCCCTGCTTACTTTGACCTGGCTACGGGCCTGGGCTCTAGTTAATGACGCTATAGGCCTACTTTTTAATTGGACTCAGTGACAGACATCATAAAGTATGCGAACCCTGACATCTCCCTTGACTATTTAAAAAAAAAAATAAGAAGGATCCTCTGAACAACAACAACCAAATCATATTTTAGCTGACTATGAAAAAAAAGGGACAAGGTCTAAAAGGCTGAGGGTCCATAACGTGTGTCCAGATTCATCAACCGTTTGTCAATCAAACTTTGTGTTTAGTTAATTCAGTGCAGAAAGATTCAAAAGAATTTATAGTATGATGGTTTAATAAAAACAAATATGACTCAAGATAATAAATCACATAGTTGGTTTTTTTTAATAAGAATTTAATATTAATGAGAAACACTGTTAAAATATCGTGCCAATTATTTATTTACATTTTAAAAAAAAGTGTACAATTAAAGATTCGCCCATGACCTCAAAAAGTCTATTTTTTGTTCACCCGGCACACTGAGAGGAAACTTTCATTTTCAAATATGCCAGATTGGATTGGTTTTTTAATTTTTTTAAACTCAGCTTACCTGTAGGTGGTCGCAAATTGGCATTCACGTTTTCACTACGTTTTAATATACTCTGTATTAGAGAATGTAGCACTGTGCATGAGAGAGGCCGAGGTGGGGAGGGAATTAGTGCAGCTACCGTATATTCACGAGAACATTTGGCTTCAGACACTGATTGGCAGCTTGTCGTCGACTGCCTATTTAAACGGGCACCTGACGTCATGTGGAGGTGGTTATATTTTAAAATTAAAAAAAAATAGGAATAAAATATAATTCAGATAATTCACATCGGTGCTGGATAAAGATATCATAGAGACTAAGATAATATTAAGATAATATTTAAAAAAAAACTGGATTTGTGATGCACACACATAAACTTCATTGTTGTACAGATAATTCATGTGTTCGCATCTAGCAGATAGAGAGTTGAGAAATCTTGCTTTGCAAGCCTGGCTGGCACACTAAGTCGTCCCAATTACACTTTCAGACAGCCAAAAACTGGTAAGCTGTAAATTGATTTTTCTCTATTTCATTCGGTTATACTTTTTTTTTTTAATGTGCGGAAATGTTTAGATTGATCAAAAAGACATGATTTGTGTGCAATATTTATACTGTCGGGGTAATATATTGGGCTAGTGAGTTACTTTATATACCGAAAAAAATAAACAATATAAGAGTTTTGCAGATATATGTATCTATAAACAGATCAGACAGACATTCAGATAATACTATTTTATAAATATAAAAATATCACATCATTTCAAACACAGATATGCCTCAGATACAGATATAAACATATAACTGACGAAGTCACTATGGGAGAAAAACTATACAGATTGCTAACGAACCATAACCTTTGAAAAAAAATAATTTAAAAAAAAAAACACATACGACATATAAGACAGGCTAAACAACCACACACAGACACATACACGCACGAACACACACAAACACACACACACTCGGTGAATGCCTGATTGTTAAAATACCAAAAACCACGAGCCCGAAAAGAATGTCACCTTGAATACAAATCCATCACTTTTAACCAATAGGATAATACTGTAATATTTAAAACACATTACATATATTTAGAGTAGCCATGGTCAATTAAGGCCCGCAGGCCAAGCACTGCTCGTCAGGCTGTTTTATCTGACCAGTGTTATGTGCCCCCCCCCGACCTCTCTTCGCTCGCTCACATCAGTGACGTTTAGTTCATACATAGTATACCCAGAGGCGTATTTACCAAAACTGTGGCCCTAGGCGCATGACCAATTTGGGCCCCCCTCGCCTATAAGGCATTTAAAAATTATCAGAATACAACAATAGTCAGAACACTCATGTATTATTTAACATGCATACTACATAGTTATGCATACTAGCTAGAACTTACAATTGTCAGTTTATTACAGTTAAATAACTTTTTTCCTGCTCTTCAATTTCGCGAACGTGTCAATGTGCGCATTGAAATCGTATTCTAATGTCTCCTTTGATTCAATGCATAAAATAGACAAATCTCCCAGCCTACATTGGCTGATGGAATTCCGCAAGTAATTCTTGATCCTTTTCAACACAGAAAATGACCGTTCTCCAGTTGCGTTTGATATAGGAATGGTGAGAAAGATTCTTAGAAGGGTTTCCACATTGGGAAATGTACATTGTAGTCCACCCACTGCTATAAGCTGGTACATTTCTACCGCAGATTTAGCGCCTTCTTTAGCGAAATGCAAAAACTGTTTGATTTCATCGGCAGTGGTATCAGAATTAACATCGTCTTTGCATTATTCGATCAAGGCCGAGATCTTTGTGTTCAAGTCATCTACCTTGTCCTTGAAAAATAGACTGAACAAATCGTGTATACCTTTGTATGCTTCGATTCTGTGATCAAGTTCCGTGATCAATTTATCACAAATGGCGTTTACTGTGTTAACAATAAAATTATCACGACCAGTTAAAATAACTTCCGGTTCATTGCTTTCATCAGAAAACGGTTTTCGCTTCTTCTTGCGGCTCACTTCATCTTGATATTTACAGTCTTTGAGATCCTCGTTCATAAGCAATGCTGCTCGCTCTTCAATACGAGTGAAATCGTTTCGGACTTCGTTGTTAATAAATAGCTTCAGTGATTCTAGAAGATTTACACCAGCATCAAGATATAAATTTGAATTTTGCAGGGATTTGCTGGTTGCATTCATCCGCTGTAAAATTGTATCCCAAAGAACAGTCATCAATGCAGTTTCAAAAAGATCCATTTTATTAGCAAGAGCGTTAGCCTCATTTCTTACAGCTGCCTTCTGATCACGATCTTCGGCTGCTTGAAGAAGAGCTTCCTGAATACCAATGTAGTTCTGATGCAATGCAAACACTGCATCCGCTCTAGCTGACCATCTTGTGTCCGAAACTTTCTTTATGGTGCATCCATTTTTGACTAGATGACTTTTAAGGATGTTCCACCTGTGTGTGGATGCTGAGAACCAAACATAAACATGTTGAATAAAGTCAAAGTATGATACTGCTGAAAGCGACGATTCTGCAGCCGCATTACCAACTAGATTCAAGCTATGGCTGGAGCAGGGAATGTAAACTGCATCGGGACTGTGTGCCTTGATTCGAGCCTGCAAGCCCGAGTATCTGCCAGACATGTTAGAAGCATTGTCGTAGCTCTGTCCCCTGCATTTTGTGATATCTAATCCCCAGTTCTTCAAAACGTCTAGTATCACTTGCTCCAGATTTTGAGCGTTATGAGCATAGATGTCAACAAAAGTTAAAAATCGTTCTTTAATTTCACCATCAATGAGAACATATCTGAGTATCACAGTTAGCTGGTCCACGTGGCTAACATCAGGTGTTGAATCAACAATCAAAGAGAAATATATCGATTTCTTTACTTCTGATATAAACTGATCTCTGACAGCATTGCCCATTATTTTAATAAATTCTTCACAAGTGGCATGTGACAAATAACTGACAGAACCACTCCCCTTGTTACCGTACCGTGCAATATGATTTGCTAAGAAAGGGTCAAATTTTGACAAGTAATTCAAGCAACTGGTAAAATTACCGTCATTGTTGGCATGACCACGAAAGGCCAAGCCTTCAGAGGAAAGAAGCTGTACAGTTGCTACAATCCTTCGTAGAACTTCTCTCCAGTATTGCCTTTCATCATTTAACTGTTTGGCCATCTGTTCGTCAATACGCCCTTTTGCGTTCAAGCGTTTAGCGAAAGTGCACATTGCTTGAACGTGGCCATACGAATTCTCATGTTCAGAAATTTTGGCGGCAATATTTTTCCAATCAGAACACCCGTTTGTTGAAAATTGACTAGCTTTATTTGGAAACAGTTTGCATACATAACAATACACGCTTCCACTAGTTTCACTGAACACTAACCATTCACGTCTTTCTTTTAGGCCATTCGCCTTGGTTAAGTAAAAGTTATGTTTAGACAAATAACGAAAATATTTTCTGCCACGATCTGTCATCAACATGCCATGTGAAAGGTCGCCAACATTTTTTGGTTTGAAAGCCAAACATAATTACGCATGGTTTCTGTCAAATTCGCTGGCCACATAGCAATATCTGTCAAAATTTCACCACAGTTGTTATCATCAACAGTTTCACTACTCACGACCTCCGGTATAGGACCTTCAGCCGGCTGTTCAGGTTCTGGCAAGTCTGTTGGCTCGGGCTCAGAATCCATACTGGCTGTTGCCGAGACGACTGGACTTGGATCATTAGCTGTTATTTCTGTTTGAGTAGTTTCTGATGGTGGGATTACCGGTCGTTTCGCTAAAAATGTCAACCAGGCGCCTTCGTTTTTCGCATCTTCTACTTTTCTTTTCTTTTGGATATCACGCTTTTTTGTACCTGAGGGATATTGTGTCATAGACATAGTTTTAATGAAACGATTGTGTCGCAATCAGCTACAACAGTAAAGGAAAAATGATCAATGATCATTCATCCACACAAAGCGTAGTGGGTAGCAAGAACAAAATTATCAAAATAGTGTAATAAACTGGCAATTAACAATTAGTTATTGCAATTCGCAAAAAATTAAAATTTGAATTAGAATTATTAATTAAAATCTGTGACGTAAGGTGCGCCAACTACTGGTACGTACCGTACGTTACTTGTCACTTCGAACACTAGCGCCAACTTTATTAATACGTCACAGCAAGCAAGACACAGTCAACCACGTTCGACAACTCGCATTGTTTACCAGTCTGAAAGACTATTTATAGATTTGTGGAATTCCCAAAACCCTCACAGCAACCGGTTTTTTTATTTTTATTTCTTTTATAAAACCAGGTTTTTTGGGGCCCCTAAATTATCTGGGGCCCTAGGCGCGCGCCTAATGCGCCTAGGCCTAAATTCGCCACTGAG
>JAGDYQ010000010.1:1898373-1905873 GCA_021962125.1 Bulinus truncatus | reverse complement strand
CGTGTATGCCGTAGGGGGGGGGGGCAAATAGGCGGAATGTAACTGTAGTTTAGGCTGCAAGTTTTATTAACTCCTGGCCACTTTGGATAAACGAACTCATAATTTACATTCTTTATTCAGCTAATTTTGGTTTACGTTTACAGCATGGATAGAATTTTAATCTTAGATGGTTCTTTTTGTGGCTGCTGTGTTTATCTTTAAATCATATCGCTTAACCCGTCATATGAGCAGTCACGTGAGCAGTCACGTGAGGAGTCATTTGAGCAGTTATTACGGACAGGTCAATTAGGCGGCTGTTTAGAGCCCGCGGTACTGAAATGAGCCTATGTCCCCCACCCACCCCTTTTTTTTTTCTATTTTCATTAACTTTTTGTAAAATTTGATTCTATTTCTAGTACTCAAACAAAGAAAAAAAACCAATGTAATGTTCAGACCCCCCCCCCCGGCCTATACCAAATCTCCTTTTGAAAGTCCAGCTATTGTTATTACAACAGGAAATGATCCAGTCCAATGGCAAAGGGGGGGGGGAGAGGTTGTGGTAACCCTGATAGCCATCTCTCTTTTTATATCTGACATGTGCAGCAAGTTTAAAGATAAGCATCAAACCAGCACCCACACTCCCTTCTACACACACACACACACACACACACACACACACAATACACGTACAAAGCACATTTGAAAAGATGGGGGGGATGGGAGGGGGGGGGCAGCGATATTCAGGAAAGGGTTCTACGTCACGGTCATTTTTGAAGCTGTGGGTGTGTCGTGAAAAGAATTCGTTTGTCCTGACTTCTGAAGGTCTGATTTTTTAGTGTCCGTTCGTTTATAGTGTTCGTTCGTATGTTTGTTGGTTTGTTGTTATTGTTGTTGTTTGGGTTTGTTTTTAATCATGCCGACTCATTTATTTATTTTTAAAACCAAATTAAAATAAAAAAAAAAAAAAAGATCAAGTTTAAATCAATTAGCCGTTTTAAAACAAAACAAAATGTTGGCCAACTCGTGACGAATTTAATGGGCCGTGTCTGTGACGTCACTGCATTGACTTCGGGGGGGGGGGCGGGGATCGTTCTACCTTCCCCACACCAACAACCATTATTTACCAGCCCCCCCCCATACATTCACATCCCTCCCAAACCTATTCAACGCCCTCACAAACTTTTGATGAATGTTTTTATCTTATTTTTGTCCCTAACTGTAATGGCGGTGATTGCTTCTTTCCCGCCTTTCAAGTGTGTATCTAGGTCATGGATTTATCATTTTTTGTGTGTGGAATGGGTAAATGTGGGAACCTTAGATTGGGGCGCTAATTATAAACATGTGAGTGTACATTTTAAAAATTGTTGTATTCTTTGTTTAATATTATTTTTGGTCCCGGTAATGTGGGAACCTAAATTGAGCGCTACAACCCAAGTGGATAACATCTCGCCATTTATCTTTCGTTCCAAATACGGTTTGTGCTATTTACGTGTGCTTGTATTATTTAATTGACTGGTATAATGATAGCGTGAAGAAGTTCGCAGCGCGCGCAATGACACAGACATACACACACACACACACACAGAAACACACTGTTCCCCATCCCTTATTCTCTCACACAACCACATAGTTACACTCAACCACACGCACTGTACATATCCTACTTTTTTTGTAGAACTCTTGATTTGACTTTTAATGACAGACGACGGTGGAGCAGTAGACGGGCATTTAAAGGGTTAAATTATAACATTGAGTTGACACACAAAGCATACACAGCATACACACCACACACAACACACACAGCATACACAAAACACACACAGCATACAGAGCATACATACAACAACACACAGATTACACACAACACAATCATACACAAAATACACACAGCCTGCACACACAGCATACACACAAAACACACAGCATACACACAACACACACGTTATACACAAAACACACACATCATACACAAAATACACACAGCATACACACAACACACACACACAGCATACACAAAACACACACAGCATACACAAAACACATAATCAAACACAAAACACACACAGCATACACACAACACACGGCATACACACCACACACAACACACGCAGCATACACACAACACACACACACACACACGTCATACACAAAACACACACACAGCTTACACAGCATACACACACAACACACAGCATACAAAAACACACACACACGGCGTACACACAACACACACACAGCTTACACAGCATACACACACAACACACAGCATACAAAAACACACACACACGGCGTACACACAACACACACACAGCATACACACAACACACACACAGCGTACACAACACACACGCCGACACGTGGCTCTGTTTTGTTTTTTTCTATGAGTGCTGGGTTTTTTTTTTAAGTCTAGAATCTTGTTGGCTATTTTATTTCTATTCTACACGAGCAGCGGTACGCCGAAAGCACTCGTCGGGCCTTGGGCCAGTGTCCTGTGCGGGCACAGGACCCTCAAGTGTAGCCCCCGATAACATTATATGTGGCCCAGGACCCTCAAGTGTAGCCCGATAACATTATATGTGGCCCATGAATGAGGTCATGGAGCTACGCAATTCGAATTTATTTATTTGCATGTAATAGAAAAAAAAACTTTAAAAGAGCCGCCATGCTATTGTCATTGATAACAGATTTAAAAAAAAACTGGATAAATGCTGGAACATTGGCCACACGGAGCTATTCAAAAAATAGCCACACGAGGCCGTAAGAACCACATTTAGCCTGCAAGCGATGGTTGAGAGTCACGTTGCAGTCGACTGAACAGGTTTTAGTCAACAAATTAATGAAACAATGCCTGGAAAAAATTGGCTCTTTGGAAGCAGCATACAGCTCAACGAAGAGTCACATGCGGCTCTGACAAATTTTAGATGTTCAGAAATTACCAATTTTTAGAAATCGAATCGTTTCATTTACTGTATAAAACTGTTTGTTTTTTCCGGTTAAGGAGATTCGAAATAATCAATTCTCAATTTTCCATTTAACGGTAGCTATTTGATCAATACAAGTTAAACCGAAGAAGCAAAAACTAAGTACATGTGCTAGAAAAGCATAGTACTAAATTAACTCCATAGTTACTGGAAAGGTCGTGGCATCGATGGATGGATTATAAGTTTAAAAAAGAAACGGGTTGTTGTTGTTTTTTCTTTTTAAAAAAAATGCCGAATCAATGACTCCTTACTGGTAACAGATAGGCTCAAAAATTACTTGTAGCTCTCTGTACGTTATAGATACAGGGAAATAGTCAAATGACTACCAATAGCAGATAATATACTGGATATCCGTCTGTTTGTATACTAGATAGATAGATAGATAGATAGATAGATAGATAGATAGATAGATAGATAGATAGATAGATAGATAGATAGATAGATAGATAGATAGATAGATAGATAGATAGATAGATAGATAGATAGATAGATAGATAGATAGATAGATAGATAGATAGATAGATAGATAGATAGATAGATAGATAGATAGATAGATAGATAGATAGATAGATAGATAGATAGATAGATAGATAGATAGATAGATAGATAGATAGATAGATAGATAGATAGATAGATAGATAGATAGATAGATAGATAGATAGATAGATAGATAGATAGATAGATAGATAGATAGATAGATAGATAGATAGATAGATAGATAGATAGATAGATAGATGTGTTTCAAAGTCGTCCCACAAGTCCACCCAGCTTTAAATGGGTACCTGACTTTAAGTTGGGTAAGTAAAGGCGGCTGGGCGTTGTGCTAACCACACAACCCCTTCATATGCCGAGGTTATAGAAACAGATGAATTCTACACTTCATCTACCCCGATGGCCCGTTAGGGTTAAGGGATCTTTACTTACTTACTAGATAGATAAATAGACTAGTGTAGTTAAAGTTTGCTGCGCTCAGGACAGACTCTAAAAAAAAAATGCCGCCCAATCGCCGTACCGAAAAAATTCTAAAGGTGTGAATAGTACCCTTTGTTGTGTCAAAGTTTGAACGTAAAATCATAGTCACTTTAACGCAACATGTAAAGAGCTGAAATACAATGTAAATGTGTTATACACATGGGCTCTATATCTGTACGCCCAAACACCAATCCCCATTATTACACTGTATGTCTTACTGATTGAACCACGAATACACACACATGCAAAATATCAGTCGTTGGCTCATAGGAAATAAAACATATTTTGATTTTTTTACCAAAAGACGAAGTGCATAGTACTATTAGTAGTTAATGTAATCAAACCGAAAAGCAGACTTCAAATAGCGATGGTTCTCACAATTTTTTTCTTTTTTTTTTTGTGATTCACGATCCACTTAAAAACAATTTTGACTGTCACGACTGACAAGTTACGAATTAACAAAGTAGTAAAACAAAACAAAAACAAAAGAAAAAAGCTAAAAAATTAATTTATTCTTGATTATATGATTGTTACAATTTTGGCGCCACAATTCAAATCAGCTCGCGCCCACACTTTGAGAATCACTGTCAAATACCAGTTTGCACCAAACATTTTTTTTTTTCATATAGGATCGACTTGAACGCAAGATGTAAATCTGTCTGGAAGTGCAGTTCCTAGGTCTTCTTTACTTGCATCATTTCCTTAACATTTCTCGAAATACTGGCCTTTTTTTTCATTAGAAATATGGACAATATTTTATTTATTTATTTATGTAGGCAGAATTTTTGTTTTAAATTTACAAATTTGGGACATAAATGAAATTCAATTAATAAATCAAATTTACATAAAAAGGTTTTTGTAGATTTTGATTTAAAAAGACCAAACAAATGTTATAAAAGTAAACTGTTCTCAAGTAATAATACTTTATATGAAGTGTATTATGAATGGACGAATTCTGCTTTAAACAGTGTATTTTTTAATAAAATAATTTACATAAGTGTTCTGTTTTTAAATACAAACGTGTGTGCTGGATGACGAAGATGTTGTAAAAAAGTGTAAATTATGTTATATAGATCAGTGACTCTAAAAAACATTTTGGGTTTTATCAAATCAATAAATTTAGGACTGCCCACAAAGTTATAAAAAAATATAACTTGCTACAGATATAATAATTAATGGGATAACACTGCAAGCAGTCAAAATTCGGAGAATTTCTTTCACTTATTTATTTATTTATTTTGAAGTTTAACCATCTGCTAAGCATTTTTATTTTATTTTATATCTTTTTTTAATGATTTATTTTAATATTTAAAAAAAAATTGTAAAACAATTTCAATTAACTTAAACATTATAGACGATAATAGTGTTGAAAGTCTTAAACCGGCTTTTAAATTATTTCATTTATTGTCTCATTAAGCTACTGATTGTGAGGGTTTTTTCGCCTCAATTATTCACAAATTCGCCTCGGTAACAGCACACATTAAAACTACAGATCTCTCACCTAGCATAGCCATTACACTCAGACTCCCATACATAAACACACGCACACACACACTAGGCAACACACGCACACAAACAATCACATGCACACGCCTAGTTGTTGACTGTTTCATTCAAACATACAAGACGACTATCATTAATTAAATTCATTAAATTCGAAACATGTTTGTGGTCTAGCACAGATAAAGTATGTTTGTGGTCTAGCACAGATAAAGTATGTTTGTGGTCTAGCACAGATAAAGCATGTTTGTGGTCTAGCACAGATAAAGTATGTTTGTGGTCTAGCACAGATAAAGCATGTTTGTGGTCTAGCACAGATAAAGCATGTTTGTGGTCTAGCACAGATAAAGCATGTTTGTGGTCTAGCACAGATAAAGCATGTTTGTGGTCTAGCACAGATAAAGTATGTTTGTGGTCTAGCACAGATAAAGTATGTTTGTCTATAAATGATCATTTGTCTGAATCAGTGGTATCTCAGGTTACGAGCTTAATTCGTTCCATTCAAAATAAATGGCGACTTCCATTCATTAAATTCAAAACATGTTTGTATTTAGTACATATAAAATATATCATGTGGTCTAGTAAAATATTTGTCTGATACACTAGTACCTCGGGTTACGAACATACTTCGTACCTGAAATAAGATTCGTAGCCCGAAAGTATTCCTAACCCTAAACGAATTAAATCACTAGAAATAAAAAAAATACGTTTTCAAGATGAAAGAATTTTTTCAATTTTTTTTTTAATGAACATCAGGAACATTTCCAGTCGAACGCAAACAATACGTGTACTTCATGTATTTACTAAACAAAAAAATAGCAAACAAGTTGAAATGAATCTAACATACGCCCATGGGGGGGGGCAAGGGGGCATTTGCCCCCCCCCCCACATTTTGAAAAAATGTCATAAGGTTGTTATTTGCCCCCCCACCTGGAAAAATTTTTGCCCCCCCCCCGGAAAAATTCCTAGCGACGCCCATGCATACGCCCCATCTATACTGTAAAAAACGAAATATCAATTTGCGACAATCACTGATCAAATCACCAACTTAAACTGTAGTAAAACACAAAACAAAAAGTCATTAGGTAATTGAAAAAAAACAACAACTAATGTATTCAGTAGTATCTCGTAATGTGTGTACGTGTGTGCTGTGCTTGTGTGTTGTGTGTGTGTGTTGTGTGTGTGTGGTGTGCATGTGTGTGTGGTGTACATGTGTGTATGTGTGTTTGTGTGTGAGAGAGAGAGTGGTTGAAGAAGAACCGTCAACTCCACCAAAAGCTCCGTCACTGCTTGTTTGGAAAATTATCAAAACATTAACTGTCAACAGTTACCCTCTCTATTTTAGTCTATAGATTTTTTTTTTATTTCGTTTCGTCGCTAATACAATTTTTTAAAAAAAATCAATGACATCTGTACTTTAATGCCACCTTAGTTTCGCAAGTTACCGAGATCAGTGTTCTTAATATCTGTGGATCAGTTTATACATTAGAAATCTGGGAAACTAAACTTTACTTGTGAAGTAACAACAAAACAAAAAAAAAAAAGAAAAGAAGAAGACGGAAAGAAAGAAAGAAAGAAAGAAAGAAAGAAAGAAAGAAAGAAAGAAAGAAAGGAAACTAGACCGATAAATCAACAAAGAAATAAAGATGAAATAAATATCATTTTTTTATTGGGCAAATCATCACACGTTACTTTTCATTAAAAACAAAAAAAATCAATAGAATATGCGAAAACAAATAGAGCAACAAGCTAGCTTTGATGCTAGGAGAATTCAACTCTAATCAAGAAAAATTGGGAGCAGCCCCGTAGCGTGAAAATTCTACAGCAGGGGCCAGGCATTCTACAGCAGGGGCCAGGCCAATAGCCTAGGGGGGGGGAGGAAATAAATGTTATTAAGTAGAATAAACAAGCAGATGGGGGCCAGACAAAACGGCCCGGCCCCCAGCCCCCCCCCCCCGACACGCTACGGGCCTGATTGGGAGAGATTATTTTAAGTATCCAGTCAATACGTAGATTTTTTTTAAAGCCAAATTTAAATATATTAAATGTGATACAGAAAGCAATAGAA
>JAGDYQ010000010.1:1884130-1897873 GCA_021962125.1 Bulinus truncatus | reverse complement strand
GTATGCTTCGTTCAGTTACGTATTGCTATTAATAGTACTGGTCAGGGTAGTGTGGCGTGAGACGTGCCCGAACAAAGTCTACGGACACTTTAAACTATAAGTCGGCTGTTCGAATCCAATGTTTGCTGTACAAAAAAACAAAAAACAACCGGAGTGCATTTCCTATCGACCTCATGCGTGCCCCCCCCCCACCCAACCCCCACCCCCACTGTCATATTTCATGTAAACATATGAACAACATATTTCCAGAGAAAATATCGGTTTCTTTAATTCATTTATCTTAGTGGGCGGCGTACAGAAATTTAGCAACTGAGATGCTGAACGCGGGAAGGAAAGAAAAAAAAAGATGTCTGTGAGAATTATGGGAAAAGAAAAATAAATAAATAAAATTATTCGGGAAGATAGATTCATTTCTGACAACACCATCTGTGGGTCAAAGTTCAATTCTCTAAATAAAACTATTTTCCAACGCTTGTGCTGTGGAGAAGATGCCAACTAATCCGAGCATAACGCAACAACTAAATCTGCAGAGGCTATAAATAAAAACAAAAGACGAGATCAACATTTAAAAAAAAATTGTGAACCGGACAAGCCCACCAGCGAAACGAAACACGCGATTGTTTTTCTCCGTTTGAACAGGTCTCTACGATGCATGGAACGTCTGTTTGTTAGTTAGTCCATACCGTAAAGTATTTCTTGTAAAGATGGTTTTAAAATAGTGTTCTCAATGTGGGACCCATTGTCGGACGGGTTGGTAGGGGGTGGGGGACAAAGTGTTTGTGTAAGGGTAGGGGAAGATCATCTCACCATGCAGGAGGGGTGGGAGAAGCAGTTTAATATTCAAGAGTTGGCAATTTCAGTGGAAATATGAAGATTAAGACATAAGTCGTCTACTCCTACGTAAAGTAAAGTTCCATTAGCCCAAACCAACCATCGGGGCAGATGAAGTGTAGAATTCATCTGTTTCTATAACCTCTGCATATGAAGGGATTGTGTGGTTAGCACAACGCCCAGCCGCCTTTACTTCCCCAACTTAAAAGTCAGGTACCCATTTTAAAGCAGGGTGAACTTGTGGGACAATTTTGAAACAAATTTCGCCTGGAAAAATTCCCATAGTTCTCACCAAGGATCGAACCCAGGACTCTCAGGTATCTACACCACTCGGCCATCCGTCCCTCTACTCCTATGTAACATATTGATTATTTCCAAACATAAAAAAAAAAAATTAACTTTTCATTGAAAGAAGCTCATGTTCGAATTTACCCCTCCCCCCCCCCCTTTTTTTTTCCCTTTTTGAAATAATGATCACAAACATCCAGAACTTTCTAACATCGATATTTTATTGCTAAATCACTTAAATTTCATGTAAAAATTGATGATTCTAATACTGTAAAACAAACACTCACATAATATAAAATTCATGCGCCCAACGTTTTTCGTTTTATAGAAATTAGACGCTCTTATAAAGTCTATTACCATGTGACAAATTTGTTCAGAAAATTTTCCAGGCTCATAGAAAAATTATTTTCTGCTTTTTAGTACGCAAGAAAAACGTTTTTTTTCTTTATAAAATAGTTTTATAATGTAATAATTATTCTACGTTATTGTTTTATTTTATATCTAGCTTGAGACTCGGAAAAAGAAAACATACACGCACGACAAGCGTCGGGCCGGTCTGCGTTATATCTACATGTACATAAAGATGGGCTCGCGACGTCACACGATTTTCAGTCGACTTCTCGGACGACATTTACAGTAATGCAGAAAGCGCGGCTGTCTGCGTTCACTTCATATCTCTGCTGTCGATATTGCCGCCAACAAAAGGTGGTCCAATGCCTTTTATTTAGACTATGTACCATTCTCTTTACTGTCAGTGTCACACTTTCCCCACATTTTTTTTTTTCGTATCTTCAAAACCAGAAAAAAAAAACATGTTAGTTAGCAGACGACAGTTCACGAATGATCTTCTGACGTCTCCTGGGCTGAAAGAGTCAAGAGTCTGGCTGATCCAATCAACGCTACCAGACTGAGTCACGTGACATCCAGTCCGCCATCCGTTAAAACAAACACCTGGCTTTTGATCACCCCCCCCCCCACCCCCTTTAAGAATATAAAAAGAAGATACTAGAGAACTACGCGTGTGTGTGTGTGCTCGTATGTGTGTGTGTGTGCTCGTGTGTGTGTTTGTTTGTGTGTGTGTGTGTTGGTGGGGTTTTGGTGGTAGAGAAAGTGGGGGGAGGAAAGGGAGGGGTGAAGGGGGATTATAGAAGATGACATAAATGGCCAAAAAAGCCCATAGAAATGTCAAAAATGTATATAATGTATATTTATTTGTAATTTGTGTTTTTATCGTTGGCATTGTTGGACCTACTTGGAGCATAATTGTTAAAAAATTTTGGCAGGTACGGCCACACACATGCAAATAAATGTAGTTGTCAGATTTTTTTTTTAAAATAACGGTTACCTGGGGGAGGGGGAGTGTAGAGGGGGAAGGGCGTCAACTTACTCCCCACAAGGGAACACATCGCTCGATGGACCATACGAAGCCCAGCGCGCACTCAAAGCATTTTCGCTAAAATTTACTTTTTTTTTTGATTCTCTGACATGTCTAGTAGACTTCTCAGTACTCAGCAGAGAGACCAAAATCTAGCTAAACAAATTAAATATATAGTAATTTAAACTCAGATACTGTGTATCAGTCGATACATGTTTTTGTTATGTTGATAGTGCAGCGGGCGTTTTACTGTTATTGGATTAAATATAATACGTGTAGATTAATGGTCCACTTAGCCGTAGATGGCAGTCCAGGCAGATGGAAGTGTGGACATCATCTATTTCATTACCCGACGCAGATTAATGGGATTGTGTGGCTTGCACTAACCCTGGAAATTTACAGCTGCGATCTCTGGGCCCTCAGTTCGACACTCTAGCGTTCTATAATACTCGACCATTCCCCCAGTATTTCATTACCATTACTGTCCATTTCTAGAAGTATTGCTACAATTTATTATTAATTAGAGGTACATAATAATACAGTCTACCCCGGTGCTGGGATTGGGGAAAGGGGGGGGGGGGGGAGGGTATCAAACCATGGTCCCCACCTGTCCCCCTTTTAGACGTGTCCGCCTGTGAGCGACAGAGCAAATCGAAGAGCCAAGTTACGAGACGATCTCAAAATATTAATTAAAAAAAAAATTGTGAACCGGACAAGCACCTAGTGAAACGAAACACGCGATTGTTTCTCATTTCTACAGATGTCGTTACAGATGCATGAAACGTCTATGGATATGTCCATTCTGTAAAATATCATCGAAATAATTAGAATTTTCAATAATGAAAAAAAGACAAACTCCCGCCAGCCACCTGACCATAATTACAAAATTACGCTCCTGGATACAACAAAAAAAGATAACCACCCAGACCCTACCCCACTCCCCCTCACCCCCCACCCCACCGCCTACTGTTTTTTTTTCTCTGCCCCAACTTTGATAACATATTTCAAGGTGTTATAGAAAGGTGTTTTTTTCGTAATGATGCTATAAGACTAAATAACGATCTCAACAAGAAATGTTCTTAAGGACAGGTTAAAAAGCCCCCCCCCCCCATTTTTTTTTTCATGCACTGATTTCATCAAGTATGAGGCTAAGAGGTTGACCCAGTAGATACTTTTGCTCTCGTTCGCTTTCCACACCCACACCCAGACACCCACACCCATCCCTGGAAGTGCCAGCCTGAGGCCCTAAAATGCTTACGAACGTCTCTGATTAAGAACGTCTCTGATTAAGAACGTCTCTGATTAAGAACGTCTCTGATTAAGAACGTCTCTGATTAAGAACGTCTCTGATTAAGAACGTCTCTGACTAAGAACGTCTCTGACTAAGAACGTCTCTGATTAAGAACGTCTCTGATTAAGAAAGTCTCTGACTAAGAACGTCTCTGACTAAGAACGTCTCTGATTAAGAACGTCTCTGATTAAGAACGTCTCTGGTCTGGGCTCCTGTATATCCTCAATGGTCACGTATGCTATAAATCTAATCTCTATCTCTCTCCTGGGCTGCAGACGTCCCTCTGATTCGTGTGTGTGTGTGTGTGTCAAATGTGTGTAATGAGGTCAACGCGCACCTCGCCCCCAGAATTTCTCCTGACGGCCAGGGTTTAAGCATGAACAAAGATTGCCCCTCCCACCCCCCCATACACACACAAAGCACACGGAGGATGTAGATGGACAAACATAATGACTTTTTTTTTGTTAATTATATTTTGGCCATCAATGAACTACTACCCTTCCCCCCCCCAAACCACCGCCCAACCCCCCCCACCGCACGACCCAATTCGCCCCCCAAACTGACCCGGAAATAGCGCATCACTGGTCACGGAAGTAGACAAAGGGCGGTAATCATCTGTTAGACTAGAAAATGTAAGCCATCTTGACTCGACCCCTCCTGTTCCTCCTTCCCTCACCCCTACCCCACCCCCACCATCACTCATTTTCACCAAAAATGTAACGGAGAGGACAGGGTAAGATTACAAGTGGCTGCTTCGATGACCAGCGGTACCACCTCTTACTCCTACTGCCCCATCCCCCCGGGGGGTCAACGCCAGCCCCCTCCCCCACCCCCATTATTTCTTAGTGGTACAGTAAATGTACTGAATGAAAGTTGCCAAACTTAGTTTAAATATAAATTGTAGAGAGCAGTGCTGAAGATATGGGGCCGAATTAACCGCGGGCACCATGGAGCCCGTGACATGTGACTGAAAAATCTTAAGGACCATGCAAAGCACTAACTTGATACCAGTGTAACTTTTTCCTCCCTGTCCAAAGGGCTCCACAAAAAATATGGATACTGCTGCCGAGGCTTCGACAGACCTAAGTCTGAAACTAACTTGCCCGGAAGTATAATGTTGTTTAAAAATAAAGACCCTGCTATAAACAGAGGCGTACCTAGGATGGGGGAGGAGAGGGGGGTCCAAATCCGAAAGTTCCCCCGGGCCCCAGCTTGAGGGGGGCCCAAACATTTTTCACATTAAATATATTAATTGCATAATCTCATGTTATGGTGTCGAATGTCAAAATGCAGGGGCCCCCAAAGAGGCCAAGCCCCCGGGCCCCTAAATCCCAAGTTTCGGCACTGGTTATAAAGCTGACTGCTTGCTCATCTGTTTATGTCTGCCCATCCATCCATCTATCTAAATATCTATTGATTGACCTATATATCATCGATATATCGCATATTTCATCAACCCTATCCCTAATTCCGGATATCTATATATCATCTATAATATATCATCTAACTCTCTGTAAATCTCTTTCCAATTACAAGAATCTCATTTTTTTTTCTTTCTCTATCTCGTGTATGTGCAGCACATCATGACGTATCTAGACGTAACTGTGACTAATCTCCCCGTCTCTGCAGCAGATCATGTCACACAATGTCAGACTGTTACCAAAATCAGCTTTAGTCACACACGACTGACTTAACTTACCTCCACTCTGCGACCCACCTGCTGATCACGTGATGAGAGTAAACAAGAAGACAAATCCGACACACCATTTACGTACGTGTGTAATTCAAACAGCATCACATAACCATCACCATGGGTAATTAAATCTTGGATTACTCGCGTCTTACTGAAGACACACACACTACACATCTATAAATAGATAATTTATCTTCGAACGTATATTTCTCATTTTGAAAGTGTCTGGGTTTTAAGAAATTGTAAACCTTTAGTTAATTATTAACTTTAGCAAATATTATTATCTTATTTTATTTTATAAAAAAAAATAAAAGTTTAAATTTTGCGTTGAAAAAAATTCAAACAAAATATTTTCTTACGTGGCAAAATCTCATAGTTGGCAGCATAATGTTTGAATGCTACACAAAAATACATAAACAAAAACACACACACACACACACACACACATACATAAAAAACATGCTAAGCGTTCGGGTTCCAAAGCACGTTCGGATTCTGAGACGAATTGTTGTTTTATATTTTTCTGATTTAGAGTTGTTCTATTTTTTGATACGTTTTCATTTCGAGGTATTACTAGACATCAGTATCAACAAACATGACGTGCCAAAATGTCAATTGGTTGGTACCGAAAAAACAGCTGAATTCTCATACCGGTGGTTAAGATTTCTTGTCAATGGGGGCTGGAGGTGGAGGTGGGGGTAGAAGGGGGAAATCATTATTTCATAAATATTTTGAATAATCATTGAACACTCAGGTAAATCATGTATATTTCAAATAATAGTATGTGCAAGAAAAACTGCAATAAAACATTGTTTGTTTTACCTTAGCGGCAGAAAAAAAAGATAAACCGGGAAATAAATCTGAAAGAATTGTATTGAAAGGAAAAAAAAACTAATATTTAGAACTGCACACACTCATACAAACATATTAGCACACATAAACACTTATACAAACATACACACTCATACAAGCTGTTACGAGTTTGTTTTTGCTATAAACGTGGAGACCTCAAGATAGCTTAATGTCTGCTTCCATTTTGGTTACTCACTCCTCAGACGCAACTCAATAATAACCAATCGAAAAAGATGCGATTTTAACACAACGATTTATCTACATGAATGTACAATAATGTACATAATAACACAACAAGTCCATACATGAGAACACTTCTAATGTCCATAATAGTTCACTAAGCCCATACATGAGAAATCACTACGCCTCTATTCTGACTAACCAAAGATGCTGTACTCGTTCCTAACTTCGACTTTTACTTGCTGTATCTTACGCTCACCTTTCTCCTCTGTCATCTAGGGGAGCATACCGTCATGCCCACGCTACTCCTGCGCTCATCCCTCAACTAACTCTCGTAACTGACCAATGTCCAGATCCAGCCGTATTTATACTCCTAATGTCCGCGCCTTAATTACCCTAATTACGTCACGGTCTAGTTCAGTATTGTCCTCACTATTCTAATATCTCTAAGGGGCGTCACCTGGTCGTCATTGTTAACTCTCCTAGACTGTCCAACGTCACCCCTGGTCACAGATTAGATATTATACAGATTGCGCAAGCCTCGATTTGAAAAAAAAATGTTTTCATCGCCGCCATTAATGATATTTACACTCATCAGTTGCATTCATTGAATAGAAATGTTTATTATTGAATGAAGCATAGCATCATTTATAAATTTATAAATCGCTGGATAATTATCATTGTAAGAGTTGATAAACCTCCTAAAAACCAATGAACTCATGAATTAAATAATATATTATCGCTTTTTTATATTTACAAAGCAAATTGAAAGTTTTTTTCATTCATATTTCCGGTCTTGGAAAAAACAACAAAGAGGTGTAAATAGGGTTGTGTGTTTTTATGAATGGAAAGCGTCATTGGAAACAAAAGCGAATATCAACAATGGCGCGAGAGTTTTTAACACAAAACCGAGGACTGTTTATATAGCGATGCTCTTATCTGTACAATACATAATCTGTACCCCTGGTCTACTTCTAGGGTCGTTGCACCTTTGCTGTTGACTATTTTATTGTTTTATCCCCACCCTGTCTTAAGTCGTCTGTCACCGTGTCTCCCATTATATGTATTACTCCTACTTGTCTCTAAATCTACTCTAGCTCCTAACACATACACACACATACACATACAAACATACGACACACATTTCACAGAAAGGCAGACAGACATACAGATAGAAAGACAAAAAAGACTGACAGACAGGTATTAGATGTCCTTTAAAATTTCATACGCTTGCTTGGTCATTCAGCTAAACTTGGCCTGATGGTCGTAGTTGGCCATGTTTAGCGCTCAGATGTTTATATATATATATATATATATATATATATATATATATATATATATATATATATATATATATATATATAGTATATATTAGAAGATAGGCTCAGTGATCTGGGATCTTATCTCTACAGGTTTGTCACAGGTCACAAGTTGTCACACGTTCGTTTCAAAAAAGAAAAAAAAAGTATAAAAAACCAAAAAAATATATATATCCATTATTCCCATACCGGGAATCGAACCCGGGCCGCCTGGGTGAAAGCCAGAAATTATAACCACTAGACCATATGGGATAGTTAGTGTAAGTGAAGAATAAAGATACTCATTCATCAGTACAAATAAATTCTAAGCTGAAATACCTTTGTATATAAAGACAGACATGCCTCGGGAATGGGCTATGCAGCATTACACTGCTCCGTGGCCCACGACGCCCATAGGGACCCACGACGCCTAATAGAACCAATGACGCACAAGGGGCCCATGACGCCTAATGGAAACGACGCCCTAATCTAGCACCTTCCTAAAAAAAGTTTTTAATGATTTCAAAATAAAAATATTTAAGTATGTATGCACTTCTCAATTGTGTCTTGTAAATATCGCCAACTCTGGAAATCTAAAAATAGAGTTACACTACGTATTTCAGGGTCACGACGTGGAGAAATTCCAGGTAATCACGCTCGTTGAATGTGTTTAATTTTAATATCAGTTTATAGCTACACTTTCTGATCATATCTTAATGTTATCTTTGTTATCTATTATTGTGAGAAATTAACCATAATAAAATAATATTCGCGTATTTTTTCTAGGGGTAGGCCAACATGCTTATCTATCGTGAAGCATCTAAAAAAAAGAGTCTATTAGATATATACATAGATAGACAAATAGATAGATAGAGACAAGGCCCTATTGAGGCCTAGGCAATATAGGCACCGTGCCTAGGGCCTACAAGCACAAATAGGGCCCTACAAAAGTGAAAAAAATAATCGTGGGGCTTTCTTAGGACCAACGAATCTATAGTGCCAAGGGCCAACAAAATCCTTAGTTTGGGCCCTGGATAGAGAGATTGGCAAACCAGAGATAGATAGATAGATAGAGAGAGAGAGAGAGAGAGAGAGAGAGAGAGAGAGATGGTGGGCAGTGGCTCAACTTGGCTTGAGCACTTGATTTGTTACCAACCAGGTGATGCATTTTTTAGTTACCATTTTCGGCACAATAATCGGGCGGCATTTTTTCAAGGGTCCGCCCTCTGCGCCACGCACTAATAACGCCCCTGAAGGGGGAAAAGGTGGGGGGTTGAATCTGACAACTTGTCATTCAGCGATTGTAAAAGAAAGTCATCTATGATAAACTTCGAACCCCCCGGAAGTAGATGTCACGTGAGTGGACATCATTACAATACCTGAAAACAACTCGATGCGGAAATGGAAAATCAGTGCTCACTGCGGAGGCACACAAACATGCCCAGGTAAACTTTGTAGGACATGTAACACGATCTACCCCCCACCCCACCCCCACACCCCAGCAGTGTCTCCACTCTAATACACGTCAACATCTAGTCCGATTACGTGGGGTCACATGATTAGTCAACGTCATGCAGCAGGAGGAGGCCAACAGCGGGGGGGGGAGTGGTTTGGGGTAAGTTACGTGCGTCTGTCGCGTTGCAAAGGACTTTCAACTCCGGAATCTTGATGCCAAAGTTACGTTCGAGCTACAAGAATGGAGGGACGGAAGGGGGGGGGATCGTCGCGCTCTTAATCGATACTTCAGTATTACAGTATCGATATTTATGCACCCGTGTATCGCAGCCTCCACGCATACAATTTTTTTTCCCGTACAAAAACGTATTTAATTCTTAGAGAATGTATTCTTAAGAAAAGAGAGTTTATATATATATAAAAAAAAAGATGTCTTCATGTCGGCACTCTTGATCTAATCGCACCACCCGATTTCTTCAACGTGTTGTGGTGTAAAGGTATCGTGAAGGGAACAGTGAAGGGAACAGTGATGGCCGGAGACTTGGGGTTGGCAATTTTTTTTTAATCGCGAGCCAAAATAAGTTCAAACATTTGACAGAATGACCTAACCAGGAACAGACATTAGACAGATGGGTCGGTCCATAATCTAATTAATGGACATAGAATATGAACTAATATACATGCAATGAACACTGAAGGTGCGGCCCGGAGCAAACAGCATAATGAACAGCACTTGGCCCGCGAGCAGTAAATTACACAAGTCTGGTCTAAGACATATGGCGCAGTGTTAATGTTAAGACTCTCTCTCTCTCTCTCTATATATATATATATATATATATATATATATATATATATATATATATATATATATATATATATAATGGGCGGTGTCGTGCTATATTATTTCAGAAAGGCGGTCATATTAAGTAAAGGAAATGGCTGCGAAAGTTTAACGCACACCCTGTATATACACACACACACATATATATATATATATATATATATATATATACATACAGAAAGTATCGGATACAATCGAATAAAAATGTACCGTTATTACTCAGGTTTTCCATAAACTTGATCATTAAAGTTTTCTATTATATACAGAAGAATGATTAACTATGAAAAAAATATTGAAATAAGCTATGCAGTGGCGTAGTGAGCTTAAATCGCGCCCGGGGCACAATACCTTTTTAGCGCCCCCCCCCCATTTGAAAACCATATAATATTATTTGTAAAATATACCATTTGGCGCCCCTTTGTGAGAAGCGCCCGGGGCATGATGCCCACTTGCCCCCCTCACTATGCCACTGAAGCTATGTGCGCAACAAAGTGGGCATATAGGGATGCTATAACCAAACGACATACAGGGCTGCTATAACTAAACGGCATATAGGCCTGCTATAACCAATCGGCATATAGATCTGCTATAACTAAACGGCATATAGACCTGCTATAACCAAACGCCATACAAGCCTACTATAACTTAACGCCACACAAGCCTACGATAACTTAGCCTCATGTAGGCCTACTATAACTAATGTTTGTACCAGGGCTAGGTGAGTTATGGACGCTCAGCCTACTAGAGAGAACACTGTAAAACTTTACTGGCAAACACACACACGCACGCACACACACACACACACACTTCCAAAGAAGACGTTTCGTTGTTATTGTCTCCATGCTGTTGTCTCCTATGTAAAAAAAAAAATATATAGCCAATATCTGACAGGTAGAAACTGACCAATGGACAGCAGGCTTGCTGGTAATCGGCCGATTCATAACCGTCGCTACCAGACGATTCCCCTGATGTCAGCGCACAAGTTAACCCTCAAATTGGCCAGACAAAGAGAAGAACCAAAAGTAGCCTAAGGGTAGGGGGGGGTGAGATATTGACCGGAGAGGGGCGGGAAAGAAAGAAGATTGTGATCTCTTTTGTCAAGTATCAATTCAGACGATCACTCGACAACTACTTGGAAACAAGGGATATAACTCTTGAGGACCGCTCCTAGGAAAATAGAATCGTCTTCTCTTTACTTAGAGGAAGGGAGAGTGGGGAAGGGGGTGCCGTTGGCAGAAGCAATTTAGAATAGAGAGTAAATTGTTTGCGAGATTTTGTGGCATTTCTAGCATACAACAAGATGTTATTATTTGTTTATTGTGCTATTGTGTTAGTTTTGAGTTGTTGTTTGTTCTATTATTTATTTTTATTTTATTTTTATACGGCAGTTATGATTTAAAAATTTTATTTTTTTATTAATTTCACGAGTAAATGGTGAAATACTAAAATAATCATATCAATATAGTCAAACTTTACCCCCTTCTTTCTAACAAACTACGAGCTGTATTATTATTATTATTATTTTTCCAGAGATAACAATAACAAGCAAAGATTTCTCAACGTGCAGTCAATCATTGTAACAAAAGAATGGAATATTTGGTGGGGTTGGGGGGGGGTCGATATTTCGTAATTTTTGTACTAAATAGTTTGTTGTGTCATATTTTTTTTTTCAACTGTGATCCGCTGACATCTTTATGGACGGGGCCCATCGCGGGGAGGGGGGGAGCCTTTGAGACTCACGTGGGTCGGAAAGGGGGACAATACAGTTTATGAGCGCCCCACCCCCGGAAAATACACACACACACACACACACACACTTCCAAAGAAGACGTTTCGTTGTTATTGTCTCCATGCTGTTGTCTTCTATGTAAAAACAAAAAGATATAGCCAATATCTGACAGGTAGAAACTGACCAATGGACAGCAGGCTGGAGGGAGGGGGGCCCACCCCGACGTGTTTTAGGTGACGTCAATACTGTTATCTGCTATCATTCAAATAATTTTTAATGGATTATTTATCTGAGAAAGAATATTTTAGTGGTTTTCCCGTTTACAGTGAGAAGGTTTTCCACAGCTTGATACCAATTTTCTTTTTTTTATATTTGCCTAGTAGTTGTGGCTGTAGCAGGAGTAACAGACGATTGTTTAGACAGACATGCGTATGATAGATAGACAGATGGACAGATATAAATGTGATTTATAGTGAGACCGGTACATTAATAGACGGAAAGACAGACATGCGTATGATAGCCAGACATATGGACAGATAAATGTGATTTATAGTGAGACCGGTACATTGATAGTTAGAAAGACAGAAAGATAGGAAGGCAGATAGATTAATTGAGTATTTGATTAAGTATTTGATTGATAAAAGTAAATAAATAGATATCGGAGATAATTAGATACCAGGTAGATAGATGGCTATCATGTGACACCTCTCCCCTCTCTTTATCATTTTAACCGTTTTTTTTTTAAACTAACAATCAATAATGGTGTATACTCTTCTTACTTTGTCCCTACAGCCCATTTAGGGCCCCTGGCCTGCCAATAATAATAAAATAGGCCCTCGTTTATAAAAAAATGTAATACTTTATTTCTCCGTGACTATTTGCCGATTACTTGATACAATAATACAACGACAAAAATATAAATGACTCTTTGCTTGTAAACAGACGTACAGTGTGAAATGTGGCATTAGATTTTATGTAACACTGGCCAAACGTTTTGTACTTTAGTTCGCAAAATTATGTCCCTTTTTTTGTCACAAGCCTTAGGCCCACAGTAACCTTAATCCGGCCCTGCTACTTCACTACACCAAACTATGCTTTATTGCTTTATTCAATAACTAAACTTCAATAACAAAAACTTTTCTTCAATAACTAAACTTTACTTCAATAACTAAACTTTTCTTCAATAACTAAACTTTTCTTCAATAACTAAACTTTTCTTCAATAACTAAACTTTACTTCAATAACTAAAACTTTACTTCAATAACTAAAACTTTACTTCAATAACTAAACTTTACTTCAATAACTAAAACTTTACTTCCATAACTAAACTTTTCTTCAATAACTAAACTTTTACTTCAATAACTAAACTTTTCTTCAATAACTAAACTTTTCTTCAATAACTAAAAACTTTTCTTCAATCCATCAACACTACAAAATCTCGTTTGAAATTTCTTTCACCGATACCTTCTTACCCGTCCAATCTAAAGTCCGAACACCTTCCAGTCAACTTTCTAATACGACCTCCATCCCAGGGGAGGAATCACTGCTGGGGCAGAAAAATGGTTTTCATACCTCAATGCTTAAATCTGCAAGGTCGTTTCCTTGGAGACGACCCCCCACACACACACACACACAGACACTGCTACTCTGCGGGTTTACATTTGTAAAAAAAAAAGGGGGGATTGTGGGTAGAGTGGAGAGATTCGTTTATGACCCGATTTCTGGTGTTCAAATAATAAGGGCACAGAGCCAACCATCTAGGAAAGTTTCGTACATAAGAAAAACGACAACATATATGTTATTTGTGTGAACACTAATTTCTTTGTAATTTAAATAATCACAGCTTTCGATTAAACGAGTTTGTTAAGCATAAGATTATCCTCACAGAGTTTGGTAGCATAAAGTTGTCT
>JAGDYQ010000010.1:1859512-1883630 GCA_021962125.1 Bulinus truncatus | reverse complement strand
TTGTACTTCGTTCAGTTACGTATTGCTCTTCAAGTTGACATCAAAATGTGTTAGGGAAGAAAGGCCCTTGAAATTTTAGGGTTAGGGAGGGAGGGGGGGAGAGATAACTGGGAGGGGAGTACAGGTCGATTCTAAACAAGAGCCCGTGGTAAAATTTGCTTCAATACGTCATAGTGGTGGATGACATCTCATTATAACGAAGTTTTACAGTTTATATTTCATTACAGCGAAGTTTTCGGTTTACACTTCAATACTACGATATTTTGTAGCATAGTTCGTTTCACTTAATTAAGATGTTTACTTCATGTTCAATACAACGAATCATTTGAGTTCATATTTGAAAACAGCGAAAAGATATTGGTCTGTGCAGGATTGTAAGGATATTTAGTGTAATATGCTGATGTTTACGTCAATAATTCAATGATATATTTTGTGAAGGTTTTCGTTTCTCATTAACCGAGCGTACAGCGAGTAGGCACACTGAAACAGTATAGTGTGCAGACGCACTGGAACACATACACGGTGGATAAGTTGAAGTAGCAGTAGTGTACAACGAATGGGAGAAAACGTAGTTTTTCAAAGAACAAAGAAGAGAAAGTGAGAGTTGTGTCCAGAGTGAACGAACCTGTGCAAACCTCCTTTCTTTCGCTGCACTTACACAAACAGACCAAACGTCGTTTGTTCATCTTTGTCTGTTTGTCTTCTATAGTCCAACTCGTTAGTCGTTCATTCGCAATCCTTGGGACTTTTTAAAATAATCAATTGATGGTTTAGCTTGCGAGCACACCAAACAGAGTACACCATACAGAGTGCACCATAGAGAGTAAACCATACAGAGTGCACCGTACAGAGTGAACCATACATATTACACCATTTAGAGTGCAACATACACAGTACAGCATACAGAGTGTACCATACACAGTACACCATACAAAGTGCACCATACAGAGTACAGCATACAGAATGCACCGAACAGTGTGCGCCATACACATTACACCATACAGAGTGCACCATACAGAGTAAAGCATACAGAGTCCACCATACAGAGTGCACCATACAAGTACACCATACACAGTACACCATACAGAGTGCAACATACAGAGTGCACCATAGTGCACCATACAAGTACACCATACAGAGTGCACCATACAGAGTACATCATACAGAGTGCACCATACACAGTACACCATACACAGTACACCATACAGAGTGCACCGTACACAGTACACCATACTGAGTACACCATACAGAGTGCACCATACACAGTACAGCATACAGTGTGCACCATACACAGTACACCATACAGAGTGCACCATACAGAGTGCACCATACAGAGTGCACCATACAGAGTACAGCATACAGAGTGCACCAAACAGTGTGCACCATACACAGTACACCATACAGAGTGTACCATAAGAGTACACCATACAGAGTACACCATACACAGTAAACATACAGAGTGCACCATACAGAGTACACCATACAGAGTACACCATAAGGAGTACACCATACAGAGTACGCCATACGCTATATTTAAGAATATTTCCACATTATTTATTTTGCTTGTTTGCTCGTTATCTTGAGAAGACTGGGTGCTCAACTCGCCTTCAGATGGTATCGATACAAATATTTAGCTCGAGTATTATTTTTCAGAATAAGCCACAGAATACATAATGTTAGAGGTGGGGGGGGGAAGAGAGACTTACTCAGACAAGAGTACATGACGTACCTTGTAGGTCATGTCAAGTGTACATTATTTTGTGTTGACAGAGAAACTAGAAACAAGATGGAGGTCTTTATTGGTACCAATATGTTTCTTGCAATCTTAAAATATTGCCTCGATACGTTACACAACTGTGATTCTCAACCCCCCCCCACACACACACCCACACACACACACACACCCTATACCAAAGGATGCAAAATTATGTCCGCGAGTACCCCAGATATATAAGTTCGCGAATATACGTATTCTCATAATGGAATATGTTTACCTTTCTAATGCGGCACTTGGGCACTCGGAGAGCTGGCCGCTTTCTTCTTCAAACTATGAGGCTTGTTTTAAATGAAAATTCTATGTCTCTGTGTACCCTTGTATAACCCTGTCATGTACCTCCAGGGGGGTAAGCCGACCAACGGTTGAAAACCGCGGTTTAATAGGCCTGTGAATGGTTCATGTTTTTTTTTATTTCGTTTTAGTTTACAGCGTATTGAATCAGTTTGTTGTATATGTAGCGTCATCGGGTCTTTTAGCTTTAAACCCTTCATGTTGCTTGTTGGTATATTTATACTAGCTGTACCCTGCAAAACTTTGCATAGAGTTATATCCCCTTAGGCTTGATCGGTAGGCTAGGTTATTTTTTTTGGTTTCGGGCAGATCCGATTTTGTTCAGGATTGTATTTTAAACTGGAAAACTGTTGTATTAATTCTTTACTTTCGATTTAACGCAGAACCCAAATCGCTATTATTTATATAGATTGTCGCCCGTCTGCTTCACTGATCAAAGATATTATCCATTTTATATGAGTATCTTAAATCTATGATTATACAACTGACCAACGGATTTGATGTATTTTTCAGTTCCCAGAGTCGGACATGAGGAGAATGCTGTACCTGTACATTCCACCTGTCCTCATCATCATGGGCACCTTGGGAAACGCCTTCTCGTTCATCATCCTGAGGAGGAAACAGATGCTGAAGGTTTCATCGTACCTTTACCTCGGTATGTCAACAGAGTTTGTCTAGCTTGCACGTACATTTGTAAATCATGCGGCGCACAACCCAATAGACAAAGCTCACAAAATACGACAGTTTCATTTTCTCCTTGTATTAAACGGAAAAAAAAAATTTAGTTTATTCTTGTTTTTTTTAAAACTTGGTGATTGAAAACTAACTTGGAACGAGGGCGTTCTTTTAGGATGGGAGAACTAGGGGGCGGGACAGCGCCCCTTCCCTCACTGTTAACGGCGCCCAAACCAAAATACAATAAAATGACTTAGTACTATGGGTCATGGGACCCCCCCCCCACTTGTCGGGGTTTTTTTTATAACTAATGATAATATTTTTGCCAAGGACCCCCCCCCCAGATGAAACTTTTTTCCTCGCCCACCCAGCCCCTCCCCCACACACACACACACCCCCATCCCCAAAATGTACCTTTGCCTAGGCGAATCAAAAGCTACTTTACCCAAAATGCAGCGTTGTTTAGGGCCCCAAAAATTTTACCTTTACCCTCGGGCCTTCTTCCTCCCCCCCCCCACCCACCCATTAGTCGAGATGGTTAGAAGTCTTGGCTGGTCAGACGTGAGTCGGCTGTTCGCTTCTGGATGTATCTTGTTTCCGATCACAACTCTTCAAGAAAGGGCGGCGGAGGGGGGGAATGGGAGGGGGTTGGGGGACGTAAAATAAAGATGAATGACTTGCGCCGCGTGGAATCAGTAAGGAGCGTATGGTGAGGACTGAATCAACTCTTCGGAGCCGTCAATTTGTTGGGGGGGGGGGCTAGGGGGGGGTCGACGGGTGATGGTAATAGCAATACTGGCGGTACAAACTGACCGGTGAAACTAGTTGGCAGTAATTTACAAGATGTTCCTATCTGAGGTGTGGTTTGTGCGGGAGGGGGTGGGTGGGAGGAGGGCTGCCAGAGATTTCCTGATAATAGGCACCTTTCGGGGGGGGGGGGTGTCCATTAGCATCAAATTAAATAGGAATCTATACGAGTGGGGGGCCCTGTTTTATAATGATTGCCCCATGGGGCCCCAGGATATTTATGAGGATCTGGTGTACCCAGGAAGTACAACTGTTACTTTCTTTGACCATGGCTAAAGTTGACTTAGCCAATAGCCAGGAGAGATAGACAGACGAATGGAGAGATAGAGAGAGTGTGAGAGAGACACATTTATACCAGCTCCAAAACATTCTTATAGTTATAGCTTCCGGCCTTTATATATATATATCAGTTTTGGGATCAAGGCTTCGAATATTCAAAAATTACAAGTATGAATATTCCCTTTAACCCTACAAATATTACAATTAGAAATTGACAAATTAAATATTTATTGAAGCTTTCTTTTTGTCATTCAGTCTCTTCTATCACTAAACTTTATTTTATTCCTTTCTTACACTCTCGCAAAGAGTTATGTCGTTTTTGTTGTTTTTCTTTCGACTATCTCTACACTCTGTCTGTCTTCCGTCTGTCTATCTATGGTGTTTTTTAGATGGTTTATTCACCTCTATTTATTCATCAATGTATCTTTCTATCATTCCTTCCCCTCCCCCCCATGCCGTTGTTCCTCTTGTTATCTTGTTGTATTTCTGAGTTAATTTATTTCATTTGACTTTATCGCATCTAAAATAATGAATTCATTTTCAGTCTTTTTTTGCTCCTTTTTTTTTTATATTTCTTTCAATCTTCTCTTTCTCTCATTCCTCTGTACCCCTCTTCCCCCCCCCCCCCCCCAAACCAGTGACTTCCATCTCTACAAATCAATTTCATGTTTGTCCAAGTGATGCAGAAATATTTTTGTTTTAAAACAACGTGAAAACATTTAGCCCCAAGTTTTCTGTCAACTATGACGTCGCCTTATAAAAATATTGGATCTGCTCTCGTTTCTGAAGATCTACTGAACTCTTTGAGACAGCAGCGAGGGGGGGGGGGGAAATAAAAATAGTAATTGAAAAAAAACTAGGAAGAGGTTGTTGAGGCGGAGGAGGGGAGGAGGAGGAGGGGGAGGAATTTCAAGAAAAAAAAAAACGGGGAACGTTTATTGTGAATGAGTTGTACAAACTTGGGTTTCTCAAGAGCTTACAACACTCGCGTGGAAAAAAACTTTGTAAAAGATAAACTGCAAAGGATTATGACAAAAATAATATTTGGCATGAAAATCTGTTTCTCTAAAATCAATTTCCTGCCAGGTTGTGTGTGATTCACATTTATTTTACAGAAATCTTTTTTTTTTTTTATTTTTCGGATAAGAATAAAACCGGTTATGATTTAGCAGCAGCTTTGCAAGCCATAAAATTGCTTAGGCTGATCTTTCTTGCTCTTAATCATGCAACCATAATACATAAATCCTGCTTTAAGCATACAACCATAATGCATTAATCCTGCTTTAAGCGTGCAACCATAATGCATTAATCCTGCTTTAATCATGCAACCTAGTGTTGTTTTCGTTAACGAAAACTAAAACTAAAACCTTCGTTGACGAAAATGTTGACTTTTCGTCAACGAGAACTAAAACTAAAACTAAAATTAGCAGCAAGACTAAAACTAGACGAAAACTGAAATTATTACTGAAAAAACGAAATAAAAACTGAAACTAAAATATAGTGTTGCTTTCGTTCACGAAAACTAAAACTAAAACCTTCGTTAACGAAAATGTTGACTTTTCGTCAACGAGAACTGAAACTAAAAATAAAATTAGAAGCAAGACTAAAACTAGACGAAAACTAAAATTATTACAGAAAAAAACGAAATAAAAACTAAAACTAAAATATGACCTGGGACTAAAACAACACTAATGCAACCATAGTACATTAATCCTGCTTTAATTATGCAACCATAATGCATTAATCCCGCTTTAATCATGCAACCATAATGCATTAATCCTGCTTTAACCATGCAAACATAATACATTAATCCTGCTTTAATCCTGATACCTACAAGTGGATAATCACGTGAAGATTTATGTCAAAAAAAGGAATGATAAAAATATTAGTTTTTTTTTCATCTCAGGATAATCAGACGATCCCAGTAACAATCACGTGGTTTATCCCGGATCCCTGTAAAAATCACATGGCTTATCCCTGGGTCCCAGCAACAATCACGTGGTTTATCCCTTGATCCTGCATTGAATCTCTACATGCACTTCATTTGGTGACTCGCCCTATCCCCTGGTGGGGCTACAATCGCGAGAGTGGCGCCATGGGTCACACAATTCCATTTTACACACAACATGAAAGGGCAAAATGGGTACATATTTCTAACCATATCCTCTCCCCCACCCCCCACCCCACCCCCCCCCAGTCTAACGGTCAACATGGCCGTGCAAAATCTGCCCCGATAAAATCAAATTCTACTCTACACCCGACTATTTATCTTGCCGCTGCATTGAAATAACTATTTTATTATACCAGCTACGCTGTTCACTACTCTTCTAGCGATGATGAATCAATCACTGACCAACACACAAGTGAGACTTTCAATAATTGACCACAACACAAATCATCCTTTCAGTCACTGTCCACCCACACAGATCAGACTTTCAGTCACTGTCCGTCCACCCACACAAATCAGACTTTCAGTCACTGTCCACCCACACAAATCAGACTTTCAGTCACTGTCCACCCACCCACACAGATAAGACTTTCAGTCACTGTCCGTCCACCCACACAAATCAGACTTTCAGTCACTGTCCACCCACACAAATCAGACTTTCAGTCACTGTCCGTCCACCCACACAAATCAGACTTTCAGTCACTGTCCGTCCACCCACACAAATCAGACTTTCAGTCACTGTCCGTCCACCCACACAAATCAGACTTTCAGTCACTGTCCACCCACACAAATCAGACTTTCAGTCACTGTCCACCCACACAAATCAGACTTTCAGTCACTGTCCACCCACACAAATCAGACTTTCAGTCACTGTCCACCCACACAGATCAGACTTTCAGTCACTGTCCGTCCACCCACACAAATCAGACTTTCAGTCACTGTCCACCCACACAAATCAGACTTTCAGTCACTGTCCACCCACCCACACAAATCAGACTTTCAGTCACTGTCCACCCACACAAATCAGACTTTCAGTCACTGTCCACCCACACAAATCAGACTTTCAGTCACTGTCCACCCACACAAATCAGACTTTCAGTCACTGTCCGTCCACCCACACAAATCAGACTTTCAGTCACTGTCCACCCACCCACACAAATCAGACTTTCAGTCACTGTCCACCCACACAAATCAGACTTTCAGTCACTGTCCACCCACACAAATCAAACTTTCAGTCACTGTCCGTCCACCCACACAAATCAGACTTTTAGTCACTGTCCACCCACACAAATCAGACTTTCAATCACAAACCATAATATCGCCTTTGATCGAAGCTGAAGAATTACTTAAACGGAGCCTGTTTTCAATTCAGCTGGTTAGCGATTAATTTTATTAATGCAGACCTCTCCGTTTCAATGGATGTCGTAAAACAATCAATTGCGTTGCTTGTTATTGTGGGTTTTTCGACCAATGAACTATCTGGACCAATCAACGTTTATATTTCTAGTTGTTTTTGTGCTTTGGTTTTTTTTAGCTTGGAGAGTATAGTCTACTTTGACGTCATCAATGCTTGTCCGCGAAGAAATCAAAGTTTTGTTTATTTTTTATTTAGTTGTTATTGGAATAGTTTTATTTTCATAATTTATACTCGATTGATACTAAAAAAAATATGAAAATAGGTCACTTGATATGCTTGTGTCACGAGGCAGTACATACCACAACAATATTTACCTTATGTAGGTCAATATTAGGACATCTTATGACGACTGCCTGGCCACATCTCTCTGAGCCATCTGTAATTTAACAACGCCAATGCTGGCAACAATTTAATAGACGCGATTTGCTGTTGGCCAGATTTCGTCCAATTACATCGACCAAATGATTTCCCGTGAACATGGGGAACTAGCAGATCGCTGTGTCCTCGAATCTTTGTAAACAAATGTGTGAATTCTGAAATCCATTAAAAACTGTTTTAACGCCAATCACATTAGAAATTTTTTTTCATTTTTACGGACATTTTTTTTATTGAGTAAATAGATTTCTTCAGATCGAATGCTTTTGCTCGTTTGATTTTTTTTTCTCTTACAAATGGTAATGCTTCTATGTGGATTTATTTTTTTACTCCTTAATGCTTTCGTGGACAAACATTGATGACGTCAAAGTAGATTATACTCTCCATGCTAAAACTCTAATAGAATAGCGATGGATTGTTTGTAAACAATCGCTGCTTAGTTACTACGTTACTGCTACAATTCAGTGTGTCTGAAGCTGTTTAGAATAGAGATGAATACATGTACATTTATGCGGTAGTGTTGAAACTATTGGTCATACCATGTAATGCGCGAAAGGACAGTTTGATCAGGAAGTGACCACAGATTGGCACAGAAATTAGGTCGACTCTCGGTCATCAGTTGTGGATCGATGCTGTTGAACTAGTGACCTCACTGATTGGGTTAGCGTGAAGGGCTCTAATCCGGAGAAAGTCATTCACGTTTCGTGACAGACACGCGTGACAGTCTGCATTGTGTGTTGAATATGCCCGTGAAACATGTTTCGTGACAGACACGCGTGACAGTCTGCATTGTGTGTTGTGTTCGCCCCGTGAAACATGTTTCGTGACAGACACGCGTGACAGTCTGCATTGTGTGTTGTGTTCGCCCCGTGAAACATGTTTCGTGACAGACACGCGTGACAGTCTGCATTGTGTGTTGTGTTCACCCCGTGAAACACGTTTCGTGACAGACACGCGTGACAGTCTGCCAAATAACTGTCTCCTGACAGACATGCGTAAACATATGTAATGTGAACTTCCTGTTTGTGAACTGTTGATTGTTACAATATCAACTGAGATCTGGTTGGAATATAGAACAAAAAGTAGCAACTAAACTCTGGGATCTGGTTGGAATATAGAACAGATAGTGGCAACTAAACTCTGGGATCTAGTTGGAATATAGAACAAAAAGTAGCAACTAAACTCTGGGATCTGGTTTGAATATAGAACAAAAAGTAGCAACTAAACTCTGGGATCTGGTTGGAATATAGAACGTGTTGTTAGAACGAAACTTTATTCAGTAATTAAAGATGTTTATTTAGGATATGCAGATATTATCTAATACTATCTTTGATCTCTCTGCACTTAATTTATATCTTCGGTACAAAAATAATTTAAAAAAAAAACAAGTACAAGAGGCCAAGTGTGACCAATGATCTAACCTTGCCTTCCCCTCCAAACACACACACACACACATACACACACACACACACTTAAATCCAATTAAAACTAGAACCAATTAAACTCTCTTTTTAAAGCTTTCGTTCATTGGATACGTTGGTTATTCCCCCTTTTTCCTTTACCTCAAATCCATTTCCCAGATTAAATTGTTGGCCAAATTTAAATTACGCTGGCTTCAAATGTCATGGGGAAAAAAATATATATGCCTTGCCTTACCAATCATTGAGTGGTATATGCCAGGTAAACTGATCTGCCAAGCAATCATTGAGTGGTGTATGCCAGGTAAACGGATCTGCCAAGCAATATTTCATTTCAAAAGAATCACCACATAGTTAATATATATTATTTTAAAACCAATAAATAAATATTGATATTTGAGATGTTCGAATACATTGATATGGATTACTGACTAATTATGTTGATTTTGTAACGTTACCATGTGAAATTTGATAGTAAAGGTAAAATGGTTCATTGAAATTATAATTTACAGTTCATTAGAGTCTGTCAAAAAAAGAAAGTTTACATTACGAGATATAGCAGTAAACAATGATTTACAGTACACTGACCTGTATAAATGTATTGTAATGTAAACTTCATTTACTCTATATTACTTCATCGTGAATATTCCAAGGCCCCACTGGTCGCCAGTCGGACACAGTTCTGTGTAAGCCCGGGGCCCAAGTTGTATGAGGGGGGCACTCATGTCTTGTCAGGAACACGTCATTTTCATGGGTATTGTATTATTTATCTGCAAGATAACGGAGATGTGAGTGATGCATTGCGCGACATTTTAAACATTCATTGGTACATATAACATTTGATTTTTACTTACGACTTTTGTTGTTTTACATATAACATTTATTTTACATGTAATATTTGATTTTGTACATATAACATTTATTTGATTTTGTACATATAACATTACATGTAATTTGATTTTTACATATAACATTTCATTCGACAAGAAAGTTTATGACTTAAAGCAACATCATTAAAAAAATGATGGGCTGATTGGTGAAGGGGGGGGGTCGATAAGCCAGCCATGATCAAACTACGGCACGCGAGTCTAAATCCGGCGAACCGGATAGTTTTCCCGAATCGCCACTAGTTATATTGTCTGAAGTATAGCACAAACCCTTAATGTTATGACGTTTTCACGGTCAGTTTTGGTCAGTTAAAAAAATACCAACTATTCATCCGTCTGCTTTTGTTTCGACCCAACGGTCAACTTTACGAGCTCAACGTGCCCCGCTACTCAAAGAGTTCCCCCCCCCCCACCCTAGAGGCTATAAGCTGTCGTCCAAGATACGCACCTCCGCCAACCCATGACCATTTCCCGAGTATTTATGTATTGCTGGTCGTCTTCTTACGATCTTCTTACGATCTACGTTGAAATATCTTATTTATTTGTTGTATTCGTTTCTTCTCTATCTCTCTCTTTCTCTCTTTACCAGCGTCGCTGGCTGTGATTGACACTTTCGTCCTGTACAACGGCCTCCTGGTCGTGTGGGTGGAGGAGCTTGGATACCACCTGAGAAACGTCAGCAACTGGCTGTGCAAGCCTCTTGTCACCTTCGGTTACGTCGCATCGGATTTCTCCGTCTGGCTAATTATAGCCGTCACAGTGGAAAGGTAAATAATTGGACTATCCTATTCTTTGTAATGTGGTGTGGGGTTTTGATAAGTCATCAGTAGTATTAATTAGCTACGTCAGCAAGTCATCTGATATCCTGTCCTACAAGTCTAGGGTTCAAATCTGGAAAGATATTAGGGTTGGTTTTGTTTTAAAAAAAATCCGGGACATTCTACAAATGATTTAGGATGATATGGTTCGCCGTATGGGGCGAGCAGCATGACAACTGAGAGGGGTGTCCGGCGCCTGGTTGGGTCCAGTGGTCGGCTATAAAATGATAATGTCAGGGGCGACTCTGGTTGTCAGGGGGCCAATGATTGGTCAGTGGCGGTCCAGCTGTGATTAGGTCACGGTGCAGGAGACAAGCTCTCCTTCCGGAAACGCCCCAGCAGCCCAGGACGTGATGAGATCAAAACAGCTGGACAAGGAGGATGGATGGATGGAATGATGGAGTGGTGGATGGATATATGGATGGATGGAAGGAGTGATTGATGAATGGATGGATGGATGGATGGATGTAGTGGTGGATGGTTATATGGATGGATGGATGGATGGATGGAGTGATTGATGAATGGATGGATGGATGGAGTGGTGGATGGATGGATGGATAGATGGATGGAGTATTGGATGAATGGATGGATGGATGAATGGATGGATGGATAGATGCATGTATGGAGTGGTGGATGGATGGATAGATAGATAGATGGATGGATGGAGTGGTGGATGGATGGATGGATGGATGGATGAATGAATGGTTGGATGGATAGATGGATGGAGTGGTGGATGGATGGATGGATGAATAGATGGATGGATGGAGTATTGGATGAATGGATGGATGGATGAATGGATGGATGGATGGATAGATGCATGGATGGATGGTTGGATGGAGTGGTAGATGGATGGATAGATAGATAGATGGATGGATGGAGTGGTGGATGGATGGATGAATGGATGGATGGATGAATGGATTGCTGAATGGATGAATGGATGGATGGATGGATGAAGGGATGGATGGATGGATAGATAGATAGATGGATGGATGGAGTGGTGGATGGATGGATGAATGGATGGATGGATGAATGGATGGATGGATGAATGGATGGATGGATGGATGGATGGATGAAGGGATGGATGGATGGATAGATAGATAGATGGATGGATGGAGTGGTGGATGGATGGATGGATGGAGTGGTGGATGGATGGAGTGGTGGATGGATGGATGGATGGATGGATGATTGGATGAATGCATGGATGAATGGATGGAGTGGTGGATGGGTGGATGGAGTGGAGGATGGATGGATGGAGTGATTAATGAATGTATGGATGGGTGGATGGAGTGATTGATGGATGAATATGGATGGATGGAGGAATGGAAGGATGGATGAATTGATGGATGGAGTTATGCATGGATGAATGGATGGATGGATGGATGGATGGAGGGATGGATGAATGGATGAATGGAACAGAGGAGACAGACAGTAGTTATCAAAGTAGGTCGCGAAGTGTAAAAGTATGAGAACCGTCGCTTTAGATCTTGTATAAATAATTCACAGTTGTTATCCGTATAGCCCGATATCAACTGTCAGAAGCTGACATCATGTGTAAGTCAGTCTCCTCTGTAAGCCTTCTTGCATCTATCGATAGGTCGTAAAACAACAATACATGTACTTAAATTATCTCGTCGTGAGAGCTGACACTTTTCATGGACATTGATGGACCAACGCCGTCCGAGTACACTGGAATCAGTTGAACTGTTACAAAATGTGTTTGTACTATAGTTTGCTGAATATGAATATAAGTACTGATAGTTTTAACCCTTAATTAATTTACATAATAATTTACATAATAATTTACATAATAATTTACATAATCATTTACATAATAATTTACATAATAATTTACATAATAATTTTTGGTTTGAAAATGAAATGTGTTTGGTTGTATTATACAAAGAAGATAACACATTTAATTAAAATAAAATTGTATTATTTTTGGGTAATTCAAATTTACGCTGAATTTATTTTATTTAAATTTTAACTTAACTTTTTTTTTAAAGAAATCAGGGGAGAGTACTAACGTTGAGACATCGAATCTTATGACGTCTGCCACGTTCAAAGTGGTCCGATCTCAGTGACGCCCTTGTTTTGTATAAACTGTAAATAACTAAAACAAACAAAAAATTAGATATACATGTATTCTATCAGGAAACTGCGACTCATAGGTTCAAGGTCGTTGGATAGCAATGTTTGACCCCGCGCTAGATTAGAAAAACCGTGCGCTGTGGTGAACGCCATTTTGTCTATCGTTGAATTTTATATGAAGGATTTAATTTATTTATTGTGTCTTTTCATTTTCATTTAAGTTTGAGATAAAAAAAAATGTATTTTTGTGTTATTTTAGTTTGTTTTTCGTTTGTTTCAATTCGCTGCTCCAGTCTTCAGATATAACCGAGGTCAAGTCTACAATAAGACATTGATTTGTTATTTATCTGTCGTTAAAAAAATACAGGA
The DNA here is from genome assembly GCA_021962125.1 of Bulinus truncatus. Classification (NCBI taxonomy): domain Eukaryota; kingdom Metazoa; phylum Mollusca; class Gastropoda; family Planorbidae; genus Bulinus; species Bulinus truncatus. The sequence continues at coordinate 1,870,478 of JAGDYQ010000010.1, read as the reverse complement.
GAAAATGTGCATCGAGCTCCGAAAATAACATTAGCACCCTGTGCTGTCACGTGGGAGGACGGACACACACACACACACACCCCACCCCCGGGAAAGAGGGGACAATTGGTTTAATTTTTTTTGTGTTGACTTGTGGCTGTTCTTTTCAACTCCCTGTCCTCGGGGTATTTGCGTGTGTGGGTGTTGGCTTCAGACTAATTTTTTTCCCCCTTTAACTTCGAATTTCAGTCGTTTTATATAGAACATGTCTCCAACGTTTATTTATGTAACAGGAAGTGAACAAATGTTACTATTTATAGATACTGAATGAAAAGATAGGCGTGTTTCCCCCTTGCCAGTCATTTTATGTTCATCTGCCAAACAATTTACAGATATTATTTTGTTATTATTTTTTCACACAAATTTATAGCATTGGAAACTTTTTTGTTTATTTTTTTTAATTACGTCACATCCTGGTTTGAGTGTCGGAACAAAAAATAATTTAATTATATTTTCAAAAAAAAATGTTACTTTTTGTTACAATTATCATGTTACTTAACTCGGTTGTTCTTAGTGGTCAATACGATGATTTGTTTTTTTTGTTTTATGAAAAAAAAAATTATTGTTGAATTTGTTTTGCCTTTTGCCATTTCAGTGGGTGGGTAGGTGGTTGGGTGGATAGATGGATGGGTGGATGGATAGATGTTTGTATAGATAGATAGATAGATAGATAGATAGATAGATAGATAGATAGATAGATAGATAGATAGATAGATAGATAGATAGATAGATAGATAGATAGATAGATAGATAGATAGATAGATAGATAGATAGATAGATAGATAGATAGATAGATAGATAGATAGATAGATAGATAGATAGATAGATAGATAGATAGATAGATAGATAGATAGATAGATAGATAGATAGATAGATAGATAGATAGATAGATAGATAGATAGATAGACAGACAGAAGGACTGATGCACACACTGATGAATGACAGACAGACCAGCACTCAGGGGAGTTAATCTATTGTTGTTGATCTAATCCTCTACAGGTACATTGTCGTCTGCTTCCCCTTCCAGGCCAGCTCCATGTGCAACCTGTCCCGGGCCAAGAAGGTCATCGTGGGCCTCTTTCTAATCATGTTCTCACTCAACCTCCATTTCTTCTGGACAGTGGAGATCGTCAGGGTCAGTGGTCATTTCTCAACACTTTTTTTTTAAACAAATATTGATAGTTTTATTTTGTCCCAACTATCTGCAAGACTCGATACCAGCGACCTTAGCGAGCCAGTCACGTGACACAAACAAAACACCTGGCATTGGGTCGCCCAGACGAATTAATTTTTATATACAGATCGGCTGTCAATGCGCGTATTGACGTGTGACGCCCTGCATCAATTAGCCAGTCTGCTATGACTCCTTTGAGTCACTTTCCGTTGATGTCTGACCTGTATATATTAATACCCGATTCTTCATCGCCAGACAAGGGCGGCCAAGAATACAGTCGATGAGACATGAATTCTGATGCTGTTTTTTTTTTCATTTCATAATTAGGGCCGCATTAAATTGTATAGATCTAGTGGGTGGAAAATGTAATTATAATAAAATGAAATTGAACTGTAAAACTCAAACTAATAAATTAAGAAACAGAATGTGCCAAACAATATACCATTGAATAACTTTCGCCCATATAAAAGCGTCTCGAACGAGTGTGTTGCATGGTAGTAGTAGTCGAATGTATAAAAGTCATAATTCAACAACTCGCAGATGTGCATAGCTCAACAACTCATAGCCAAACAGGAATCCACATTACTCCTAATACTTTATATCTACTGTACCACTTTTGAGTTACGTGTGTTGTTGTTGTTGATGTTGTTGTTGATGTTGTTGTTGATGTTGTTGTTGATGTTGTTGTTGATGTTGTTGTTGATGTAGTTGTTGTTGTTGATGTGTACACACAGTCCCAAGCACTAGTCAATGTAACAAGTAACAAACACCAAGCATTCCAATCAACTCTAACTACACTCCAACCCCAACCAACCCACCCCCTTTTTTTCATAAGGGCCATCACTCGTGATTAGTGTACCAATTGTTTCCTCTTCTTTACCTCCACGTGGACGGTGGTCAAGCTATGTAACTCTTTGACAAAGATGGAGTTGTGTCCCTTTGTGTATGACAACAACTAAATATTTTTTTTTCATTTTTAAAAACTCTGGCAACTGATCAGTAACTCGTCTGCAAATGAAGTTTACAATGGCTTTTTAAAACAAAGATAACTTGAATCACGAAGCTCCCTGCAGCTCAAAGAAATTAATGTTTGCGTTAAAGTGATTAATTGTCAGAATTGAATAATTAATACGTTTTTTTTTTCCGTTTATGAAATTTTTAACAGCTCATTTAATACAATCGGGGTTCTATCGCTCTGTAGGGTTGGTCTCGGTGGCACTTGGTTTGTGAGCACCGTCTACATGTTTTCGACCACGGGTTCAATTCCATGTAAGTCCAGTCACCAAGCCATGTTCTAAGTGGTGCCTCTGACAACTTTCCACTCTGGGCAGCGGTGGGGCTGAAAGAAGGGGCCTGACCCAATACTTCCTTACAGGCAGCAATCGAACATTACCTTACGCAGTGCTTTAGAAATACAATTTTGCCTGTTTTATTTTTTTTTTAAGCCTAAATTGCGTTAAACTATAATAAATCAAAGCAGTGTCATGAAACCAAACAGAATCGGCCTTGTGTGTGACATCAACGAGCTGTCATTCTGTCATATGCCAGGCAAGATGTCTTCGGTGCATGGATTCGTTCATAAAAGTTCACTGGTATTGTACTTGTGCACAAAAAGAGACAGGAAACAGAAAAAAAGTCAATTATGTTATGTCGTTCAACCTCGCCCTTACATGAAGAAAAAATAGTTTGCAGAAAAATAAAACTAAAGTTTAAACAAAGCAATATATATATATATATATATATATATATATATATATACATATGCATACACACACACATATATATGCATATACACACGCACACACATATAACTATATATATATATATTGCACGTGTTTTTATCTCGACTACTGCTATTCCTTTGGGATTACATTTTTAGATTAAGTAATCGATTCTTGCACTATACTCGTATTCGTGTCTCGTGTCAAATTGTTGTTTCTTTTTCGTTTCGTTTTGTTTTTATTTTTGAAGTTCATCGTCAATAAACTTTTTTGTAATCAACTTCATTACCAAGAGTCAGTTTGAAATGGAAAATTCCGTGAATTAAAATGATTGTTTATATAAATAACTGTTTTGTGGCGAATACAGGGATGCGGGGAGGGGGGGGGTGTTATTGTAAAGTGAAATATTTTTAGAAATGTTTTTTGTTTGTTTCGTGTTTGTTGTTTTTTTGTTGTATTTTAATAACCAACTCGGTGTTTTTGATGAAAGGGCCGGTGGTAAAATAAAATTCAGAATTCAGACATTTTTATAACTCGATTAAAATTTGTTAACTAGGTTTTATTCTCTTTGTTCAACCAATGAAAATAGAAAATTAATTTCTCGAGTGTTTTCATCAAGCGAAAGTACAAAAGCATTTTTTTTTTAAAAAAGTCAACAAATTCAAAAATTATTAAAAAAAATAAATTTATGTTTACGAAAGGTACATAATATCAGGAGTGCCCGGCACCAGGTACATAATATCAGGAGTGCCCCGGCACCAGGTACATAATATCAGGAGTGCCCCGGCACCAGGTACATAATATCAGGAGTGCCCGGCACCAGGTACATAATATCAGGAGTGTCCCGGGCACCAGGAGTGTAGGAAGGGCACTGCGAATTGTGCGGCCGCCGTTAAATTTTTTTTGCACTTTTCAGACTGGGTGCAGATCACAGGTCGCCACATCGGCTAGCTACGGCTCTGCTTCGGGCCCCTGGCGAAGAAAAAAACGTGGGCCTCTCTAAACTTAAATACAGACTAGAAAAAATAAAACTTTACGCGAAAAAAAAATTTAATAAATAAGATTTATAAAAGTGCAGTAATTAAATGGAGGAAAAACATAATGCACTACATTATACAATTATTGATTTAATTTAACATTTCTAAGTCTAAAAGCGTGGGCGCCCATCCGGAACAATTAGACGATGCGTTTATTTATTGATAATTATCAACAAATGGAAAGCCATATTTAGTTCAGGATATTGTAATCACCAAAACTTTTCATTTTTAATAATAATAATTTCTAGAAAATAGTTGCACGACATAATAAATTATTTTGTTGATTTTTTTTATTTCATCAAAACTTATTTTAAAATGATATATAAATTATGTTTGGCCAAAACGTCTTAAAGCGCTTGAATAGCAGCACATCCGGTCCAGTTGTACTACCCCCAAATGTCTTATTGAAGACGGCTGTGTTTGTAAACATACCATTGGCCAGTAGTCTAAATTAGGGGAAGTACCTAGCTCAATAAACATTGGCATGTCCACTGGACAGTATACAAGCAAAGAAATAGGTCATGAAAAAATTGTACCAACTAACTGCCAAACGGCTGTGTTTGTAAACATACCATTGGCCAGTAGGCTCAATTAGGGGAAGTACCTAGCTCAATAAACAGTTGTGTCAACTTCTATGCCAGTTAAATGAACAACACTTTTCGACCTAGTAGTCATAACTAAATGAATATAGCCGCAACATTTGATCTTATAACACTTGATTTTTTATAACTAAATTGAAATGCACTGGTGTAGCTGGTTATTTATATGAAAATAAAAACTTCTAGAGATTTTTAGAATTTCCCGAAACCTTCTCAAGTTTTCCACGTTTTTCTAGAAGCTTTTAGAACCTTCTAGAGATTTCATAGAACATTTTAAGAACCTTCTAGAATTTTAGAGATTTTTCTAAAACTTTCCATACATACTCACATTTAAAATTCATTCAAAATGTTTAAAAAATTTCAGTGTCGATGAGGCAATACAAAATAAAGTCATAAATTCATGAAATTTTTTCTGTGCTGTTTAAAGTCAAAGGAAGCACAAAAAACAAAATGTTCCAATAAAATTTGACAAAAAGTTATTTTGGGCCACCCTAATACACATATATATATATATATATATATATATATATATATATATATATATATACTTATAAGACGCATTTGTTGTCTGTCTGTCTGTTCCCTTATAACTCAAGATCCAGACAAACAAATAACGTGAAATTTGTTACACATACACATAATTACATGGGGAAGGTTATAGGACAGGTTTCGTTTCATCTCGATGGGTAGTTTAATTGTAATTAATTTTCTTTTATTTTAGTATTTTACTATATTAAAGTAATCTCGACGGCGCCATAAATAAAATTCCTCTGTGACGTCGTTTCCCGATGATCGAATAGTATTGTGTCTTTGTGATGCAAAGAATTGTTGTTGTTTTTTCATGCTCTCTGATTTGTACAGTTTGAGGAAGGTAAAAGAATGACGAAGAGAGAGAGAGGGGGGAGAGAGAGAGATAAAGAGAGAGAGGGGGGCAGGGGGAGAGAGGGGAAAGGGGGTAGGAGGGAGGAAGGGGGGGGGGAGAGAGGAGGGAGGGGGATGGACAGGGGGGAGAAAGGAGGGGGGAGAGAGGGAGATGGGAGAGGGAGCAGGGGGAGAGGGAGAGAGAGAAGGAAGGGAGGGAGAGAGGGGGTAGGGAGGGAGAGAGAGGGAGGGAGGGAGAGAGGGTGGGAGAGAGATAAGAGGGAGTGAGGGGGCAGGGAGGGAGAGAGAGGGAATGAGGGAGGAAGGGGAGAGAGGGGGAGGGAGAGAGAGGTGGAAAGGGGAGGGAGGGAGAAAGGAGGGAGAGAGGGGTTAGGGAGGGAGAGAGAGGGGAGGGAAGGAGAGAGGGAGAGGATGGGAGAAATGGGAGGAAGAGATAAAGAGAAAGAGGGGGCAGGGAGGGAGAGAGAGGGAAGGAGGAGGGAGGAGGATGGACAGGGGGAGAGAAGGGGAGAGGGGAGAGAGGGAGATGGGAGAGAGGGAGGGAGGGAGGGAGAAAGGGAAGGAGGGAAAGGGAGAGAGGGGGAGGGAGGGAAAGAGAGAGGAAGGGAGAGAGGGGGTAGGGAGAAAACAGAAGGTAAACAGAAAACCTTATTTTAAACCCGGGCAAAGCCGGGTACTTGCAACTAGTATATATATATATATATATTTCTTGATTATTATACTTGTTGTTTTTTTTTTGCTCACTTCCGCCTATTTACGCTTGTCTCTATAAGACCAATAAAATGTGCACGATTTCGCGCACCAATGTACCGATGTTAAACGTGTCTTGCTTTGACGCGATCGTCTCGGTGCGGATTCGTTCCGATTATAAACATAGATATAAAAAACATTCACTTTGTAATTCAACAAAATGTGAAGCTCATGGACTCAAAAATTGTTCAAATTGTTTTTGTCATTTTGAATTTTTACATGCGCCATCTATGAGTCTTCTCACTAAATAAGAACAGATCCGAATTCCGGTTACAAGATTTACAGTCAAACAAGCTGACCAAAAAGTAAAGTTAAAGAAATGGTTATAAATGGCGGCTTCTATGGACAGGTTCCAAACTACGCACCCGGTGCGCGAGCCGTTAAAACCGCCTCTGTAAGCGATATGGTAGAATGGCGTGGGTCTAATTTTAGAGGAAAATATATAGACACCAAGTTTGATTACGTCATTAGCTTCTATTTAACCAAGTCTTAAGTGGATTGATCTCTGTCCCACACACGCAATAGAATTATGTAATATGTTTATCTTACACCTTAAACAAAAACCCAGCTTTCGTTTATGCAAACATTGGATAATATAGATGACTTGTATTTCCATTAATTTTGCACAAGATTTTAGAAGAAAACTAATTTTAGATTGGTGTTGATTTGTTGGTGACATGTTTACGGTTTCTCTTTAAAGTTGTTTGCTTTGGCTTTGATCTAAAAGTTGATTATTCTCCCCCCCCTCCCCCCCGGGCTAGTGTCTGGTTCGCTGGGTCTCTGCATCCAACACCCCCACCCACCCACCCACCCACACACACACACACACACACACACACACACACACACACACACACCCTCTTCCATTGTATTATGCAACGGGCTCTGATCAAACCACTTGATCCCATGACGAATTATCCCGCCTGATTTAACCCAATTAGAAAGTCGCCCTCCCCTCCCCCCCCCCCCACTGTCAGCTAATGCGCGCGCAACTCAGATGTTACGAGTTTGTTTTTTTTTTTTTGAAAGTTTGATAACATTAACAAAACAGTGACGTAGCAAAAGCAGCAGACGTGTGTCAGTTCAATGACTGATACAGAAACACTGGTGACGTTTTGTAGGACTGTATAAAAAAACAAAATTCTCAGAATGAGGGGGAGGGGGAGATAATATTATTATTATTTAACGCTCCACTTCTCACAAGATTTTTAAACCCAGCAATAGAAATATTCAGGCTAAGGAGTGAATTTAAGTTGTTCAGACGTTTGCAGACAGACGGGTATAGAATTGCCAGACAGACTGGTAGAGACATTGGCAGACAGACAGGTAGAGACATTGGCAGACAGACTGTTAGAGACATTGGCAGACAGACAGGTAGAGACAATGGCAGACAGACAGGTAGAGACATTGGCAGACAGACAGGTAGAGACAATGGCAGACAGACTGGACGACAGACGGGTATACATTGTCCGACAGATTTGCAGTCATAGGCAGACATACTAGAAGACGTTGGCAGGCAGACTGCCAGACAGAAAGGTAGACATTGGCAGACAGTCTTGCAGACATTGGCAAACAGATTGGTAGACGTTGGCAGAACAAACAGGTAGACATTGGCAGACAGACATTGGAAGACAGAATAGTAGACATTGGCAGACAGACAGGCAGACATTGACAGAAAGACATTGGTAGACATACTGGAAGACAGACAAGCCTGCCATAAGGACAGACAGATATGGGCAGATAATTAATTTGATCACACAGACAAGTAAAAAGACAGAAAAACATAAGGTTAAAAAATACAGACTTTTGGACAGATAAATACATGACAAATGTATTGATTGATTGCAATCAGCCGTAAAAAAGTCAGATTCGTTGATTTATTTATTGGTTCGGTGTTCACATATCTCTGCTCTGTTCCTCAGATTCACGACACCGACATCTGCTACCCCTCGGAACCTTTCATCGAGCTGGTCACTGAGATATGGCCCTGGGTGGACACGCTGGTTTACAGCCTCATCCCGTTCATCACCATCACTGTACTCAACATTCTCATCATCAAGGAGGTGAGTGTGCCCACCTAACCGGCCGCCGGAGATAGTAGGTGGTTGGTGCGTTAGGGTGGGCTGGGCTGGGGAGGAGGCTACGGTCACGGATATAATACCAGACTCAGCATTTGGTTCACAACATAAACACACGTACACATACACACAGAGAGATACACACACACACACAGGATGATATTGACAGACAGTCAGGCAGAAAGACGGGTATACATCGGCTGACAGACAGGTAGACGTTGGCAGACAGACAGACATGCAGACATTGGCTGACAGACAGGTAGACATTGGCAGACAGATTGGACGCCAAACATGTAGACATTGGCAGACAGACAGGTAGACATTGGCAGACATAAACACACGGACACATACACAGAGAGAGAGAGACACACACACACGCAGCCTGTGGTCACATTTAGTCATGACCTTGAGTCTGGTGACCTATGAAGTCTCTGTGAGGATGAGATATTTATCTCTTAGATCCTTTAAACGGTTTTTATAGTTCCCCACCCTTTATCCCCTTGCCACTCCATACCCGATAGTGCAACGGCCATCGAGACACTACGAGAGACGTGGCAGGAACTAAACCGTGACCTGAAAAATTCCCTTTAGTTTTCGCATCAAAAATCGAACCCTTAGCCCTCAAGTTGTAACTCGAGCAGTTACCGCTTGACCATCCGTCCACTATGGTGATATTTTTTTTTTATGTAGATAATTTTATCCTTTAGTATGTGGACATGTAGAAAAATCTGTGGATGTATATGTCGATTATATGTCTGTTCATACTGTGATCTCCGTTTACAAGCATGTTGCTATTTCTTTTGGTGCCGGTTGTCAAGTCGATAAATCTTTTGAATATTACGTTGATAAGTCTGTTGATAAATGTGTTGATAAATGTGTTGATAAATGTGTTGATAAATGTGTTGATAAATATGTTGATAAGTCTGTTGATAAGTCTGTTGATAAGCATGCTGATAAATATGTTGATAAGTCTGTTGATAAGTCTGTTGATAAATGTGTTGATAAATATTTTGATAACACTGTTGATAAGTCTGTTGATTGGCCTGTTGATAAATATGTTGATAAGACTGTTGATAAGTCTGTTGATAGGCCTGTTGATAAGCATGCTGATAAGTCTGTTGATAAGCCTGTTGATAAGTCTGTTGATAAGCCCTTTAAAAACCATGTCATTTATAATATGTTGTTTAATATAAGCACTAGCTTGCCGGTTGACACATGCGTGATGTTTGCAGGTGGCCGGAGCGAGGTCTAACAGAATGCTCCTGTCCGGCTCCGAGAACGACAACTACGTCCTGTCCACCACCCACTGGAGCAGCGCCATGGCCAACCAGAGGCGGAACAACCTGAACGAGGGGTCCCGGCTGACGGCCCTACTCCTGACCGTGTCCTGCACGTTCCTGGTCCTGACCCTCCCCAACAACATCGTCATGATCATAACGAGGCTGTGGAACGACACTTCCGGTAAGAACAACGTAAGTAGCCGCCCATGTTGAGTTTGACGTAAGTGGGAAGCCGCCATATTGTAGATGACTCTACGCCTACACGCATGTCCGCCCACTCAGCCAATCCCAAGTAGACGCCTATGACAATCTACCTGAAAATTTTATAGCAGATAACTGAAAACGAGGAGCGTACCAAAGGCTCCAAGCCCCCCCCCCCAGAGACATATGTCCAGGTTGCCCCCCTTGCGATAGGCCATTGGCATACGCCTTTGATATTTATTTGTGCAGTGGACTTAAATGTGAGGCTAGCAGGAGTAAATGTACACATAGAAACAAAACGTGTCCTCACACAACAGAGACACAACGACGCAGGGTCTCAAACTTTTGCAATTCGAGAGACACTAAAAAAAATCCTGCTCGGTTTTCGTGACCCACTTTCACAGAAAGAAAAATGGAGGAGTAGGGTTGGGGGGAGGGGGGGGGTTGGGTTTGAGTTAAAATTCATTTGATATTAACTCTTTATCTAATAACTTCTACAGTTTTTTTTTTCGGCGACCCATTTCAAATCAGCCCGCGACCCACTCAAAGAGAACAGCCGATCTTTGGGTAGTAAACACAACTGAAGGAGGGGGGGTTGGCGGGAAACAACAACAGACGTAAATTGAGGACAGTGACTTAACAGCAGTGACAGGGTGGTGGTGGTGATCGGGGGGGGGGGGGGTGGAGGACATACGTGGGAGGACTGGAAGCTGAGGGTGGGGATTGGGGGGGTGGAGGACATACGTGGGAGGACTGGAAGCTGAGGGTGGGGATTGGGGGGTGGAGGACATACGTGGGAGGACTGGAAGCTGAGGGTGGGGATTGGGGGGTGGAGGACATACGTGGGAGGACTGGAAGCTGAGGGTGGGGATTGGGGGTGGAGGACATACGTGGAGGACTGGAAGCTGAGGGTGGGGATTGGGGGGTGGAGGACATACGTGGGAGGACTGGAAGCTGAGGGTGGGGATTGGGGGGTGGAGGGACATACGTGGGAGGACTGGAAGCTGAGGGTGGGGATTGGGGGTGGAGGACATACGTGGGAGGACTGGAAGCTGAATGGGGATAGTTGGAGGGTGCGGATGGGGGGGGGGTGGGTGTAAGTGACTGACAGGTAACCTATTGACCTAGAAAGACTTCGAACTTTTAAAAAAAAAGTCCAGTTTCTAAATTCCAATCTGATGACAATTATTTTTTAAAACATAGTT
>JAGDYQ010000010.1:1814721-1859012 GCA_021962125.1 Bulinus truncatus | reverse complement strand
CCATGGAGTACCCAGCCAACTAAAAAATAGAGGTTTACATCAATCATTTATAGAGAAAAAAAACTTATTAATGAGCAGTCGAGAATACTTTAGAAGAAATTCAAGAATAAAATGAATGTAATTTTTTATTTTCTATGATCTGTGGGTGACTTTCAAACTCATACCGAAATAAACCAGTTAACTGCTTGAATTTTTTGTTTGGAAAATGTGTCATTTCTGTCTTAGTTTTTATATTTAAAGCAACACTACATTAGCACTTTATTATATAAAGCTAACATTATTTAAAAAGAAAGTAAAAAAAAAAATCTTTGTTTTACATATTTAAAGCAAAACTACATTAACACTTTATCATTAACACTAATTGTTTTAAAAGAAGTAAAAAAATCTTTATAAAGCCAGTCTTGGGCATGGGCAACTGCCAAAGTGCCCCCAAATAATAACAATTTCTTTCAAATCTTAAGATTCACCATCATAAAATTACGAGCTAAAATCATTCATTATCACCAATTTATTTGGATAGATTTATAGATAAGCACTCATTCAGCTGTAATAATCATTATATAGATACTGAGACATCACGGCCTAATGTACTTTTTCTCTAGGATCCACCTTAGATATAAATTGGGACCACATAGACAACAGCAGATCTTATTTTTCCTAGCCATACAAATCATTTGACAAAGTAATCTAGCACAGGGGTAGGTAACTGGCAATCTAAGGCCATTTAAAATGACATGACAGGCAACAATTGAATTATTTTACAAAAACAACTAAGTACAAACTCCATAAAATGTATCAATGCATTAAAACATCAAATACATATTCATTATAGAAATAAATCAAGGGGCATTTCTTAATTATAAATTCATTTCAATATTAAAGTATCTATATTACCATATACAAGTGAATTATTGCAGTTGATTTAGAGAGGTGTTCTGCAAATTTCAGTTCCTTACTAAATTAAAAAAGACTAAGGTATGGCCAGCCACATCTCTATAGGTTTAAAGAATTTATTTAAATTTTAAATGAAGGAAGCAAAGGTGTAGTCAGTCTCATAGCCAGTAAGGGCTGTTTTGAGTCAGTTGAGATTTAAAGTCGGTTTCTCAGTATACTCTCTACATTGTTAAATATGGACAATAAGTTCAAGAAACTTTAGAAAAGGGCATTGAAAGAACTAATTTCTTTCCATGCAGCCTCACATTATATAGGCACATTTAATACACACTGAAGAGGCTTTTTACCCACAGCATACATACTCATCGACTGCATGCAACCTTGAAGACTGCCAAACCTGATGTACCAAATAAACTGTTAGTAAAGTTGTTTAAATTAAGGTTTTAATAGCACTAGGATTAAATATTTTACATAGAACCCTTTTTACCTTGGAGCAAGACAAAATCCATTTTTTATCTTCGCTGAAGCTTACATCATTGATCCAATCCATATGTCCCTAGATGAAGTTTCAATAATTAAGTTTTAACAACACATAATGAAATTCTGTTATATGATTAATGAAATAATTATCAGTACATATTTTCATTTGGTTATAAGTGATGAATCAGTCAAAACTCTGCATATTTTGAGAAAAAGAAACCTGTAAAATATCAAGAAAACAGTACCTGCATCTTAAGCTTCTGATTATTATTTTCCATGTCCCATACAACAACTGTATTATCATAGGAACCAGTCACCAAGAGTGAACCTTAAAAAAATTATGAGTAAAGATGTTTCCTGGTGTTAAATGTCATAATTAAACATGTATAAAACAGTCTTATGGGATTTATGTCACTGATTCAAACTTTAGCCTAGCCTAAACAATTGCACCCAAGTATTGGTTTTCTAATTTTCTGTAAATGAGATGTGGGCTTTGCAGTTAACCAATGAACATGTCTGGGAAACTATCTGATGAAATTGGGAATTTAATCCTATCGCCACTTGGTGGGTATGGGTCTGATTATAGGTTCTTCCATTAGCCTACAACATCTATGGAAATACCTCAGCTAAGGTAGGGATGTAGAAAAGAGGAACAGCAAAACTGCCCCAATTACACTGTTAGTACTAGCAATAAATGTGAGATAGGATAAAGGAATAATATTTCATCCTAGATGGAAAAGTTTGAGCATTGACTCACCATCATTACTAAATTGACAGCAGCTAACAGACCCATCATGATTGCCTTTTAGCTCAACTGGGCCTTTAGACCTGTTTAAATAATAAAAGAAATATTCAAGAAAAATGTTTTAGTATTGTGTATTAATATCTGTTAAACTACCATTTATATTTAAAACAATATATGTAAACTCTACACATTATTTCCAAAAAAAAAGTAGTCCTTTTAACCTGTACATGCCAGTTGACACATCCCAAACACGTGCTGTCTTATCCCAAGATGCTGTAGCACACCGTCTTTCATCATTTGTTATAGCACAGTCTGCTACAACATTTATATGTCCCCTGTTTCCAAAGAAAAAAAAATCTTTTTATTGTTTATTTAAGGTAATATTAGTGTTACATGGGTAACAAAAAGCATAAGATTTTTTTTTATGATTTTCTAAGTCAATAGAATGTCAGATATTTATTATAAAATGATAGCGTTGTTAAAAAAATTAAATAGAATATCTTCAAGTGATAAGTAAAGATAAAATGTGCGCTGTCAATTACTGAACTGGCAAAATGTATTGACAGTGACATTATAAAGTGATAAATTTAAGGTGAAGGTTATCAATATGAAGAGTAAGCCACTTACTCCAGGGTGATGGTATTTGTGGATGTGACTAAATCAAAAAACTTTGCTGTATAATCCCTTGATGTTGTGATTACTTTATCATCGGAAGGACAAAACTTCACACTTGTAATAGTGCTCTTGTGATAATCTGGAAGGAAGTTAATTTACTTATAAATAAGTTGTATTACTTATCATATACATTTGAAAATGACATCTTTCAGCCAAGATTAAAAAAGAAATGTAGTACTGTGAACATATGCAAAAGGAAGTTCTAGTATCAGTAAATATGTAAACTGCATTTGAATATACTATGTCTGATAAATAAGACAAACAGCTATATAACTATTTTCAAAAGGATAGATACAATATACAGTGGAACCTCGGGTCATACCTCAGGTTACAAACAATTTGGGTAACGAACAACAGTTTTATTTTTTGTTTTGGGTATTGAAAAGTTTACTAAGTTGAACGTTGGAGACAAATGGTTGTGTACAGTATAAACAAAGGCCACGCTGTACAGCTAAAGACATTAAAGTAGGAGCAGTCGTCAGATGATGAGAAACCAGTGACTGTTTCAAATGCCAGAATTGAAGAAATGTGTAGCATATAGGCAGATTGCATTGTAAACCATCATCCAAAAGCAAACTTTTTGTAAACCTGATGAATGATAACGCAATGGCCTGCTTCTAAAACATTGTACACCAAAGGATGCAACAAATTTCCCTGCCAAGAAACTCCTGAAACAAATGATTCAGAATAGAAAAAAAAGACAAATTTTCCATGATCATTTTCTTGGTAAAAAAGATATGCTATGGGCATTTCGGAATGCGAACCAATTAAATTCATAAACCAAGGAACCTCCATTTCATACATCTCTTTTTGCCAGTTAGTCTTGTATATGACTAATATATGAATGCAAGGAGGATAACCTATGAAAACTTGATCTTATATCCTCAACACTCACTAGACAAAAATTTCATGCAGGATGTGGTGAGCCTTTTTTCATCATTTTGCTCAAGATGCCCATACTTGTGCATTAAGAAATATCCACCAATGATAAACAGTTTCTTCAGTCAAGCCATCTCTCCAACCCCAGAAAGGAATCTTGGTAGGGATCATTGAAATCTGGTAGGGTTTTCAGTTTCACCGACAAGATGCACTGAGTTATTTACACCTACCAATAGTGCACTTACCAAAAGTGCTAGGTAATATAAAACTGTCAAATATTGTAGGTAACTTATATTTACAATCACCATTGTGCACTTAACTGTATCACCAAATGTATGGCCACTTACATTTACTCAACAGACTAAGATAAAGATTTAAAAAAACAACAACATTACCTTTTAAGTCATGAACAAGTTCTCCATTCTCTGCATCGTAAATTTTTAAACTTTTATTCAAATCTGAACCTACAGAAAGGAGTTTTCCGTTATGAGAAATCTGACAGCAGGTCAAATAATCTGAGTGACACCTCTCAAGCTAACAATATAAAAAGAGTATTAATATTCATTCCTGAAAGCATAAGAAAAAGATTCACTTGAAAAAAAAACAAAAATGTGTTAAATAATTTCTAAAGAGGGTCTTTAACATGACATAAAACAGTATCTTAACCAATGTTAGCAAATCATTTCATATAAAAGTTGGTAAGACAAATGCTCAATGGTAAAAAAAATCAGGTGATTTATACTTACAATACATTTTCCAGTTTCTGTATCAAAATATTTCAACTTCTTATCCCAGCCACATGATAGAAATCTAAAATAATGCACAGAGAATTTAAGAAACATAAATTAGGATATACCGTTTTTAAAAAGAAAAAGGATAAAAACATCTTTTTTAATGCAACTTTAAAAATAATTAAATTACCTAGATCCATCTGGTGTACAATGAGCCTTGGAAATACTGGTAGCATGTAAATCATCAAAACTTTTAATACATTCGCCAGTTTTAAAGTTCCAAAGCTTAACACTACAGTCTGATGACGCACTGAAAACAATGTCTGCTTCTTCAATAAACTGACAACTGTTGACACTATCTAAATGTCCTCTTAAAAGGCGAATTCTAACCTATGACAGAATCATTTTGCTTATTAAAACATGAACAATAAAAAAATAAATAAACATATTTGAAAGTTTATTGGCCTTGGAAACTTTCCAAAATCTGGCTTAAAGTATTTTTGAAACTAAAATAAATATAAATAAATTATTGTGTTATGTATGTTAGTCTTATTTCAATGTAGTATTTTTAACAATCTAATTAATGTTACTTACCTTAGCTAAATCATTGTTATCCCATTTTTCAACAGCATGATTCAACTCAGACTTTAAATGTTCATTATCGTTTTTCATTGCTTGAATAGACATTCTAAAAAAATGTTAAAATATATTTTTTAACTAACACATTTTCTAGAACAGTTGAAATATGATTTTTTAGCTTAAATCTGTTTTAATTTCCTTCAGGGATATATGTAAAAAAAAAAGCTAACTATTTTACTCTCTATACAGTAGTAACGCAGAGCGTTGCAGATGCTCGACTGTCGACCTGAGAGTCTTGGGTTAGTTCCTCTGTGAGAACCAAAGAAATTTTTCCAGGTCTTAGTGAAAGTTGTTTAAGTCCCATAACAGCACATAAGTCCACCCAGCTTTAAATGGTACTTGACTAAAGTTGGGGAAGCAAAGGCAGCTGGGTGCTGTGCTCACCACACAATACCTTTATTTGCCAAGGTTACAGAAACGGATGGATTTCATCTGTCTCATTAGCCCTGTATGGCTAAGGGAAATTAACTTTTTTTCTTCTTTACTCTCCATAAAAGTTCCCTTAAGCCCCTAAGGATTCATTTAAATACGGTAGTCTGTGAGGTTCAATATTGGTGTTCTTGTTTTTGCAAGACCACAACAACTAGCTTTTTTTAAAAAAAGTAATACTGCTTTATACAAAATAAAATTAGTTGATACCCAGCTAATACTGTATTATCTAGAAAATTACTGTGCATTAAAGCCCCAGACATCACCCTTTGTCTGTTGAGCTTTTTTTCAAACACTCACTTTTTGCATTTTATAGTATTTATCAATAGGTTGGTAGATGACAATCTAGGAATTTAGAAACAATACAATTCAATGTATTTTCAATGTAAATATTTTAGAGATGAGAAGCTACATGTTGCCATTGTTGGGGTAATACTAATATAGCGTAATATTTTTTGTTAAATCAGTGGCTAGGGTTTTCATGGTTCTGTCTAAATGGATGAGTGCGGAAAATTGAATAATAATTTATATAGTATAAAACAAATTAACGGGTACTTTTTAGCAAGAGCAGACACAGTTACATGATTGTTGATTTTTAAGTATTTTCTTTTCTTTTATGATACAGTGCCCGTTTGATTTCCCTTCCGATCACCCATTTGTTTACTAAAGCAACGAGGTTGTCGTAAAATAAAATAAGTATTCAAATACTGAGCTTCCTCAATTTTACGACATCACTGTTCTATTTTTACATTGTATTTTTGTGAAATAAATAAAAATGGACGATTTAGAGGAAGATGGGCAACTTGGTATTGAATTACGTTTTAATTGACATACTGTTACCACTATTTCTTAACCAGCTTTATATTCTTATTCATTACGAATATCTCATAATAAAATTAATATCTTCACACTTTATCATAAAGTCCTCTTTTATCACAATTTAATCTGTTGTCTTATTGAAAGTAGACAGTACTGTTTTTGTTGACAATTTTATTAACACTAATTATAATACACCGGACAGTACATCAATCAATATCAGTAGATTTTATAAAATTAAAAAATCAAGATATTTCATAAAATAAACGTACTATTAAAATATATCTAAACCGAAATGTTTCATCCTTGAAACAAGTGAAATGTAGTTTGACCAGTTTGTTAAAAAACACAAAACATGACTGAAATTATACTTATACTAGTAGGCTATTACTATGTAGTTAGTAGTTACATAGTATGTTGTTGTAAAGGTTATATTTATATGAACTGGTTTATAATGAGAAACTCAATTCATGTTCCATGGTTCATATAGTTTATTAACAATACAATAAAATATAAACAGTAGAATAAATCCAATAAGGACCAATATAAACTGAATTATCACAATGACTGATAATCTCCTTAAGTCAATGAATAAATACTTATTAACTTTCCAATAAACTCAACTGATTAACTAAACTCATATACTCTGATACACTGAATATGCTGATTCGCTAATTGACTGATGATCATCTAACTGGACTCTTTAACTGAGCTCCGAACTGAACTCGAATACTCTCTCTCTCTGACTTGAACTGAACTCAACTGCCGTATCTTACAAACATCCTGTTTATGTAATTTCCTTGCATCATACTTGAACATTGTATGTCCCTCTCTATCACCTTCTTAGACAATCCTATTTACAATAAACATAATATTTATACTGTCGAAATAACTAGAGTCTTGACCCTGTGGCCTCAGGTTGACCTGGTTGGTCAAGCTCCAAACATGCACACACACCTGTGTGCGTAGTACACACAACTATACCATGACAGTAGTACTGTAGGCAAGGCCGTAGCCAGAATTTTGTTTTGGAGGGGGGGGGCTGTGCGGAGAGTTTTTTTATAAGAAAAAATTGGAACGCAATGATAAAGAAGTATATTTTATAATTTTTAGAATTAATTTGGGTTTTTTTTTTCAAAATATTCCCATTAAAAAAAAAATTATGTATATTAAATGATAAAATACTGTAAATATTGATATTGATCTATATGTGAGGTAAATTTTCATTACTTGTTTTAAAAATTCATTGATCTTAAATCAATTTTATATACTTTTACACTTTATTTGCATATCAAATTTTCCCAAATTTAAAATTAAAATGCATATTTGACTTTATCTAAAAATATTATAACATCTAACAGAATCTTTTCCAGCGCTATCTCTGAAAGTGCTGTTATCCGTTTTATGTCATCCATAACTTATAACACTATTTCAACTGGTGATAGTTATTCTTGTCATCAACAGAGTGAAATGAAACATATTGAAATGTTTTTTCAACTAATGAATTTTAAAATTTTTTTTTGCAAGTTACTTATTTTTGTTGATTTACATTGTATTTCAGACATATGTCGAGTTTGCCGATGTGAAGCAACAGCAGACAAACCTCTATATCATCCATGTGTGTGTACTGGTAGCATTAAATATGTACATCAGGACTGGTATGTCACATAATTATCTTAAACACTGTATTCAGTCATTTTATGCTGCATTGGTATTTTCAATGAAAGCTGGCCAGGAAATTATAAGTTTCATCCAAGAATTTTTTTTTGTGGTACAGAAATAAAATCTAAAGCACTTTTTTAAGATTTGTTCATATATATCACAAAATATTTATTTTACTTTGGAAAACCTAACATTGCCTGAGAAAAGTCTTTATCCTTTTAAAAGATGCATTTAACTTTTAAACATTGACAAGTCAAAATATAAAAATGTAAACATCATTATTGACTAGCAATGTACTTGATATTATTAAAAAAAATAATTTTTTCATTTGATGTTTGAAATTATGCTAATTATCTTCATGATTTATTTTTTTACAGCTTGGTGCAATGGCTTAAATACAGTCGGAAAGAATACTGTGAACTTTGTAAACATAGATTTTCTTTTACACCAAGTAAGCTCAATGTTTTTTTTACAAGCTTGATCCTGGTTGTAAAATTTCAAACTCACTTCAGCACAGGCTCCTCTTGATCTTTTTATTTCTGTGAATGTTATAAATACTGTGGCCAAAAAAAAAAAAACAGCGAAAATCCTACGCACAAATTTCTTATAATTTACATAATTTGAAAAATACAGAAACTTATTTCCACTTGTCAGTGGTATAGAAATTTGTCACGGTGGAGCTAATTTTAAAAAAAATAATTTAAGGGGGTACCCGGGTCTGGCAAAAAACTTTTTTTATTTTTAAAGTTTAAGACATTTTAATATATAGTTATGATATAGTATGCTTAAAAATAATTTTGTGCAAAAAAAATAATTAAAATATTCATATTTGTGGGTGTGGCATGCCGCCATCTTGAAATTTATGACCTTTTTGTGTCAAATATTTCTGAGATATTTATAGACTGCTTCATATAAAATGTACATTTTTATAATCAGGAAAGCTTACTTTAGAGGATGTCAGAGTACTTTTTTTATATTTTAATAAATAAATTTTTTATGAATTTTTAAAATTTTGTATGGTGAAAATAGGCCAAAAATGCCAATTTTGAAAATTAAAAAAATTGCCAAAAAAAAAGTACTCAAAATTTCTTTAAAAGCCTCTGACATTCGATAAACACACCTCTTCTTAACCCCTAAAGTGCCACAAGCCACGATCGTGGCTTTACAAAATTAGTTCCTTAAGTGCCACAAGCCACGATCGTGGCTTAGAGTGTTTTCGGTCGAAATTTTTCGTTTATCGTCGTTTATTTGCCGAAGGAATGTTTACATCCGGTAAGCTTATCCATTCCGGCCGGTAGTTATTTCATTGATTCACCATTTTGTCGGATAGATTTTAATTTTTTAATTTTTTTAAAATGAGTGGTAGTGATTTTAATGGGATTTTTTTAATAGGCCGACATAGCTTTTATTGGATATAAATGATTTAATTTAATTCATTTTTGATGGATTCTTTTCGGGAAAGTTTGTATATTTAATTTGATCGTTTTTTAAATAGATAATAACAAGTGAACCTTCGTCTTTTATATTTTTTCATTAATTTTGCCGTCATTGAAAATTTTTTTTACGGGGGGCCCAGAAGTGGCACATTTTAATACCCACAAATAATTATAGGAAAAATAAAATAAAAATTCAAAACGCTTAAATAATAATAGTAATGTAAACAGTTATCATTTAGCTGTACAATCATACCAAACATAAATATGATAACTATTATATTGCTGCTTAAATTTATAAAAATATTAGGTGGGGGTAGTCAATGCTTATACGGGGCAATTTTATGACCCATTTTAGATGCATTTTTGTTAATATTAGTTGGCGCTTTAGGGGTTAATATAACTTAGAAGTTTTATCAAAATCTGACTGGTGGTTTTTGAGATTTTCTTGCATTAGTGAAGCAAAATGTCAAAAATATTTTTTCAGGGAAAAATGACTTTAAAGTTTTTAAATTATTGAAGATTTTGAATGAGTAACATTTTGAAAATACATTTTAAGTGTTCTAAATATTTTTTTTCTGAAATACAGTTAATTCATAGTGATTATTGGTATGTTTTAGTATCTAAAAATGTTAAAAAAAAAAAAAATTTTTTTTTTAGACTAAGTGCATTTTTCTAGGTACCGTACCCCCTCAAGTGAACATTTAATTACGGGATCATATGGTAGATGTTATAAATCAATAACGAAAAATGTTTTTTTTTTTACCTCTTTACATAAAATTACACGATCTTGTTTTACCTTTTGAGTTTTTTATAATAAAAAACGATATTGAACTTTTCAAACAGTTTTTCCAGAAATAGGTAAACTTACACTTATTCCGCCGTGATAGTCTTAAGGGCTAAACCTTTTTTTATTATGTGTATCTGTTTATAAATACAGTAGGTATGGGTCTCATATTTCAACACCTAAATAGTACGACATAAGGACTCTGTAGATTATGCTTCAAAATAACAATAACATTTTAAATACAATATAAAATAATATTTCATTTGATACATAAAAAATAAAATACAACTGGAAATATAAAGAATATGTCTGTGTAGATATTTGTAATTCTCTATTAAGTTAGTTTATTAAGAAACATTTCATTATGTTGATTTACTCATTTTTTAAAGTTTATATTGTATCTTTCTGCAGTTTACTCCCCTGATATGCCCAGTCGACTTCCAATCAAGGACATAGTGAGTGGACTTGTGACTAGTATGGCCAGAGCTGTCAGATACTGGTTTCATTACACACTAGTAGCATTTGCTTGGCTGGGAGTCGTACCTTTAACTGCATGTAAGAATTTATTTTTTTGAAACACATTTTGAAATGCACCCACATTGTACAGTACATCTCGCTTTATGCCACACTTTAGAATGCACCTAATATTGATGGTGTTTAGTAGCAGCAAATACTTAAGGATCATGCTATTTTTAGTTTAACACCGGAGCATTAAAAATATAATTTAAATACAAATGATGAAGAATAATTTTTATATCCACAGGTCGTATCTACAGATGTTTATTTACAGGGTCAGTCAGTTCTCTTGTGACATTGCCATTAGACATGCTATCGACGTAAGTGCACTCATTTTCATTTACTAAAAAAAAATAAATAATAAATACGTTGGATTGTAATTTACATGAATATCTTGTTTTTCATTTATCTTTCAGAGAAAACCTGGCAGGCGATTGTTTTCAAGGCTGTTTAGTCGTGACATGTACTTTGTGTGCATTCATTAGTCTAGTGTGGCTAAGAGAGCAAATACTTCATGGTGGTGGTCCAGAATGGCTTGAACAACTCGGCCAACCTAACAATATCCATAGAGTAAGTCCTGGTTGTCAGTCTTTGTCATTTAATACATGTTTTTTTATAGTTTACTTAATGTCAGGTTATTTAAAGGTATAGTTATTTATAATTCAAGTTTAAACTTTTCAGAATCCTGGTCTTGGTGCTGGTGGACTCAACAACTTGAATTTGATTGGCGGCTTAGCTGGAGGTGGGGGCGTAGGGGGTGTTGGGGTTATTCAGCCCAATAACAATGCAGCCCAAGAGCCCGGAGAGTTGGTCATTGGTGGGAATGAAGATGCTGGGGGAGCTGTAGAAATGGATGAGGTCCTTAGAGAAGATGCCAACAACGACAACGCTGCTGCTCAAGGTATGCAGTGTCCTAGATACTGTCATTTGGTATTGGTTTGAGACCAGCCCACTTTTTTACAATTTGGCCATTTGCCATTTTTTTTTTAACAGAACAAATAAGTTGAACCTCATTTACTGCATTTAAAAGACAGCTGTATCTTACATTTTTTATTTTAATATCAATTTTTTGTGTCACTATTATGTTTGGTTTTTTAGCTTGGGTCACTTTTTGGTTGTTTTTTTTTAGTTTGTAATATGTACGATTTTAAAAGTTGCTTTCCTAATCGGAAGGTGTACATTATATTTAGTTTATGTAATTTTAGTAAACGTACATGAAATATACATCATTAGAAAGACCATTTAATTTCCAACATTTTGATAGAAAGATCATACTATTTTAGTAATATTAGAGCTATAAGGCTATTTAAACAGCCAGAGGCCCTCCATTGACTACTTTTAAATCAAAACAACTATATCAAATCAATTTTGATAATTCTCTTTAAGAGAGTTATCTTAATATACCCATAGGTTATATCATCCTGATAACACTTTCTGTTGAAAAAAAAGGGTTTTCAAAATAAAAATTGAAAAAAAAAAATATCAAACTTTTCAGATTAATAACTTTATTTTTATCAGATTTATATAATTCATTCAAAGATAGAATTAAAACTTGTATCTTTGTTATGAAATGTACATGTAAGGCAGTACCTCCTTTACTTTATAAGTTACTGGTGTTTTTGTGCATACAAACCCTCACTAATTGCAGGGTATGTCTAGTTTTCCCCAGAAGTAACCAGGAACTTTTACAATTAAAAGTTATCCTGTTCTTAGGAAAACATTAGACAGCTTTATTTTTTAATGAAAATCCTAAAAAAAAAACGGTTAGCATCCGATGTGTATATTTCTTAATTTTTTGCCAAATTTAAGTTTTTATTTGTGTGCTCCTGACCATAGTGCAGCGCAAATAAAAACTCTAAAGGTAAATTTTGCATTTTTATTTAAACAGATGACAATAACTGGAACCCAATTGAATGGGACAGGGCGGCTGAAGAATTAACCTGGGAGAGGGTAAGTTATTCACTCAGTGAATGATAAAAAAAAAAATTTTAAGTTTTTTTATGTTTTGATTGGTTGGTAATTTTAAAATAAATTTTGTGGTATTGGTAGTTTATTGTTAACGATATTGCCATGAAAGTAACATGTACAACATGTAAGTGTATTAAGCATAAAAAGCTGGAGGCAACAATTAAAAGCTGATCAAGATGGCAAATAAAAAGACTATCTGTTAAGATGAATTTCTCAAAATGCCTCCTCAAAGAAAATGGCTTATAAAAATTAGATCTGCTCACAATTCTAGAAACAATATATAAAACAAATTTAAACCTGCTTGAATGAATAGAATTAACAATATTCAGACATTAATAATATTTTTTCTAATTTGAAAATTTTTTATACATTTTTTAACATTTTTTTTTCCTACTAAAATTTACATTTACATAAGTTGGCAATTAAAACTGTTTAGGAATAATGTCATTATTTTAGTTCATCTAATTTTAAAACAATAGTTGTAATAGAAATACTTCTTTACAGCTTCTTGGTCTTGATGGATCATTGGTTTTTCTTGTAAGTAGTTTAACTGCTTATGATCATATTTGTTAAGATACACAACATACATGTATTTTATTTCACTAGAATAATTAGTTAGTCTTAGTTACAATAAAACTGGAGTTAATCAGCTGTAGCAAAGTTACCTAACTACATTATTAATGTTACCTAAACCAGTGTCTTATTAAAATGAAAATTCTTCATGTGCTGACATTCTTTATGTTCCAGGAACATGTCTTCTGGGTTGTATCTCTAAACACATTATTTATTCTGGTGTTTGGTAAGTTTTATATTCTGTTTACATATTTATTAATACTCATTAATTTATTTTTCCCTTTTGGTTTGTACACATTTTTTTGGATCAAATAAAAATTCTTATATTTATTGAAAACTAAAAAAAAATTAAAAAAAAAAAGGAAAATGGGGGGGAATGTTATGGATGACAACTAGTTCACGGTGCTTTTATTCTATCAGTGTCACTTCAACAGATGTGTACCACGATTTAGTCTGAAGTAGCAGAATAATTTTTTGTCTTGTTTATAAGTGACAGCGAAATGCATTTCTGTGTTGTTGTTTTTTTATTATTATTATTTAACACAATATTATAAAATGTGTTCATGTATATTTCTTAACAATTTTCTTTTAAAAATTGAATAATTGTTACCCATTCGATAGTTTTATGCCTGCATTTTTTTTTCCCTCTTTGCTCTAGCATTTTGTCCATACCACATTGGCCACTTTGCACTAGTGGGAGCCAAGATGGTTGATCTAGTGAGTTTGAGTTTTACATAGCATGTTTTTTTTTTAAATATAAGTTGTTATTTAGTTTTACTTTTTGTGCGTGTGCCGGTATGTGTCTTTGTGTGTCCTTCAGCTCAATTTTGAAATGTTTAAAATTTAATGTGTGTATATTCTCAATGACGATACACTGTAAATTTCTCTGTAATGTTTATAATGGGGGAAAAATACAGGGTACATACTGGTCTTACAATGTTAAAAGAGATGGAGAAGTACAATGCCAGTAGATAATTGTGCTACCGAGTGGAGATTTTTTTTGGGGTCTTACGCAGACCAGCCGAAGTGTGCCAAACAATAGCAGGTTTTATCTCTTTGAAACTAAAAAGTTTAAAATTATATAAATCATTAAAAAAATGTATAGATATGTGTATTACCATTATTAAAAATAAAAGCAATGGTGCAATTTAGCTACATCTTGATATTATAATTTATGACATGACTAAATAATACAAACAAAATACAGACTCACTATGTCTTTCATGGCATTGCTGACTTGAACATGATACACTGCACTTGTCGTGCCTTGTCAATGATTGATAAATAAAAAACATATTAAACAATAGATTTTCATGGGTGCCCACAAGTTTATTTTTAAGTGATGAAAATTTCTACAAATATTTGTAAAGATCAAATTATTTTTATTTTTTTACTTTTTTTTTTCTTTTAGTGCATTTTAATAACCTTTTTTTTTTTTAAGAAATTATTTTTTTTTATACATCACATATTTTAACACATTGTATATCTATTTGACTAGGTAATGGCGTCACACTTTGAAGGCCTTCTGACTACACTCGCTGGTTATATTGTGATTGCAGTGTCTTTGCTTGTTATTTACACCCTGTGTTCTCTAGCTAGGCTCAAGAAGTAAGTTTTTCTATAAGTTTTGTTGTTTGTTTGCTTTTTACATTCATTATGCTGTTCACTTATTGCAGTTCACTTATTGCTGTTCACTTATTTTGCTTGTGTTTTTTCCTTATTCTTTGTTAATATTCTTTTTTTCAGAGTCCAACGAATATTTGGTTTATGTTATGTCGTGGTCAAAGTGAAATTGTTGGTGGTCATGGAAATCGGAGCGTTCCCACTAATCTGTGGATGGTGGTTGGACATTTGTTCACTGGTGAGATTCAGTCACATATAAAGGTGGTGTGTTTTCAAACTGGTCATTTGCACTCTCTGTTGTGTTGAGCAAAGTATGTTGGAGTATTAACCTAATTAAAGACAAATTCCCCTCGACACGAGGTGACAGGTCAATCTGTGCATGAAGATGGGCACCTAGAGGTTGTAAAGGTGTAAACGGAACTGGGTCAAATGAGTCATAGGTACAGTAAAGGTCAAATGAGTCATAGGTACAGTAAAGGGGGTGAGCTACATGAGGTGGGTGGTTAGTTCAAGTCAGACCACGGCTAGTGAAAGGTCATGCATTGACAAGATGCACAACAGTAGTATAGTTAATAGATCTTTTTGGGACAGGGCCAATGATGAGTAAAACCCAGAAATTATTTTAAAGTTGCAGAACTAGCTGAGGGAAATTGAGGGGGGGTGAGTTCCAAAACCTGCCAGGTACAACATTTTCAAAAATTGGGCTATCATACTCATTAGCTTATTTCCCTATATTGGCATATATTCTGGGAGTGGTTGATTCCAAAAAACTGTTAAATACCGTTTAAATCAGCGCTATTAATTAATGGGCTAACGAGTATCATAACTCAATTTTTGAAAATTTTGTACTTAGCAGGTTTTGGAACTCACCCCCTCAATTCTATGCTTGACTCTGTTATTTATTTTGTCTGTGTTGTTGATAATATTCACATATCCTTTAAGCTTTTTTTTTCTATGAAATATTTATTGTCATTTTTTAATTAATCCTTGGCTATAGTAATGAAGTGCAATATAATACATGTAGTTGTTTTTTTTTATTGCTTTTATTCCCATAAAAAGTTTTGGGTAAATATGTAATATACATCGGACAGAATACACGTTCCCTTCAGCATCTTATTGATTTGATCACCAGGAATAATAGCTCAAGTCAAGACTTAAATTTTATATAGATCTGATAAACTGTACCACACCGGCTCTATGTTTTTGTTAATCTTCTTTGTACTTCAAATTTCTATATGGTACAGCATGTTTTGACTTCCTTAGATATAAATTTATAATCTGAATTCTCCAATTGACTTGGAATGCTATTCCCGCAGATCAGCAATTTGTATTTGTGTTTATTTAAATGACCTTAAACACTTGCCTTGTAAATTAGTTGTTGCATATACAATATATTATTGGTTTCATCCAAAGCTGATACTGAAGTTTCATTTTTATGCTTTAGTCGATGTTTGATGCGACCCTGAAAGACAGAGAGTCTAGCGTCCTTTCATCCCCCGGCACCTCCATGTTTATTCATTGGCTGGTTGGTATGGTCTACGTTTTCTATTTTGCTTCTTTCATTTTGCTGACACGTGAAGTTCTGAGACCAGGAGTTTTATGGTTTTTGCGCAATCTGAACGACCCTGAGTTCAATCCTATACAAGAGGTACAGTTTAAAAACTCTCAGTAGTTTGTTTAAAAAAATGTAATTGTTCTTTGTACAATTATGCTTTGTTTATGTTGTTTTAACGCCTTTTGATATGTTTCAGATGATTCATCTTTGCGTCCTTAGACATTTCCGGAGATTTATTGCATCTGTGGTAAGTGAAGTTCATAGTGACATTTGGTATAGTTTTTAATATATATGTATATACATGTATCTTTATATATATATATTATGTGATTATTTATCAGTTGCACAAAAAAAAAAGGACATTGGCATTAGGTTGACTGTTGGATTATATTACAGGTGATATTTGGCAGTGCTGTTTTGCTGATGCTTTGGCTGCCTATTAAGGTCATAAGGATTGTGTTTCCAGGGTTTTTACCATATCGTGTGGTTGTTTCAAGGTCAGTTTGCAATTCCAAAATAATAAAACCCTTTTTTTATTCCATGCTATGCACATTTTCTGTCTTCTTCATGTTAAAGTTTAGAATGAGAGAATACGCCGATAATAATCGTCTTTTTAAGAGGTATGGTTGAAATGAATTGTATCTGAAATATTTTTTGTGGAATTATTTGATCTTCCATCAGTTTAAATATGAATAAAAATATCTAAAATCTGAAGTGGAAGTAACTTTTTGTCTAATATTTTTGACATGTTCATGGTCATGTAAAAATTAATAATTAATTTTATTTTCTAATTCCAGTGAGGCGCCTGTCAGTGAACTCTCCCTGGAGTTGCTGTTACTCCAGGTAGTTCTGCCATCGCTCTTGGAAGCTGGCCACACCAGAGCTATGTTAAAGAAGCTGGTAGAAGGTTGGTCTAAAGCTATGGCCTGGTTGCTCGATCTAAGATCTTACCTTATTGGAGATGTGTCTTTGGAAGGAGTGGTGAGTGGAACATATTCCATTCTTAAAGAACATTGCATTGGAGAAAAATATGTTTAATGTTTTCTAGAATGAAGAAAAAATTTTGTAAAATTTAGTTTGCACTTTCATTTGCATTTTCTGACTTGTTTGTAAATTATTACATGTCATTTGTTATTTAATCATTTTTTATTGAATTTTTTGTTTCTCCTCTACATTAAAAATAGAAGAAAATATCAATTCACATTAAATATAAGTACATTGAATAGAATATTAATTGACCATAGCTGGTAACCTCGTATGCAAGATGCAATTGGATTAAAATGGAGATTATTGTAAAGATTCTGTTAGTCTTAATGTCAGCAAGTTGTAATAAATGCTTTATTTTATATTTATCCCAACTGATATTCATTTGTTGTATATCCTTTTTTAATAGCTGTATATCAAGTTTAAAATTTTTAATTCCTTTTTTTTTTTGCAGGACAAAAGCTTTATTGTGGATAGCAATGAACCCCACAACCCAGAACCACGACTGAATAACCCTGGCCCTCCACCAGCAGCTCAAGATATTGGTGATGGTCTGGGTGCTGCACATCAAGCCATGTTACAAGGTGGTGGGCCTACTGGGTTTCAGCCCTATAAGAGACCGTCTTTCTTTGCAGCTAGGGTTAGTACAGTGTATTTGAAATTTTGACAGCAGTTAAGTCTGTAATGCAATTGACAGTTTTTTCTTATTAGCAAGAATGTCAGTTTACTAGAATGACATCCCTTAATTGGCCAGATTTTATGTTGTTTACTTATTTCTGCCATAATTGTATCTATGATAAAGTTTCAAGTCTAATTCTGAGATAATCAGCTCACACTTATACATTTATTTTTTTTTTTGCAGATCATTGCTCTTGTCATTCTGATGTGTTTGACTTTCTTTTTAGCCAGCACGATTTCTTTAGTCTTGCCAGGTGGGTTTACGCCCCTTTCATGGGATGCCTGTATGTTATTAAACTGCGTATTTAAAGACGTCACTTTTGTTACTCCAGTCTTCTGTTTGTTTTCATATTCTCCAGTTTTCATTGGAAGGCAGCTAATGTGGCTGTGGGTGGGAGACACTAAAATTCATGAACTCTACACCGCAGGATGTGGTCTGTATATTTGCTGGCTCTGTCTCAGAGTTTCAACTGTGATCGCTGGCTGGTACTTGCAGGGCTGGTCTATCATTAAGGCCAAGCTAAAACTTTGGGGATTATTGGTAAAAAATTAATCTCAACTTATTTTTCTGTGTCAGCTACTGAAAAAAAAAAAAGGAAAATCATGCTTCCTCAAAATTTTTCCAGAGCAACTGTTTAAATCTACATGATTCTAGTTTGAAATACATTAAACTTTT
Source organism: Bulinus truncatus (assembly GCA_021962125.1). NCBI lineage: Eukaryota > Metazoa > Mollusca > Gastropoda > Planorbidae > Bulinus > Bulinus truncatus. The sequence continues at coordinate 1,840,269 of JAGDYQ010000010.1, read as the reverse complement.
AAAATGATATCAAAAGAAATAAATTTAAAATGATTGTACTTTAAATATTCAGTCAAATATAAAACTAATTTTAATGAACATTGATATGAGTACAATTTAAGTGAAGCTTTGTGATACATATACAGACTTTCATATAGAAAGTTTTTGTATGGATGAATTCAAATTTTGATTATTTATTAATTTTAATTCTCTGTTCCACTTTATTTAACTAGATCATCAAGTCGCTAGTAATGGCTTTGGTCTTGCTGGTTGTCATTCCTCTCTTGTTGGGGCTGCTCTTTGATGTCATTATTGTGGCACCCATGCGTGTCCCATTGGATCAGTCGCCCATATTCTTCCCATGGCAGGTCAGACCAATCAGATGTGTTTTACCATGAAGTCATTTTGTGACATTTTTCTCTGGGTAGATGGGTAATAGTTGTTAGGGCTGGGGTTAAACTTTACTTAAACACTTACAGCAAAACCTATGCGACTTATTTTTTTTTCAGTGGCATGTAATGAAAGTTAACTGCGCTAAAAAATTGTGTACATATTTAATTTATTAGGGTGGGGATGGTGGAAATAATGCTACATAAAATATTTGTGCTATATATTAGTTTTTTCAAGCTTTATCCAACTTCAACAGATTTTGATTTCTTTTTTTAAAGCTAAAAATCTATTTATAGAAAAAAAGAATACATTCATTTACTAGCTTAAAATTTACTAATTTTTTTTTCGCAACGTGTAAATGATGTCACTTAGAATATATACTTGTTACTTTCTTCCTTTTGAATTCGATGAATATAATTTGTTTTTTATTTTTAAATGATTGAAAATGATCCTTAATAAAACAGTGAGCCTTATATCAAATGTAGCTTATAAAAATTAATAGGGTGCTCACCAACTCACAGTTTCATTTTTTTTTTTTATCTAGGACTGGGCACTTGGTGTGCTGCACATGAAGATTCTCACGGCAGTGGTAATGATGGGCCCACAGTGGTGGCTTAAGAGAGCCATTGAAAGGGTAAATTGTTATTTATCGTTATCTACAATGTTCTGATGCAGTAGGTACAGAATATAAAACTATGTTTTTTTTTATAACAACTGCAGTGACTGAAGAGTAATTTGGTGCTTTTTGTTGATATGACTATTGCGAACTGCATCTTACATAGGTTAATTGTAATTTAGATTTTTTTTTCTGTGTATCTGACACTAATAAAGTTCCATTAGGCCAATCAGGCCATCGGTGCATATGAAGGGATTGTGTGGTTAGCACAACACCCAGCCGCCTTTACTTCACCAACTTGGCCAGGTACCCAATAAAGCTGGGTGGACTTGTGGGATGAAACTGATTTCGCCTGGAAAAATTTCCATGATTCACATCGAGGATTGAACCCAGGATTCTAAGGTTGACAGCAATATCTACACCACTCGGCCATCCGTCCCACTCTTGACACTTTGTACATGGATTAATTTTCATTTCATGCATTGAAAAAGGTTTTCTTTGAATGTATTGATGCCAGAATCAGTTCAACAATAAATGAACAATTTCATTTTAAAAATAATTATCAAACATATATCTTTATCCTTAGGTGTACAATGATGGTATCAGAAATTTAAATATGAAGTTCATTATGGTTCAGATCTGCCTGCCTGTCTCCACATGTTTAGGCATGGCTTTGGCTGTTCCATATGTCATCGCTCATAGTTTAGTCCCTGCGTTTGGTAAGTTTTTTGTCTGAATTTTCACACTCTTGGAACTGATTATTTATCCTATTTTTATTTTAACCAAAAGTAAAATCCAATCTCCTGACTATATGTCACATTCATTACACAATGACACATACCTTTTCTTCTCACACTCGATCGTCGTAATATATCTGAATGGTATGTTAAAGGCAGATGTTCAGATCTTATTGATTTCAATGTCAGTCATCCAGGGGATGCTATGAAAACAACAACTCTGTGCTAAGGTTTCCGTGCCCTATGCTTTTAGTTGACCTCACATCAAGTCCTACATTCTGATTTACTGTCATCAGTTTTTTACTTTTTTTTTTCTGGAACATTTTTGTATGTTGTCTGGTAAAATTTATTTATTTAAGCCTGTGATCCTCAAATTTTTTGAGCCTATCGCCCCCTTATAAAAAAATATAAATTATCTTCTTCATTTGATTATTCTAATAAGAAAGTAAACTTCTTATAGCAAAGTTCCCTTAGCCTAAAAGGTCATCGGGGCCAGATAAAGTGTTGAATTCAACTGTTTCTGAAACCACGTCACATATAGGGATTGTGTGGCTAGTACCACGCCCCAGCAGCCTTTACTTCGCTAACTAATGCCAGGTACCCATTTAAAGCTGGGTAGACTTAGGGCACAACACCAAATTTCTTTGGAAAAATACCCTTGGCTCTCACAGAGGTTCGAATCCGGGACTCTCAGGTCGAGAGTCAAGTGCTCTACACCACTCGGCCAGCCATTACAAATTTTCACATGAAAGTATGTTTTAGTATATGTATCTATCATTTTTCTCAAGTGAATTTTTGTAACATTTCAAGTATGAAGCGAATTGTAAAAGGTTGCAGAGCACTGCTCTACACCTGTACAACGCAATCTCTGAAGTCTTTCAACTAATCAAGCACTCTTTTATTTTTGTTCCGTCATGCAATCAAGTTTTGCACTAATTATTTTTCCCTAAGAATATTTGAAAAATGAAATAGTGTTGCTTGGCATTTTTATATTTATTTCTATGAAATATATCGTCTTGTGAATGGCCCAGGTCTCACTCTATCAGGGCTACCCTGAAATGAATTCTCTCCTAAAACATTTGGTTTAGTCATGTTTGGGTGAATTTAAACCCTCAGCTGCATGTCAGCAAAAAATAAACAACTTTATAAACAATATTTCAAAAAGTAATATATACCTGACATATGTAAGGAAAATAATATCAACCTTATTAGATAAATAAATTGTCCACAAGAGTCATTTGAAATTTTTTTTTTTTTCGAATCTGTCATAATTTAGGCCAAGTTAAAATATAGTTCAAATATTTTACTATTGATTTATCTGAGGAAAACTCTTAGGTATCTTGTATTATAATAAATCAATGTTGTATCAAAAGCTGGCGAATTAATTACAGTTAACTTAAGTCTGTTACTAAATTTTGCACTGAGGTTTCATTCTCTGTTGTCATCTGTAGCAGTCAGCTTTGAAACACAGACTCTGGTGGTGAGAAGAATTTACCCGTTTGTCCTCACCCTCATTTTGTGTTCAGCCATGTTTGTGTTCCAGATTCGACAGTTTAGAAGACTCTACAATCATATCAAAGATGACAAGTAAGTACTTCATGTACATGTACTTGGCCCCCAAGAGTGATGCAAGGCACCAATTACAGCATAGTTCAATAGTTTTTTTGTTTTTTTTTTAAATGTATGCTGTATTATGCTATAGAATGCATTTTCGGAACATTGGGCGGAGAGGTCAAACATTTTTTTGAAACTTGTATTTTCTTTCCCATTATGTTTCTAACTTCCAGATCTTTGAAAACTTTTAAATTTAGAAACAAAATAGGATTAATAAAAGAATCATTATGTTATTGCGGAAGTATAGCGAGGGTCTTCAGCACTCAGGAAGTATTTTTTTGTTGCCACTCCTAACTCTGATAAGCATATAGCGAGAGTATTTTTTTTGTGCCCGCTCCCAGTAAGCCTATAGCGAGAGTATTTTTTTGTGCCCGCTCCCAGTAAGCCTATAGCGAGAGTTTTTTTTTGTGCCCGCTCCCAGTAAGCCTATAGCGAGAGTATTTTTTTTTTCCGCACCTAGCCATCAAGGCGATATATGCCTATACAAGTTTTTTGTCCACTCTTGACCCTTAAAGCCGTAGCAAGCATGTTATCCAATCTGCCCTGGCTACACCACTGTTTTATAAAACAACTTATCTTTGTACCAGTTTCCTATTTTATTTAAATTAACCTAAATTGATCTTACCTCTATATTTTGTCCAGATACCTGGTTGGTCAGCGTTTGGTCAACTACATTCACCATGCCACCAGTCAAGATAACAACAAACATACAGATCAGGTGGTCACATAGATGCCCAAGTGCATCTCCAGGAACCGGCTTGTAAATGTGTCTCTGCGTCTGTACTATTGTGAATGCTTCTTGGCTGGTAATTCAGGTCAGCTGACCTATTGTGACTAATTAAAAAAAAGTGACTTCAAATGGGGCAGAGGTCTCTTGATTGCTCTGGAACTTGTAATAAATGTGTATATATGAAAATATTTATATTTAATTGTATAAATATATCATGGTTTACAGCAGTTCCGTTTCTTGTCCTGAAGATAATTAGGGCATCAGTCTGAAGTAACCTTTTGTTTTGTTTTGTTTAGCCGACAAAACTCAAAACAAGTGAGGCCAAAAAAAAAAAATTTTCTCTTCTAGCACAGTACATTTATTTGTTTACCTAGAAAATTAAGTACAATGTCTGAGTGCAGACTACGCTGTTTAAATTTAAAAAAAAAAAAATTTAGCTGTCAGTAATCACCGTATGGCTGGTCACACTGGTTAGAAATATTATTTGATGTTTGTTGTTCTCGGCTGTGCTGTTTTGTTGCTATACTCTGTTTTTTACAGTTTTAAGTGTTGTTGAGAAAAATTCAAAATATTTTACTTTTTTTTCCTGCATCATGTTTCTATAGAATAAAACATTTATCCTGTAAATTTTTTAGATTTTTTTTTCTAGTCATTTTTCTTTTCTAATTAATTCTCTACTTTTAAAATTAGATTCTTCATTAAACCACTTAAATAACTGACAAGAAATAGATGCAGATAAATGTGTGAGGTTTACACACCGAGGGATGGAAGTTTTTTTTTTTTTGCTAGACACATAATAATTTACAACACAGAATCAAAATTACATCGTAAATGATTCATTTTGAGCATTTTTTTTTTCTAACATCAGTTTCAGTGATTTATTTCATGGTAACCTGTGTGACAAAAATAACATGACTAGAAACCAGATCTGACAGCATGTTGCATTTCAAAATAAAAAAAACAAACAAACTGGGAAGCGCATATTCCACTAATATTTTTCCAGTGTGGGTTTTTAATTTGATAGAGCAACTGAGGCCTTTATTTTGGTTATGTTTGATAAAACCTATTCCATAACTTATCCCTGTATTTTTATTATGTTAACCTTCTCACTGCATAATTAGGTGACTTTGAAATTTACATCTGCTGGTTAACTTTCTACGGGTCTTTGCTGTACGAAATATAATTTTGCAGCATGATTATTTTTACTTGCTACCAGTTTAAAGAAAAATAGAATAATTTCATCTCATGAATAGCTTTCTTCTTTCCAAAATTTAAATCTGTTCCTTATTATAACTTGGAAACGTCTGCCTATTTTTGTTTGATTTAATTATGTATTTCCCTATACCTGATCACATTATATACAAATACAATTACAAAAACTCAACCAGAGTACAGTATAGGATACATACATATACAAGCACATTGTAAAACAAATTGAACATGTTCTAATTTTTTTAACAAATAAGTTGATTCAGTGTAAAATCAAGTTTTGGAAATAAACTGTTAACAGCCATTGGAGGGTTAACCTAGATATATTTATATGTAAAATAAAAAAAAAACTGCATTGTCAATTTTATATGCATTCATGAATTATTTTTTTTTATGTGGCATTCTGAGTCTGGAGTCTTTAATTCAAATGCATGTCATAATGACATTTAACTTTGCTCTGTATTATTACACAAAGTTAAAGCTGTACACCCAATTCACAGCTAAATAAACAATGTCGTCGTCGTGTCTATATTCTGTTGGTTTATAAGTTTGGTTGTTTTTGTGTCAAACATCTTTAAAGGAATTGGAATTTTTTTTTCTTAATGAATCACAGTGCTTTCAAATTTAAATGCTTGCGATGTTTCAAAATGCATTTTTTTTAAAATGTAAAAAAAACGAGAAAAAAAAACAGAATCAGACTTAAGATTCTAATTACAGTTAATAAACCTGAATTTTTTAAAAGATAATTTATGTTCATTGATATTTCAAACTGTTTTGTTTCATTCTAATAATCATAATCATATTTTTATCGCTGTTTTAGTTTTTTCATAAATGGTTTCATTAGCTTTCCTATAACTTTAGTTAGTTTTAAGTCCAACTTATTGTTTCCATATTTCTTTAAACTTTTTTAAACAATCATGTAATTCAATATCAGTTTCACATTAATGTTGAACAGAATTTTGGATATTTGTAGGATTATCATTTAACAAAATGTCACTAAATGTCTGTAGTTGAAAATAAAAATGAGATCATAATTAATTTCACATTGACGAAATAAAATGTTAAATGCCTTGTCATTGTGAAAACTTGTATAAAAGAGGCATTAAACTACAAATTTTGAAAATTGACAATTTTGTTATTTTTAGTTTTATTCTTTCTCTCATAAGCTTTTTTTTTTTAAACAGTCGAATTCAAAACAACAGTACATAACTATTCTCTTTTTCTTTCTCATTTCTAAGTAAACCTTTGAATGCTAATAAATGGGAAGTAAGAACCTTGAAGTGGCCTAATCATCTCTCGACATTTTACATGTACAAAATTAGGTCAGAAGTCAACATAAGGCTGCTAGCTCTGGCTATTCAACATGATCAGATATATAATACATGTTTTAATTTGGATTAAGATCTGTTAGGCCTATGCACTAGATGAAAGTAAGCTACAGTTGATAAAAATATCAGTCACATTTGATTAAATAAGATAAATCAAGGTTGTTGCTCTGGCACATCTAATACGTGAATAACAATGCAACATTACAAAACAAATATTTCTGATCGATGAATGAATAACATTCGTATCAAAATATCATTTTATTATATTTACAAAAAAAAAAAAACAACTATTTATTTACAAAATCAATAATCAGAATGAAAGCAGTTTGGTTGAAAGAAATTTACAAAAACTATTTCAAGAAATGTGGCGTTTATCCAACATACCGGTAACTGAGTGCTTTTTTCTTATAGAGATGTCATGAAATACTGCTTAGGTTCTAGACTTGGCATGATATCATTAAACAATGTAATTTGTTCAGGATTATTAAATAAATATAAGAAAACATTAGATAGCCCTCCATGAACTGAGGTTAAGAAATAAAATGTAAGCACATTTTTGGATTCAAATTAAATATATGTATAATTATATGACGTTAGAACATTATAATGTCTATTATTCTAATTTAGTAGAAACAAAGTACAAAAATTTGGTTAGCTCGCAGTAAGCACATTTCTAATTTTCTTGGATACAAATAATACACAACTTCAATGGAGTGATTTCTCTGACTTTAAATCTGCACCAACTGCTTCAGATATATGGCTGTAGCCATCCTGCCTGAAACAAACATTTTAGGAGACATCTGAACAATTTGTACAACTAATGTGAATGACTAAATAAGACTGAATATGATCAGTTAATCAGGGGAAAAAAAACACCACTTAATTTATTATATTACTTTGAACCTTATTATCCATAAATATCCTCACCCATCTTTCTAAGCAAACAGATATATTATCAATTAAATGTAGTAATAAAGTAAATATGTTATCTTCATGTAACTTACCTTAACAGTTCGTCTAGTTCTCTCTTTATTTTACCAATAACAGGGGGGCCCTGGTAGATGAGGGCAGTATACAGCTGTATCAAACTTGCTCCAGCCTTCACTTTATTGTATGCATCTTGACCATTACTGACGCCACCAACTCCTATTATGGGCACCTGGCCTTTCATCACAAAATAAACAAATTAAAAAAACATTAAAAAAAAAGAACAATACAAATATATTTATTGGTGAGTAAACATTAATTTGTATAGCTGATCATTAAAAATCTACATTTCACGTAATACATGTGTTAGTGTACAACTGAGGCTTTTAAAAAAAAAAAAAAAAAAAACATGTAATGTTTCCCACTGACCATTAGTTAGACTGTACATGTCTCTTACAGTCTGCAGGGACTTTTCCTTCAAAGGTGCGCCACTTAACCCTCCAGTTTCTACTTTATTTTTACTGACTAGTGTATCTGGCCTGTCCACTGTTGTATTACTGACTATCAGTCCATCTACTTTATTCTGAAACAAAAATCGGACAATGTTCAATATCTAAGAAGTTAATCCAAGATATGACTGTTATTAAAGCTATAAAGTCTACAAACATAATTTACCATAAAATATATATATATATATATATATATATATATATAAAGATACTGATAAAAGAAAATGATGATTAGATGTTATTAATTTTTTTAAAGTAATGAAGATACTATTTGCTAAGTTATCCACTTCATTCTTTTCTCCAGATTTTTTTCCAATAACCCATAAGTCATAGAAATTTAAATAATATGAAGGTGATGTATTTGTTAAGTCAATGATTCAGATACAGAAAATAGGATAAAACACAAGGAGCAATCGTTCACTCATTCAGATGTAAATCATTGAAACTCCTTACTTTTTGTTTTGAGATGACTTTAGCAATGTCTTTCTTTTCTTCATCACTTAAATCTGGGGCTATCTTGATCAGCAGTGGCGGTTTTGGAAAAACTGTCAGTCTGTTTCTTTCTTCAATAACCTGAAGTGAAATAGCACAGCTAGACAAAGACAGCAAACTTTGATTTATATACACCACTCATTTTAAAAGCAATCATGTGTTGTCATGTTAAATTGTTTCAGGCACACATTTATAATCTATGTAGCAATGTATATTAAATAGTACTGTGGTAGTTTCTCACCCTGTCTAACAATCTTGCCAGTTCATCCTGCCGCTGCATGTCTCGAAGTCTTGGAGTATTAGGACTTGATATATTGATCACAAGGTAATCTGCTATTGAACCGAACTTCCTTACACCTTTCACATAATCTTCAACAGCATTATCTGTAGTCTTGTTTTTGCCTAGATTGATGCCCAGAACACCATTACCTGGAGAAATTATTTTAAAATATTTTACCTTCTACATGTATATACAATAATAAGTCCAATTTAAGAATGCAAAAGATAAATAGAAGAAAGAAAAAATAATAAAGTTTCCAACTCTGCATTTGTTCCAGTTAAGCAGGGTTCAAAATTTCCTTTTATCAATTGGTCACCAGCAACAAAATATTTTGTGAAGTTATTATTTGTTCAAGTTGTTCTCCACCCATTAATGTAAGAAAAATTATGTCCTAATTCTTTAAAACGAACTACTATTTGCAGACATGAAATTTCACGCTCTGATGTACAGTATATAATGTAACCTTTAGCGAAACTTGTTCAGACCCGATGAGGTTTTTAGTACAGATTATTTAATTATAAAATACAGTGGAACATTGGTTCACATATACATAGAACAACAACTGTTCTGATCATTTACAACAATTTGAAGGGGGGGGGGGCTTGGTCAAATTACAACAAATACAAAATTTCACGCACAACAACTTTTAGAAACTGAGACTTGTAAAGAATTAAGTAATCAAAACAGTTTCCACTGTATATTAAAAAAAAAAATGCTGAATTTCATTTACACCCGTGGTTTTTTTTTTGTTCTGCCATAAATATTCATGAAAGCAGTGTATAAAAAGAAAGCCAAAGGGCAATCTGGCAAAGTGAATCCATTATATCAATTTACCTTTCCTTCTATAATGTCTATTTCCTTTCACCACTTTAATCCACTGTCGCTCTAACAACTTATCAGAGTTGTCTTCGGTTTCTGTCCAAAAACCTATGTTTAGCATGTTTCTCTCTTCCCCGAGATATGTGTGAGGATAACCTAAGACCCAAAAGTGCATTCTTTATAGCAGCACTCCAAAATACATTAATAGTTGATGAGCACCAATGAAAATACTGTCATGGTATTTTTTTTAGTTCAACTGTATTTTTTAATCATCAAATGATTGTAAAAAAATAAAGGCTAGATTTTTAATCCCAAAAACTTTCAATTATGATTTCATTTGACTATAAGTCTTTGTACGATCTTTCATCAAATGATTTAGAAGCATGCCTTGAATACAGCTTAAACAAAGCAAGCGAAGGTAACAAATGGGAATGAGCAGTAAAGAAATATTTATAATGATAAATAGAAGAAACAAGTGTAAATTTTTTTTAGAAAACTATAAATTTATGTTACAATTAAAATTAGACATTTGCATAATAAGAAGGATATGAAAGAAGAAAAACTAAAAAAAAAAAAATTGCTGAAACGGCATTTAAAATGCAAATCAATATTTTAAATCAATGACTGGTTTATTCTCTTACTTTTGATATATTTTTTCTTTTCATATGAGTTGGTAACACAAAAGTTTTCATAGAGGGTCCCCAGAAAATTTGAGAGCTAATGTACTAAGTCATATAAATTTTCATAAGGTGTACAGTGAGCTTGCATTTAGTCAGAAATAAAATCTAATTCAAAAGTATTAGCAAAAAAAAGATAAGTTCTTGTAAAATGCACTGGGTTTATTTTCCTGATGATAAAGGAAGGTGTCATGAAATGTTGAATCAGTTTTACTGAGTGCACTGAATCAAGTTAGCCCATTATGAATTAGTGGGTAAAAACTTGTCTTTAAAAAAAAAACTACTCCGCTCAGATTTTCTATAAACTCAAAAGATGACTGAAAAATTGATTTAAATGTACATGTTAATAAAACTTAAAATTTTTATATTTTTAGCTCATGATTAATGATATTCAAGCAATGTTTACATTCTAATCAATATTATTGTATTGAACTTCTTGGTTGAATAGTCTTTGTTTTCAATGTCAACTCTAATTATAAAATGATCATGGCGATGGTCAAAACCAGTGGCCCCCAACCTTTTTCTCGACACGGACCGGTCAGCGTTTGATAATTTCACTGCGGCCCACTGGAATAGGGGGATTATTTCTCGTCCATGGAAAGTCAAATGATTTAATGTTTCTTGGGCGACCCAGTAACATTCATTCCACCGACCGGTCTGCGGCCTGGGGGTTGGGGGCCACTGGTCTAAACCTTACAGCTATATTACAATTTTTTTTTGCTGAGTGTTGTCATTTTCACATCTATTATACATTTAGGACCACCTCAGTATTACCAGTAGCAATAAAACTAATGATGCAGTCATTGAAAAAAAATATGATTAGAAAAAATGTGCAGATATGAACCAATACAATTATGGTTTAAAAAATGCAATATCCTTTGTGCTATGAAACACAAAGATACAAAAAATTATATTAGATCTGTTTAATTTTCAAAAGGTAAGCGAGAAAATTCTTGAAATGAAAGTATATTTAGTAAGAGAAAATGTTTCAACTAAAACTCTGTGCTTCACAGTAACAGAATTTGATTAATATATTAAAATAAAAAAAAATAGCTTGGAAAATGTCGCTTTGAAATTTTAACTACCTGTTGGAGTTTCTTCAATATTTCTTTTGTTGAGTCTCTTAAATACCTCTTCATGTCCTTCGCTGTTAAAACCAAATCTAACAGACGAAAAGAGAAACTCAATGAGAATTATTATTTCAATAAAAGTGATATAAGATTTCAAGAAGTTTAGTACTTTAACAAATACTACTCCAGGTGTAGAATGAGCATTCATGATACAATACCTTACCCCAATATAACATTTACATAGTTTTCAATATTCAAAATATTGAAATGTTCATTGAATAAAGCCTAAAAAATTGGTTTGAGGAAGAATAAAAATGTTTAATATTTTAAGAATGAATAAGTTTTTATGAAGAATCACAAGGAAATTTACTAAGAAAACAAAGCAGTTAAATTGACCTCCTGAAGGGTGTGGGCCCCATGTTGGGAAACACTCTATACAACATTGTGGGTAGCTTTAAATACTAATATTTTTGACAGATTTATGATAAAATCATTTATAACAAATAATAAGTGTATCTTGCTATCAGTTCTACCTGTTTATAACTGCTCTATCCTCAGTCAGTCTGAATACACGAGGCTTTGGGTTGCCAGGTTGAGGTTCAGGTGTAACGCTACCAACTTCGACAAAGCCAAATCCCATTCTGAACAGACCATCAACTGCTTCGCCTTGCTTGTCATATCCAGCTGCTAAACCCACGATGCTGGGAAATGTCTTACCCCATACCTGTGTTTTCTAGAATTTCAATATATCAAAATACATGTATCTGTTTAACAACTTTAAAATAGTAACACGTGCAATTTGTAATGATTGTTATAAGGAATGGAAAAAATTCTATGATAGAGTTGGATTTTTTTTGGACTAATATTGTCAAATGTTTTTTGTAATAAAGCTTTCAGTACAAAGTTTTAAAGCATACCTTTAACAACAATTACTGAAATATACACTTTAAAAAAACACTCTAATAGTGCAACAACAGAACATCAATAATTACCAGAGATGGAGGATCAGGAGCTTGAGGCTTAGGAGTTATATTGTATTTGATTAATTTAAGGCTAATATTATGGGCAGTCTCTGGACTAAATACTCTAAACATTGGCATTGCGATTTCTTCATAGAATTTCTCATTGTTCCTGTACAAATTGAGGCCACCGAATAGAATGATGCCACCATTTACAATAACAGCAGCTTCTTTTAGTTGGCTCTGGGGGAAAAAAACGTGATACAAATAAACATATTGAAATAAAACAGGGAACAGAAATAAAAAAAATAATTTAAGATATGAATGGAATAAAAAAGACAAATTTACAGCTTATTTTTTTTTTTTGTAAAATGTAAATGATCAATTATTTTTTGGTTACTTTGTTTATATTTACATAGTAGCAATATAATAAAATATTCAAAAAATGAAATTTAAAATTACAAAAATTCAATTAATATAAACATTAAAAACAACTAAACAAGATGTCCTGATGTAAAATGAAAATACAGATAACTGATACTTATGTGGCTTTTAACAGATTAGCCTACAATCCACAAAAATTCAAATACTAAGTTAAAATTATTTAATCAATTCATTTAATAGCAAAACCCAGTTTTTTTTTATTCATTTGAATAAGTATTAGTATTAATAAGATATTTTATGAATATGTTGATTGGAAACATATTTAGGTAGACTTTAAGTTCCAAGTCAGACTGATATTCAACAGTTACATTGGATGAGTTTTTAGATTTCCATCAGAGATGAATTTATACAAATTTCTAAAGTGACTAAAAGAACTATTCAAAATCTGGTTCGATTTGCCATATCCTCTCTGTGAAAACATATATTCTCTATGTGAAAATTATAGATACTAATCAAAACTATAAATAATCATGTTTTAAAAGACACAGATGAAGAACTTACAAAAACATGCACAACAATCATATATAATTAGAAATACATATATATGTGACGCCCATTTTTGTTTTAATTTTTACAATAAAAACATTTACGTACCCCTCTAATTGTATAAAAGAGACCATGATTTGTTTAAGTGTACGACAAAGGTGAAAAAAGTTGTGCAGCACTGGTCAAAAGAAATACACTAATCTTTTAATTATTCATAGACTAATGATCATGTCTAATAATAATAATGCAGTGGCTACGGTTCGGTCCGACCGAACCCGTATTTTTTTTTTCTTCGGGTACCAGCCATAGATATTGCTCCACACCCTAACCCTATTCCTGAAAAAAAAAAATAAAAAAATTATATATGCCATGTTCCTTATTAAGTTCCCTTAGCCCTAACGGGCCATCAGGGCAGATGAAGTGTAGAATTCATCTGTTTCTATAACCTCGGCATATGAAGGGGTTGTGTGGTTAGCACAACGCCCAGCCGCCTTTACTTCCCCAACTTAAGTCAGGTACCCATTTAAAGCTGGGTCAACTTGTGGGACGACTTTGTACCAAATTTCACCTGGAAAAATTTCCATGGGCCTCACCGAGGATCGAACCCAGGACTCTCAGGTCGACAGTCGAGTATCTACACCACTCGGCCATCCGTCCCCATGTTCCTTATACCCTAATATAATGGTTTTGGCTGGTGCCGGAGCCACTGCGTAATAATAATAATAGTCAATAGATTTTAGATTGGGTCTGAAATTGACAAGATGATGAATGGTTGATGCAAGTATAACTAAATTTAATGCAAATCACATTGTTTCAATGCCCATGTCATCATATGTATTAGTTTCCTAAATTGGTTAAATGTACTAATTACGAAACTGCTGTGCTAGTAATAAATGTGGATACACAATATTAAAGTTTTAATCAATATCAAAGAAGTACTTTCTCAAGTCATTGGTCAAGATTGCTTTTGACTCAAAGTTTGAGTTTGTATCAATATCATTCAAATGTTGAATTTCAAAGCACACAATAACTTTGATTACTTTGAATAACTTAAAACATACCCTATTTATTGTTTACTGGACTATGAACCGGGAAAGAAAGTTCAAGTCTAAAGGTTATAAAACAAAGATTGATAAATCTTTTAAGAGCACGTACACCGTACCAATATTTTTATTTATAGCCATTGGCCCTTAACCTTATCTCCGTATAATAACAATCATCATGTGTACAAACATTCAATTCATGTGGCAAGAAGAAAAAGCATATGCATTCAATATTTAAAATTAAATGCATTAAGAATAAAAATGTAATTATTCTTACCCAAAATTTGGAGCTGTTGGCAGCTGCAGTCATATTAAAAGGTTCTTAAAGGTTACCAAGTTATGTAATTAAGAATACTGATATGATCGCAGAGTTTTACGCACAGTCAAGGAAAAAAATCAAGCCAGACCTGCAAAAAAAACCTAGATTAGTTTTGACTGGGTACTCTTTATATAGTCCTACCTGTAGGAGAGGGGGCTGAAAGTCCAACTGAAAGGAAAAGTTTCTGTTTCGTCAGCTTTGTATCGCCAAAAATAATAACCACTTACACAGTAGTATAAAAAATAAAGGCAAAGTAATGGAGAGGTGAAAACTAGATGAAATCATTCACGTATTTTCTGCCACCAAAAAATATCTGTCTTATACCTCTTAATTTGACTTAATGAATACCCCTCACAGTGACACAAGTCATACATCGTCGCATACAGAATTTAACGATAAAACAAAACATCATGTTGTAATTTTTTAACTCAATAGTGTACAAAAGATTGAGATGTACTTTTTTGGCTAGCATAGGGTAATACTTGTGGCAAGTG
Source organism: Bulinus truncatus (assembly GCA_021962125.1). Lineage (NCBI taxonomy): Eukaryota > Metazoa > Mollusca > Gastropoda > Planorbidae > Bulinus > Bulinus truncatus. Next base: position 1,825,147 of record JAGDYQ010000010.1, on the reverse strand, counting down.
CCCCGACGACAGGCCCGTAGCCAGGTCAAAGTCAGCAGGGGGGCACCAATACCCAGCAAGGGGGGCATCTTTACTTTTTCTTTCTTTTTTCCTCTTTTCTTCTTTTTTCAGCGGGGGGCACGCCCCCCAGTGCCCCCCTTCCCTTGGCTACGGGGCTGCCCGACGAACTTAATCTATTAGAACAGTTGCACCCTTGGTGGGTTGCGACTAGGGTAACTGCTCCATGTCACACGCCTGGAAATGGTTGGGGGGTGTGTCTCACATTTAACACTTGGCCAAGGTCAAGTACTGGCACATATTGCTAAGGCCGTGTCTGGGTAGAGTGGTTTTCTGTAAGACGTGGTTGGTGATACCTTTGCCACTTTTTAGTTGTCTCCCTTGATGAATCGGCTTATGGCAGGCCCGGTGAAAAAAGGGGGAACCTAAACACTTATTAAGGTCTTGTGCTTTTAGGGTCCCCGCAGTGCCGAACCTAGGGATTTGGGGGCCCGGCCTCTTTGGGGGCCCCTGCATTTTGACATTCGATACCATGACATGAGATAATATACTTAATATTTCATATAAAAATTTGTTTGGGCCCTAGGGGACTTTTGAATTAGGACCCCCCTCCCCCACCCTAGGTACGCTTCTGGGTCCCCGCCATAGTAGTAATCAGCCATAAAATGAATTGAGAGAGCTGTAAAAAAAGAGGGGGTAAGAGAAGAGTTATCAGAAATATTCAGGGGCCCAAGAATTCCAGACGACTGTTCTCCTTAAAGTATCGTGGTGCTTCTATCTCCTGAAAGTATCGTGGTGCTTCTATCTCCTGAAAGTATCATGGTGCTTCTATCTCCTTAAAGTATCGTGGTGCTTCTATCTCCTGAAAGTATCGTGGTGCTTCTATCTCCTTAAAGTATCGTGGTGCTTCTATCTCCTGAAAGTATCGTGGTGCTTCTATCTCCTTAAAGTATCGTGGTGTTTCTATCTCCTGAAAGTATCGTGGTGCTTCTATCTCCTGAAAGTATCGCGGCGCCTCTATCTCCTTAAAGTATCATGTTAATTCTGTTGCCACCACCCGCAGCCCGACTTATGCTTGTGACGTGGAACTACTACTCTATAATGATCATGTTAGCATCACTTTTGACGATTAGATTAAAACTAGCCAGGGAGCGATTCGTGGTCCTTTCATATATCTGCCAGGGTGGATCCACAGTCGAGCTTAGAGAAAGGGGATGCATTTCTTTCAGGCCTCCACTATCTAAGCCCCACCCCCCCGTGCCAATTCAAAAGCTGGTTTATTGTGACCATAATACTTTTATAGCCATTCAAAGAATATATGGCATTAACAACTAGGTAGGCCTATTCATGAGGATAGGATAATAATCGAGCTTTCATATGGCGGATATTAAAGGCCAAATGGTTATCATGTACTAGCTATATATTACCCGGCGTTGCCAAGGAAATCGAGGTGCCATGTTACACCAGCTCCTTATCTTCTTTTAACCGCTTTTACTTACTATAGAAATAAAGAAATCATTCATACATTTTTTCCATACAAATATGGTTTAATGCGCAGGTCCTATAAAAACCCTATATTACGTTTCATTTAAAAATGACCTACAGTAAGTAAATAAACAAAAAATAAGCACCATTATATGAATGCATATACAAATGTGGGAGCGGGGGGAAGGGCTGACGATTGCATCTTTGCGGCGTGGAAAAAATGCGACATGAGTAGTTTTTCAAATGTAACTTAGCAATATGTAGGCCTATACAATGAGTTCTTCAAGAAAGAATTAATTATTTGCCCACACTACTAGTTTTGATTGTTGACTACCCAAACTTTATCATCGGCTAAGAACGAGCCCGCCCCTCATAAGAGGCCAGCGGTACAAAGTTTACGAGGGGACGGATGGTCGTGAAGGTCCCTGGTTAGATCTCCGGTGATGACCACTGACCAGTGGATATTTCAGGTCATGGCTTAAGTCTCCGCTATAAGTCTCCCTCGGTGCTTCCATCGCCATCGGGTATGAAAGAAGGGCGCCATAAAAACCGCCCCATTATCATGGCATTATCTTATGTGTTATAGAAATCTGAGAAATTTCATTTTACCCTTTTAGGGCTTTCACACACACAGTTCACACACACATCGCTTCATCTTTCTCGGCGAAAAGCCGACAAGTAAAATTCTTTTGCAAATCCTGGCTAGTCTTAGCCCTCCGCCCTTACCACAAAAAATTAATAAGGATAAATATTTGGACATTTATTAGAAGTTATATTGCCAATGTTACACTGCCAAGCTGTATAATTCTATCTCTGCTCTTGCAAAAGCTGGATTGCGCGATCCGTTCGTTTTTCGGGGTCTCAAAAAATCGCTCTTGAGTTTAGGAACTCCATATTGCATGTAAAAAATAGACGTTTAATAGTAAAAAAAAACATAAACCCTAATGAGCAATTATCATGAATGAATGGAATATAAAAGACTAATGTGAAGAAAGCATTACTATATTCTAAGTATCTTATATAGGTCGGTGAGGCGTGCCGGGTTTAAATAGCATTTTTTATTTAACCACACACACATTACAACGTCTGCTAACTGCCAGTCTATTAGTATTGTTTTCACTGCGTTTTGTAAAAACATTTGAAAGAGATATACAATTCTGGTACAACAATGACTGCTTTTGAAGGTACTCTTCTTTTAAAGGAATAACATGGTTCATTTATGCAATTTTTGAGCGTTAAATGGTAAAAGATTATATCATTTTTGTCTAAAGTAAAAAAAAAACAACAACATGGCATTCATAGATGAGAGACGAGATAGAGTAGAATGATAGACGCAGTCCATTCAGATACAGACGACACCATACTTGCATTTTGTACTCACACACTGGAAAGCTGTAAAATCGCAAGATAAATATTCTTAGTATTGATACATCAACTCTTTAATTGTACTAGATCATAATATTGATAATGGATAAAATTACATTTACATGTACAAGTTATTTTGGACTACAAGTAAATAGTAATAGTATGTTAGTATGTATGATTTGGAAGTTTTTAATCAATGGCAATGCTATCAATACTATCATCATTTAACAATAATCAACATTATTAAAAATACCTATCTTGCGATTTTTACCTATCTTTTATATTTCTACTTCAGTACTTCATTGTGGTACAGTATCCTAGATATAATTATATAACTATTTAAAAAACAACTATCAGTTCATCAGCAGCATACGTAGATCTTTTTGCTACTGAAAAAAAATGAATCATCTTGAGTTATCGAAACTAAAGTAACTAGTAAGATGATTAGGCTAGTTCTATATAAAAAAGGAAAGCAGGGATGTGCTGTTTTGTAATATAGGAATATAGTATTGTTAAGTAGGGGCTCAAAATGATTAATGGTTGAACAAACACAATACATAATTGTATAACCAAACTCCAATTGACAAAAACACTTCTTTAACTTAGCATAAATTCCTAATTAACCCAACTGGACCTGTCTCCATTCTCTCCTGAACATAACTAACTGGTTAGAATCTATACCTTTCCTTATACACACTCTATTGCTTCTTGTGCTGATATGTACACACACACATCTATATATATATTTACATATACACAATCTTTCCCTTGTTTGACACTCCTTATATTCAGAAACTATATTGCTTCATTAAACAATTAGTACACTATTGTTATTAGGTCATATCCACCATTTTCCTTATAAAAATGCCTTTCCTTAAAAAATAAAAACTAGCAATTAACCTATATATATTTACATGTAAATAGGATCTCCCTTGTTTGACACAACTTAATCACAGTATCGCTCGCTGGCATCATTAAACAATTAAACACCACACTAGCAAGTACTATTTTTATCAAAAAAATTTACGAAAAATGTTTTTGGTCACAAATGGATGATTTTATTTATATAAGTCACAAAAGTCCAATAATTTTAGGCATATATGTCTTTTAAATTAATAATAAATATACTTTTTTGTTCTCAGAAATGGGAGTTATGCCTGAAATAGCCAAAGCTGTGGAAGAAATGGACTGGAGGTTTGCTGTGACTTTTTTTTTTTTTACATTTAACATTCATATTTTTAAACTTAACATTAGAAGCCTACATATTTAAACATGATACATTTTTATGAACCAGTACTGATTTTATCATCTAGTTTACCAACTGATGTCCAGGCAGAAGCTATTCCCATGATTCTTGGAGGTGGTGATGTATTGATGGTAAACACTTTTTTTCTGCTGATTAAGTTTTGTTATAATGCATAAATTAACTAGATATAAATGGTATTTGTTAATAAAACCACCCAGATATAGCTTTAAACTTTTATAAAAAAGCCAAATTGACAGAATTAAGTCTGTGATATTCAGATACTCAAACTTATCATATTATTAATTAAGTTTATAAATTATTATATATTTTTGGTGGCTAGAAAGTTGAATGCTAATTTTGATCTGTATGTTCATTCTTCATTTGCTTCTTACATTTTCAACTTACTTTTGAAAAATCTAAACAAGAAGATTGAGAGTCTGTTACATTTATAGTCAAACATCCTTTTAATACTTTCCAGATAGGTGCTCATATATCAAAACAGATTTTTCCTAAAAAAAATTTTATGCTCAGATGATTTCCATAAACCAAAAAAAATGGCATTGTAGTTAAATAGAGTAATTTCTTGCACTGCTACAGTCTTCCTTGGGTGATGCATTTTTTTCATAAATTTGCTCTGTTTCTAAAATTTTAAACACTTTTTTTTTTCATTTTTAAGTAAAGGTTTTCCAATTTTCGTAGGGGATTTCTCTTCATGGGGTTGATATTGCAGTACATTTAATAGTTATAAAATTATAATAAAGATCATAACCTTACACATATGTTGACTATGCACAGTAAAACCAAGCATAACATAAGAAAAATAACTTCAACACTGTCATTATCAGAATATGTTCACACATAAGTTGAATATACATGGCACTTTTCAGGCAAAGCAGCCTATCATCTTTTACTGAATGACCGTGCTCATATATTAAATTACAATTTTAAAAACATTTTGCTCACCTTGTAAAGAGCTTCATTCAAACAGGGATCTAAGTTTAGAGTTTAGTAGTAAAAGATTTAATACATGTATTGTGTTGATAATGTATTTTTGTGTGGATATTTTAAAATATAAAATTGATAAACATACTTTGGAAAGTATTTATTTATATTTTTAATCTTAATTTATTTTTTGTTAAGGCTGCTGAGACAGGAAGTGGCAAAACTGGGGTGAGTGTTTTAAATTGAAACATACTTTTTTTCACTGTAGCTTTTTCTGCACTTTTTTTTTCCCCACATATCATTGATTGGCTTTATGAACATTTTATTTCTTGTAGTTATTAATTATCAATGGTATATAATCATTTATAGGACTTGTATACAGATTCTTTTTTTTGTGTGAAAAGGCTGCTTTTGTTTTGGATGGTAGCATGATTTAAAAAAAACAGGCCTTAATAGTTGATGATGAGAATTCTATGCAGCGCATATTTCTATTTGACATTTTCTTATTTTGATTTTACTAAGACCCATGTCATTATTTTCAAAGAAATGCTTTTTCAATCCACTTTGAATATTTCTACATTCAAAATATAGTATATGTATAAAAAAAACAACAACTAAGAATACAAAAAAAATCTCCTTAGACAATTATGTTGTCCATAGTTACAAAGACTGTTGAAGATGCCATGCAATGTCTGTCTGATTTGAAAGAATGGTGCTTGATTAAAAGAAACTGAGACTCAGAAAATAAAACAAACACTGTATTTAAAAAGTGCTAAACAGTTTTAATCGGAGTCTGGCTTCATGTAATAAAATCGTCTTTGTATTTAGAGATTTAAAATTTTTTTGACAGTCTTTCAGTACCAGAAAGGCCTGTGTGAGTTTAGGGTAATTCCTTCATTTATTTCAATGTTTTTTCACATGAGGGAAAACTAAACTATTTATACAAAACCTTTTGTTGGCATTAAACATGAAGTTTATCATTCAGCATTAGAAAAAGAAGTTATTGATGATTATGTCTATTTAGGCATTTACCCAAAATTTTTTTTTTTTAACTTTTGTACATATTGATGTAAAATATAAATTGATAGGATAAATGAAAAAAATTCTGAAAAATTGTTTGACTTTTTGTAATTTTTCTAAAATTATATGAGCTGAAAAGCTTAAAAAATGTTTTAATTTTTTTCCATGTCAGGCTTTTTGTCTACCCGTGCTTCAAATAGTTTATGAAACCCTCAAAGATATACAAGAAGGCAAGTCTTCTGCTAAGAAAGCAGGACCATCTGTTGCAGGTAAGTTAGTTACAATGTAAAAATTGGCTTTCCTTGCACCATTGTTTTTTTTTTTGGATCACAGCACCCATTTTTATGAAGTCTGGGAAGTCATCCTATCACATACCACTCCTTGTAGCATTCTTACTATTATGAAAAAGTTGATGCAGAAAGCATAACACTGCTAACTTTTTAATGCATTTTCTGTCTCTGTTACCTTCTCTATACTGGATTACTACTGTAATAATAATTAAGCCTTACCTGAAACATACTCTCTACACTGCTGTCTTTCTTATTCAAAAACACGTAGCAAAGACAACTGGGGTGGCATTTTGGGGGGGGGGCTGGAATGGATTAATACCATTTCAATTAATTTCAAATGGTAGTAAAATTGCCTGGATGTACGACCGAATTGACATAGGAGCAGAATGAATTAAATTCGTATCTCCAGGTACCACCTTATTTTTAAAAATGTATAACAACCAGAGTATGGCTCTAATTAATCCAGAAATATAATTAAATTAAAATGTCATGGAAGTAAATGCTGAGAACTTCATGCTGAAGGTTATTGGCGCATATTTCTATTCCAAAGAACAACACAGGAAGTAATAATGAACAATGTGTTACGTCTTCTTCCCAATGGTGAGTCTTGCATGGACACTCACTTTTGAACTTTGTTGTATAATACATGCTCCAGATATAAAATGTGGTGGGATATTTTAAGAATGTGAAATTTGCACATTGTAACCTCAATATTGAAGTCTTGACTATGAGGTTAGCCAGGTTGGCATAACCTAATTATGGGCCTGACTGCATGAAATTTCTAAGGCAGTACTGTTGATGAAGATGACTGGAATTTACTTTTAAAATGTATTTTCAATGGAAAATGGATTAATCATCTACCAATTGCTATTTCTGTTTTTTTTTTTCTGCTTGGGTAATGACATTTAGAAGATAAATGTGCTGTCAAAGGAAAATTGCTCAATTATCTACATATTGCAATATACTTATATACATTTTTTTTTTTCAATGGAAAATGGCTCAGATGTCTAATTATTGCCATATGTGTTTTTTTTCCAGTTGGGTAATATTGTTCAAAAGATTATAAATATGCTGTTCTGATTTTTTAAAAATCTTGGTTTTCCGACATGTAATCAGTATAGTTTCATGGTAATTAGCATCCAATGGATGATCAAATACTGTTTATAAAACAGCTTTATAAACTTCTGCTCAAAGTATTGTTTAACAAGACAGTTATAAGTACAGTAACCTCAGGTTACTAATACCCCAGGTCATGAACAAATTCGGGCTACAAAGAAAAAGATTTGTTAGTTGATGAAGAGCAGGTAACTGTTTCAACTGCAAGCGTTAAAGTAATTTGCAGAAAGTGGACATCATCGAACATTTCTTTAGGAACCATCTACCAAGCACATTTGTTGCTAACAGGGCAGTAAACCAGATGAAAGATGTCGTGATGGCCCTCATCAGAAAGATTACCAGTTTGCTGCAAAGGAACAGGGACATAAAATTTTTGAAACTAATGATTTTTAAAAGCAAAGAAAGTGACTCATTTTTCCAATGGTCATTTTCTTAGTAAGAAAAATAGACTAAATCTTTAAAAAAAAATTTAGAGGTTGTTTTCTTTCTCGTTTTTTATCAGATAATTGATTGGATGTTAATAAAAAGGATGATTTTTTTTTCATCTTGAATAGGATTGTCTATTTTTCATTAATTACAATGTTTTGGGTTACGAATTGAGGACTGGAAAAAATTAAGTTCTTAGTTGGAGGTAGCCCTATATTATTTTCCTTGAACAAACTATGCACCCTGATATGATATTTAATATAAAATTTAATTTTATCAATGTTAAAGGTAATAAAGCTCCCTGGAAAATGAATGTATATGACAGAGGTGATGCGATGGGTAAGTGAAGCTGGGATATTTTTAAAGTAATGCTATTTAAGAACTAAAGCAGTATAAAGTTTTTTTTAAAGGCTGAAGGATAATTCAGTTTTCTGATGTTACAGTAGTTTTTAAAAAATTGATGCAGTAAGCATAAAAACTTGATTCTTTAATTATATAAAGGAAACACATTTAAATCAGCATTTTTATTAATGAATACTAAAACACAACTGTTTCAGTAACCAGTTTTGTGTAAAATAAATTCATTTTCAATGTTTAACTGAAATGATAGTCTGTAATGAAAACAGCTTTTTATGTTTTAAAAGAAAATTCTGCTTATTATTAATTTTAGTTTCTCAGTAAACAGTGAAAAGGAAAACAATTTACACCATGTTATTTTTTTTTCAGCCATCAGTGAAGATGGATTACTTTGTCAGTCTAGAGATCAAAAATCTTGGTATGGAACTAGAAGTAATATAGGCTGTGTTTGGAAAAGGTACTTGTAATGTAATTTATTAAAAAATTACTTACAATTCGAGAAAATTACTTTAAAAAGAAGTGATAGTAATGTAAGTTGAGGAAAAAAAACTAGTAAACCACTGGCCACAACAGGGAATGATTAGTTAGTTTGAGGACACACAGAGTGAACACCTTAACACTATTAACTAGTCTCAATTTTCAATCCAGTTTTAGTTTTCAAGGTAAGAGATGAAGTTTTTCATTTCCATGTGCACAAGTGGTTCAGAACAGATGTAGTGGATTTCCTACTGACATCTCTTTTCTAGGGGCCCATTTTTATTGATTTTCAAACTTCATAGAACCAAGAAAATAAATTGTAGTCTTTTGAAAGAATTTTCCTGCAACAAGAAGACATCATATTTTAACCACTAAATAATATTAACACAATAAAACACTTCAAAACAGGAAAAGAATGACGCATATGGGGTAAAAAAAAATACATGATTTGTCTTCATCTGAGACACATGTGGCCAGATTCAGCAATTTTTAAAACATAAAATTAGATTTTTCACCTGAGGTGTAAAGCATTCACTGTGTGGAACATACAAACACAATTTTTTAATAAAATTGTTTTTTCCTTTTCGAAATCGGTTAATGTTTTCTCTTAAAATTTTATTCAACGTTTTATCACAATTTAATGGCGAGATGAGATTTTACTAATGTAATAATGCTGATTTTGTTTCCTATTTCACATAGAACAATATTCTATTGTAGTTCATAATATTTTCAGGCAAATACTACTTTGAAGGCACAGTTACAGATGAAGGTTTATGTAGAGTTGGTTGGTCTACCAGCAAAGCATCCCTCGATTTGGGTACTGATAGATTTGGTTATGGCTTTGGTGGAACAGGAAAAAAGTCTCACGGAAAACAGTTTGACGATTATGGCGAGGTAAAAGATGAAAGTTGAAGAAAAATGTGTAAAAAAGCTTTTAAAATTTTGGTGTTATAGAGTTAACAAAGATAGTTAAAAAAGATTTAAAATGTTGTGTGATAGAGAAATTTAATACGCTAATTTTAAAAAATCTCTTGCCTTTTTATGGATCATTAAATGTCATCTTGACATTACTAAAATAAACTCATTTAAAAAGGAATAATTCTAAGCCCAAAATCTAATATATTTAAAAATTTCTTTACACAAGTTATTTAAAACTTTTTTTTAAAATAAAAATTTGATTTCCACATAATTTTATCTGCAACCTTTTGAGGGATTGCCAACTATTTTTAAGTAAGATGTCATATCAAAGAGAGTTTAAAACATTTTATTGTTTGGTCTGAAATTCTGAGTCCTTACATTAAAGAAATGTACAAGAAAAGATATTTATTGACTTTCTATCTGCCTAGTTATCTAGAGTTGACTGATATATTTTGTACTTTTATTATTATTATATATTTTTTTAAATTTTAACTTCTGGACTAAATTCACATTATTTTTTGAAATTTCAGCCTTTTGAACTTAATGATGTTATTGGTTGTTTTCTTAACCTTGACAATTTTGAAATCAAGTGGTCGAAGAATGGTAGGTTTTTTTTTATTTTTATCAGAAATGCATATTTTGTGATCTCGTCCATCTTTCATAGTACTATTGATTATGCTTTGCTCTTCTGATAAAAATTTATCTAGTAATGTCATCAAAAATTGAAAAAAAAACAACAACACAAAACATTCCGATAAAATAAGTGAGAAGCATTTACAAGAGTGTG
>JAGDYQ010000010.1:1623957-1814221 GCA_021962125.1 Bulinus truncatus | reverse complement strand
TGAGTAATTAAAATAAAGATATATACTAAACCAGTACATGTACATCAATGACAACATCTGAGAACTGTTTCTTTTTATTACATGTAATTAAGTCCAGGGCTATATAAAAGGAATCCTTTACTGGATGTGACCAGTTCTGATTACTCTATTTTATGTATCAATTGTGGTGAAATGCATTCAGTTCTTGGTTTAGTTAAATAGTTTCTCGGTGATTAAATTTTGTTATTATGTCATTAATAAATCGTGTGGGACTGACCAGAATGGGGATTTCTTACCAAACAAAAACCAATCTCATGCTCTGCAACCCCTGATATGTACAATTTAAAAATGTAACACAGTGTATTCTCTATGGCCAGATATGGCAACAACCATTAAGTGTATAATTACAACTTACACATTCATCCAGAATGAAAAAACGAACTTGTTGAAGCCCCATCTTTGATGTAGAGATCAGGTCTTCTAAACGCCCTGGTGTGGCCACAACAATATCCACCTGAGAAAAAAACAATAAAGTGACACGGTATCAAAAGATTATGGTAGGACTAGGTGTGCTTATTGTTTTGCTAAATGATTTCCTGTCCAAAAACACAATCCTTTTTTTTTTTTCAAAAATTCAGTGTTTAGAGATACCTTTAACAAAACGAAACATAAGACAATTGTAGTTTCGAATTCATACCATTCTAGACTAAGATGAAGCCAGATTTTTCTTTTCTATTTCAAAGAATAAGACTTAAAGAAACAGAGGCCTTTCAAGGCCCGAACCTGTTTCAGCAATCTACGCCATAAAAAAACTAGATATTTATTTACTTGAATAAAGACTGAAACTGCTATTTACATAGACCAAGACGAGTTGCCATAGACGCTTGTCCCCATCCTCGGTAACATTGGTGATAAAACTAATGTCATTCCACAAATTTAGGAGCGTCACATTTGTGTTACTCTTACTGTCATTATTTAGAGCCAGTCATTGTTAAATTATTTCTGTACAATTTATGAACTTTGAAAGAAAGAAGTGAACCGTCAGATCTATGTTAACAACTGTTGTTGTTTTTCAAGACAAGATAAGTATCTCGTTTACATTGTTCTGGTAATGATAGAAGCCATTTCTACTATTTCGATAGGTCTACTAGGTAAATACCATTTTACAAAGATGAAAGAATGAGACTTCTTTATAACTTGTGTATATTTTCCACCTATCACCAATACGTTTTTAGAAAAAATATAGCAATTTATAACCGTATCGCCGATAAGGTTCTAGAAAAATGTCCCCTCATAACCATATCGCCGTACAGTTCTAGAAAAATGTCACCTTATAACCGTATCGCCAATGCGGTTATAGCAACAACCTTAAAAGATACACTTCGTGAAATAATAACCGAGATACACAAGTTTTAGGAAAGAAAAAACGCCATTTCTCAAAAAGTGCCACAGACTAGGACTGAACTGTCATTTACTGAAATGAATTCATCCCTAACACAAGCTTGCCAAGGGAAGTAAACTGCCAGGTGTTACACAATTACTTCTACTGAGATAGCTCGTCACCGCGGGCCCTATTGGTTTATGATAGTAGCCAAAGTCAGGCTATGCAACTGATGTCAACTTTCTTTAATAGCATGGGAAATTCAAACATAGTGTCGACTTATCCTTATGTTTACGAAAACGCCGCTGTAGAATTTCTCTTTATGTTTCATTCCCACAAAATGGCTTCATTAGATGTTCACAAAGCATAAACAGCAGAACCAATTCATTAATAACACTGCTTAAATTACTTGAACGACTTTCTGATTATTTTAAAATCAAATGTCTATCAATACAAATGCACTTTTATTCACGTATTTAATTTTTTTTTAATCGACTTTGTCTTAGAAGCCACGTTATATACACAATAAAGTTTGTAAATGTACGAAGTAAAATGGGATAACTATACATACATTAATGACTTATTTATTCTTTCTTTTCTCGTAGTTTTTCTCTGCAGTAGGGTCGCTTAATGAAAACAGTTTTTAAGGTGGGTCGCGAAACAAAAATGTGTAAGTGGATCGCGAAGGGAAAAAATTAGAGAACCAATGGTGTAGAACATTTGTTCCTTAAGTATGAACGTGACCACATCTATGTGAACTTACAGTATATGTTGGGCGTGGGGTGACTTAAACCATTTTTTGTTCGCTACCAGTGCACTACTTTTCTTTTAAATTGCTAAACTTTTCTGTTAGTTTTTTTTTTTAAACTGATGCCACTTGTGTCAGTTAGTGTTGTTTTCGTTGACGAAAACTAAAACTAAAACCTTGGTTGACGAAAATGTTGGCTTTTCGTCAACGTGAACTAAAACTAAAACTGAAATTAGCAGCAAGACTAAAACTAGACGAAATCTTAAATTATTACAGAAAAAACGAAATAAAAACTGAAACTAAAATATAGTGTTGCTTTCGTTCACGAAAACTAAAACTAAAACCATCGTTAACGAAAATGTTGACTTTTCGTCAACGAGAACTAAAACTAAAACTAAAATTAGAAGCAAGACTAAAACTAGACGAAAACTAAAATTATTACAGAAAAAAAGAAATAAAAACTGAAACTAAAATATGACCTGGGACTAAAACAACACTAGTGTCAGCTCCAAATGTCCTAATGTTAAAAGGAAGAGTTTGTTTTTTTTGTTTCTTAGCTTTTATAATGGATGTAATAATGATTTTAAGGCTCCATTCATAAACATTATTAGGTTGGAACCTATCAACTACATTCAGTACCAAACTAATGTTAACTTCCATTTGTGTGTGTTGTCTTCTACTGACCAACAGTACTGCTGGTCATCGCAAAAGACATGAAGAATCATTTCTAATATGCTAAATCTGCTTTGTTATTTCATTCTTTTAATCTCATTATCTCCTCTTTGATGGTGTCGCCCGAGGCGACCAGACGCCAGGCCACTGCATACCCATGCAGCAGGTACAGCGTGTGTTAATGAACACCCATGCTATTGCGCGTGCTGGCGTATATTTTATCAAGATAATCAAAACGTACCGGATCTTGGATCTTACAGCTCGAAGCCGATCGAAGCAGCGCTGTCATTAAGAAACCCTGGAGCGGAACTGGAGCGAAACAGGTGATAATTCCTCGCCTGCCCTCCTACGTCCTGGTTACACACGCGGCTCTAAAAAGTTAACGGTGTGGTGGGGATGTTGTTGCTGTTTTTTGTTTTGTTTTTTAGCAAAACCAATGCACGTGACATTCAGCAAGGAACAATGACGAGAGGCCGGTGACAACGATATCCCACAATGTGCGCCACCTCGTCACACGTGGTCAGGTTTACATTCAGATCCAGGGATTATTGGTTCACAATACTTTTGATAGTCTCGTGAAACATTTTATAAAAATGGGAGAAAAAAATGATACTTGTAGGTAACCTTTGATCAGAATGAATAGCGAAATACACCGTTAAACTCTGTGTGTCACTGAGCAACTGATTACACAGCTCAACAAAAAAATTTTTTTTTCGAATTGCCAAGAATATTTGAATGAATTTATAGCAATTCATGGGTGCTGATTTCAAAACTGCCACTGCTTTTGCTGAATTGGCTCTAGTTTCTGAGATATTGGACAATCTTGAAAATATGATTGTACCCTTTGTGTAAAACAAATGCAATACGTTTGGTGTCTGTTGTTTTATTTAACTATACCAAGTTGCTTTCTAAAGACATCATGAGTTCATCATGAAGATGCTGCAAAAATAATCCGAATGTATTCTGTTACATCTGTGGAGAATACATGATTGAAAAGCAAAGAAGAAATATAACCGAATTTGTGCAGCAGGCATATTTGGCTTATTTCGGTGTGAAGCTGGGAGACCAAGACAAGTCTTGGGTTCCCCATAAGGTCTGCAAAAACTGCGTGGAGAGCCTACGGCAGTGGACAAATAGTGAGAAGAAAAGTCTAAGTTTCGGTGTACTAATGATATGGCGAGAGCCGAAAGACCATTTTGGTGATTGTTATTTTTGTATTGTGAATGTTAAAGGCTTCAATCGCCACAAGAAATCTAAGTGGGGTTATCCTGGTCTTGAATCTGCAATGAGACCAATTCCACATAGCAGTGAAGTTCCTATACCAGTGTTTACTGGATTATTAGAGCTTTCACCATCAGACTCCGACGAGGGGCAAGATCTGGAGTTGGAGTTTTTGGCAGGTGAAAACAGTGGAAGCGATTATGAAGGAAGTTCTTCAACACCCCAACCATTCAGCCAAGAAGAACTCAATAACCTAATACGAGACCTAAATCTGTCCAAGCAAGCATCTGAGCTTTTAGTGTCCAGGCTCAATGAAAGAAATTTTCTCAAACCAGAAGTTAAAATAACATTTTATCGGAAAAGAGAAGATTTTCTTCTTCAATATTTAAGTTTACTGTAATGACATCCCTGGACTTCCGCTCCAAATGGGACTACAAGACTACCATTCCGAAGACTGGCGTCTTTTTATAGACAGTTCCATCACAAGCTTGAAATGTGTTCTGTTATACAATGGTAACCTATATGCATCTCTTCCCATTGCTCACTCAACAACACTTAAAGAAGAGTATGAGAATATCAAAACAGTATTGCAGAAAGTCCGTTATTATGAGCATCAGTGGTCAATTTGTGTTGATCTAAAAATGGTAAACTTCTTGCTTGGGCAGCAGTCAGGATACACAAAATACCCATGCTTCATGTGCCTTTGAGATAGTAGGGCAAAGCAAGATCATTGGACAAGAGTAACATGGCCTGCAAGGGAAACCATGTCTGTAGACAAAAATAAGATCATTCTCCCACCGCTTTATATCAAATTAGGTTTAATGAAACAATTTGTTAAGGCTTTGGACAAATCTGGCAAATGCTTCAAGTATATTTGCACATCATTCCCCGGATTGAGCATGGAGAAGCTGAAAGCTGGGATTTTTGACGGTCCTCAGATTCTGAAACTCATCAACGATCGACATTATACTAATTTCATGGATCACCTTGAAGCTTCTTCATGGAACAGTTTTGTTTCAGTTGTCATGAACTTCTTAGGTAATAACAGAGCAGAGAATTACGAAGAACTGGTGCAAGATATGCTCGCTAACTTCAGAAACATTGGAGCAAATATGAGCATCAAGGTACATTACCTGCACAGTCATTTAGACAAATTTCCAGGTAACCTTGGGGACTTCAGTGAGGAACAAGGCGAGAGGTTCCATCAGGATATGATGGTGATGGAGGAGAGATATCAAGGAAGATGGGACATACATATAATGGCTGACTACTGTTGGAGCCTCCAGCGCAATTGCACCAACGACACATACAAAAGGAAGTCGAGCAAATAGCGATTTGCTAATGCATTACTATAGACAATTAACATATTAATTAATTAATTAATTAGACATAATTAGTTTTTCAAATGAAAATGTTTTCTTCTATAACACTATTACACATTTTTTAACAAATTTCTGCATGACTATTAACAGTTTCACTACTTTTTGTTAGTATACTATTATACTTCATGCAATTCTTGACAAATTCCAAACACGGTGCATACATTATTTAATTAATTTTAATTATCTCGTAAAATAGAGCCATCCTGCAAAAGCACTTACATATTCTAAATCAGCATGGTTGACTTTGTATAAAATGATTCAAATATCACTGGCAACGAAATCACTGTTTACCAGTGTTATCTATATTAAGAGAGAGTTTGTCAACCTTTATTAGTAGAATAACCACGAAAAGGAAGCGAAAACTAAAGTACTTTATAGACCAGTGTACACCTACGCGTTGCCTATGCCTAGGGGAGGCGGCTGTGGTTATATGTTTTCCAAAGTTATTTCCTGTGTTGTTTTTGTTTCCTTTAACTGCCACATAGATATCACCAAAAAACGTATTCATTCCAAAAACCATTTCCTTTCATCCTAATTCCTATCACTTAGGCCAAAGCCCTTTTTATATAGATAGGCAAACTAGACAACTGCCAAAGAGCCTTTGAATTTATTCCAGTACAGTTTCCTATCGAATGTGATGTTAATGGGGTCCCGAAGGGTACTTTTGACAAGGGCCCCCCCTAACTATCTTTGCGCTAAAAAATCTAACAACCGCCCTGATCTAAGCTTCATTCAGTGAACGATTGATTAACTTCTTGAAATAACCATTTCAACTTCCCAACTTCTAAAAAAAATAAATGATGTCGGTCTGTGTTCGTGTTCGCAGGCTAAGGGAAGGACAACACTGGAATAATCGGCTACATTTCTTAACAAAAAAAAAACGATAATAACCTCTTTCCGTAAATCAAATTCAAATGAAATAAATTTCTTCAAATAGATAAATAAACTAGATTAAATATAGCTCCAGACGTATATGTTGACATTCCATGGCACAGCCAGTATGTGACCGTCACGAATGCACTAAAGCGTGAAAATTGCAGCAGAAGGCGGTAAAAATTGTTGCATCTATTTTTTTTTTATTGTATGATAAAAAAAACAATTATCAATCATAAACAATTTTAGACTCACTCAAAACTTTAAGTGCCGGTTCTATGCAAAATATATGGGCAATTTATTATGATTCTAACAATTATCACATTATTTATAATGGCTATTTTGGCAATCTTTTTACCGCCAAGTAATTATTTTTTCGAAGTTAAAAAGAAAAAGTTCGTAGAATCGTAATATAAGAAAACAATAGTATCCAGCTTAGTTGTGTTTTAATACGTTGAGTCATTGGAATGACTCCACGGACACTTCATTCAAAAAAAGTCGGGAAACACATCGATAGAGTGCAACGTTAAAAAATTCGAAATTTATAACAATCAAAACAACATGACTAATGTAAAACTCAACATTTTTTTTAAAGAAGAAGAAAGAATTATCGCGTTAGACAAGAAAGGAAATAGCGTGTACTGTTCAACAAAATGAATGTGAACATGGACAGAGATATAAAGAAATGTTATACATGGGAAGGGTGGGGAGGAGGAGTGAGCATAATAGATTGATGGGACTAGATCTCACAAAACAAAACATCTTATAAAGTTGTCATAACGCATTCATTGTTTGATGATAAATTGAAATAATCATGTGGCTTCTGGGTCATTTCATGGAAATAAATTGTTAGCATCAGTAATTTTGTGTCTCCTGAACACAATCAGGCCACAAAATGTGACACTGTAGTTTATTTAGGAACTGTCCATTCAACACTTTTGTTACTAAGCAAATAAAAAACCCTAAGGAGGGGGGGGGGGAGTACGCCGGCGGACTGACTAATGACGGACAAACATACTAGCAGGCAGGAAAGAAGACAGACTCACAAAGGAATAAATAAATAAATAAATAAATAAATAAAAGAATTATAGAAAAGAGTGTCGACAGACAGAAGAGTGACTCTATGTGGATAGACACAACCACATACAACAATTTCGAGCTCCAGATATTTTTTTTTTTGTCAAGAGTCTCTTATTTCTTAATATAAAAGTTCCCTAATTCTCCTTATCGATTTTTGATCTTCAAATCAACTTCACCGCTCCTAGTTGTGTGCTCTCGAATCAGCCTCTGCTCACTCACACGGCATTAAAGATGATTCAGATTAAATGCTTGTCTTGTTTTGTCTAAAAGCGTCGCTCTATTTTATGACAGAGATCAGAGATATATCTACACATGTGACTGGGAGCTTTCAAATAGCTCAGCTCGGCTCCATCAACTTTAACAAGGCCTGGCAATTTTACACTTTTATAGTCGGCTTTTAACAGAACCAGTTCACCACCACTCCTTATAACTGACGCCCGTTAATATCTTTTACTATACACAATGGACCTTTCACCTTTAACAAAGGTTCAGGGTGGTTTTTTTTTTATTGTTGATTGACATTGTTTCTTAATTCAATGTAAGGGAGTTTAATTATTGTTAAAAAAAAAAAGAAGCAAGAAATAATTGACTTAACCAATCATCCTGCTATAGAGAATTTCCTTTTGAAAATAAAGTGCATGAGGTGGAACGTTATTGTAGTCCAATATATATTTCAGATTTAAATGTGTTTTTTACAAGACACCTTCTAGTTCTCAACTTCCTTGGGTGAGGTAAAGAATAGAGGCGTGAAGATGATATTTAAATCCATTAAGTAAGTGAAGGTAACAGGAAGAAATCTGTTGCGTGAAATCAACTGGTTCTTGTAACACTAACTTTCATTATACTGGCACCGTTGTCTACAGTTACTGTCGGAGTGCTGCTTGGATCAAGTCGTAATAGAACTGAAGTGACAATTATTGGAAATCGATGGAGGTTAGAGGATAACAACGGAATCCGCTCGTGACATTGTGTTTTGCTTAGCAATTTTTTTTTAATACAGTAACAATTCCTTTTTTAATTACAGTATACCGAAAGTTTCTCTAAGAAAGTCAATAATAAAGTTGCACACACAAGAAAATTATTTTTTTATACGACACATTGTAAATACAATAATATTCTTCAGCAAATTATGTGGCTATTTAAAGAGTGTGTTGTGATTTACAGATGCAAGTGGATTTATTATGTGCAAGAGATAACATTAGTTTAATTATATATATTTTTTTTAAATGTAAAACAATGCAGGAGAGATCCTGTAACTAAACATTGAAGTGACTACATCTGCCATACTTGTATATAAACAAAAACTAAATCAAAACAATTTTAACTCTGTTTGTTTTAACAATGTAGTTGACCACTTGAATATTTTTCAATCGACTTTCAGCGATGGTTTATTTCATCAGACAGACGGGAGATGACAACATTAAATAGGATATTTTATGTGTCTCCATAAATAGGTCATTAAATGTCAAACTTAATTTTTAAAGTGGACCAAGAACAAAATTAATCATACATCAAAGAATACAATAGCGACTTGTTTCCCCCATTGAGCGACTAATCATGTATGGAAATAGAATTATTTAAATTAAGTTTTGTTTTGTTTAGAAATGATTTAGACAAGATTTCATTCAAAAACTCGAAGTGAACATGTAGGGTGATAGGACTATAGGCAACTTAATTATCACATAGTGCAATTATCCTATTATATAAATGAAACGTACATTCGCTATTAAAAGTCAAGTGACTGGCTATGTGCATGTATATTGCTGTTTACAATAAACATCTTATGCAACTGTTTATGTCGCTGTCAAGCTAATGACATGCACTGAGCATAAAAGAAAATCGTCAGATTACGATTATAGGATGGTTTTTTAGAAAGTAGGTTATGATTTTGGCTGTAATAGTGTGATTCGTATTGGACTGGAATAATTTTTCACATGGATTACTATTATTATTTCTTATGTTCGTGGTTTGTATCAACAAATAATGAATCATGACTGGACCTACTTACTTTAACGTCAAGCAAATCCTGGTGTTGTTAAACAATTACTTCTACTGAGACAGCTCGTCACCGCGAGTCCTATTGGTTTACGATTATAGCCAAATTCCTGCAATGAGCCTACAGCACAATGAATATTGTATTTGACAGGGACAGTCGAGTCACGACAACTTTAACATGTACATCTGATACAGCCCCGTAGCGTGAAAATTCTATAGGAGGGGCCAGACATCCTACAGCAGGGGCCAGGCAATAGCAGGGGGGGGCCAAATAATACATTTTAATAAGTAGAACAAAAAAGCAGAGGGGGCCAGACAAAAGGCAGGGGGCGCGGCCCCCTGCCCCCCCCCCGCACGCTACGGACCTGATCAGATATAACATTTAAGAAAATTGGTTAACAGAATGTTTTACAAAATCTATTTGTCTGATATAGTGGATATTAAATTATGGCCTACAAAAAAAATCTCGGACCTTTTATAAATATCGGCCAAAAGAAAATTATAACCATACTGGTCTGTGGTCTGAAAATTGTACACAACTCTGGCACGTGAAAAAAAAAAACGCAGGACGGTAAATAATGCATGATCTCAAAAACCAATAGATCATCAGCTAATATTAAAAAAATATATACATGAAAGCATTTTAGTGAGAAAAAAAATATGTGGCAGAGTGTTGACTGGTGGATGTGTACAATGGGAATCATTAACTTCTAACAAGGGCAGACTAGAAATGTTTAAATTATTTCATCGCTGGCTGAAAGATAGAATTTCTATAGTTATTTGTTATTTTATATCTGTAAAACTCAGACGGCGGCCATTTAAAGTTGTCATAGCTATTAGAATATTTACTGCATTTCAATTTTTTACTGACAGAATACCCAAATCTGAGTCTTAGAAATAGTGCATAACTAAAACTACTTTCTATATCTGTACACTTACACTCATAAAATATACGCAACAATAAAACTAAAAAAATTAATGAGTAGTAACAAACACATACAGCAGTTGTTATAGGTTTGATTAGCATCTATTAATCAATGGCAAACAGCTGCGTACCAACAATGATAGATGAGATGTGTTATTAATATCAAGATACAAGTGTAGAAGAGGGCTAAAGACGTATGACATGTCAAAAATATTGTTTTAAAGATGTGATGCTAAAAAAAAAAAAATTTAGGATTTAATACACAAAAAACTTTACCCACACAATTGAGTGCCCACAATTCATTTTTTTTATTTCCTGAGTTACAGTGTCAAGGAAGTGAATCATTAAAATGACATTTAGTTGATTCAACTGAGTATTCTAAGACATTTTTCAGCCAAATTATTATTGAGAAAGAAAGCTGACAATGAGAAAATGTATTACAAATTTTAATACGCTGATTAAAAAAAAATAAAAAAAACACCATGGCATTATCCTGTCCTGTGTGTGTTGTGTATGTGTGGAGATAACAAGTTGAATTCAGCTTACTATGCAAGAATACAATGTTTATACCAAGAAAGATAATTTGGCCCTACATTATCATTGCCCAGTAAACTATTGTATCTACAGCTTCAGTCAAAAACAGAATGGAAAATATTTGAACCTATGAACAACATGTGAACAAAAAATTTGTGGGTTTATATATTGTCCTTTAACATGTCAAAACTGGGGATTTTTTCTCTAAATTCAAGTCAGGGCTGTTAAAACAACCTTGGATCTATGTGGGGGAAAAAGATAATTAAAAAAATAAAACCTATACATCAGAATATCATAAAAAATCAACAACTTGGAACCCCAACAAAAATTTGGTATGTGAAGTCCCTGTAAAGATGAAATTTATCTCTTATAAACCACTTGGAGGGAAATTTAACCATGACCTGAAAACTTCCCTTGGTTCTCACCAAAAATTGAACCAAAAAACCCAAAGCTGGACAAAATTATGATAAAATTATGCATCCCAGTGAAAACAATTTTTAAAATTCTAATAATTGGAGGGTAATTTCTGTTCTGAATACTAGTGCTCATCATGTCACCCTAAAGCCATCTAGAATATATTATTTTGTGTCATAAATTTTGTCGATGCTTTTTTATGCTTTTCGACTTTTATGTATAGTAAACATTTAGTGTATTTTATATTATAATATTGAATGTTTACCTTAAAATCAAGAGTATTTGCTCCAAAACAATTATTTTGATTAATCAAGTTTGTGCAGGTCTAGGAATGGATAATGTATTTTATATGATCTTGTAGAGAAAAAAATTTAAAATAAAATCTTTATAGTCACTGAGTGCCAGTAAGACCAACCGACCTAGTGCTGGTTACAGGTTTGTCACCAATGCAGTATGTGGTGCCTCCATGGCCACTACAGTCTTGGTAAAGTAAGGAAGTAGAAAGATAATAAAGAAAAAATTCCCTCAGCGGTTTTATGCAGCTTTTTATCTTCTGACATATGATGATAATATAATTTGGAAAAAGGGTGGCTACCTCTTGGCATATAAACCTGACTGCTATTCATTGCTAATACACACTGATAGACTGTCGACCTGAAATCCCCAAGTTTGATTCTCAACGAAAGTACCTGACATAAGTTGACAAAATGTGGGTAGGTTGTAGTAACCTTCATTGAAACTACACTCTCAGGTATGGTGGTGATGAAAGAATGACACCATAAAAACCATCCCATTTTTAAGATCTAAGAATTAAAAACATTTCATCCTTACAGGGACACTTTTTAAAAAAATCAAAGATAATAGAATTTATCAAAACATTTTTAAATGTACAAGTCACAAAGTATTTCTTTACAAGAAAGTATTGTTTCAAAAGACTCAGACACTTCAAGAAAATACTTAGATCTACCTACAAGGGCTGCCTCTCCTAAAATGATTTTGAAGTATTTCATTCAAAAATGTGTAAAACCCAAGCCTCTAATATCAAATTACAAATCCTGACAATTATTTTTGCAATATAATACCTGGCTAAATTGTGATGCCTAAGGTAATGTATATTATTTTTCATTAACTTGGTTTCTTTAGTGTAAACAGAGAGCTAACAACAGAAATAATGTTCACTTCTATTCAATGAATAACTTCATTTGACGTTAAGAATCTTTTCATTCAGCTTGGAGTCAATGAGATTCTTCATGCAACATGCAGCAGCAAAGGATGTTTCAGATTTTTAAAGTAAGTGAATGTAATTCTAAAAGCTGAGTGTCCCGGAAAAAGTAGCAGGCAATGTGCAGATGCTCAGAGTCATTAAGTGTGTGCTATGGCATAATGGTTAGTGTTTCACTAAATATATCAAACATGTAATCTCTTAAACAGAATAATTTATCTGGCTTCTACACATTCAACCAAGAATCTACATTAAGTTGATGTGGCACTGAATATTTTGCTGACCAAAATCACAAAAAAGATAGCCAAACTTCCCATTATTTCATTGCGCAACTTTTGGAAAGATCCCCTTTCTACTTGATGGACCACATACTACAAAATATATAGCTTAAACCACTTCATTTAGTAAGATGACCCTCAGCAAATGCACTGAAGTGAATAATTAAAAATCAGTTAAGTAATCCATTCATATACTCCTAACGCTATAACATCCAACCATATGATTATTTGTTTAATGTAATACTTCAATCGTAATCTGACCATTGCAGAAGCCAACTCAGACTATCCATTTGTCAAAAGTCCCTCTTATAATCAAATGACTTTCTAAAACCATCCCTTAAAATCCTGTCAATCAATACATATCCCATTTTTTTCTCACAGAAATCTAACTTAGGCAGATTATACATCTAATGACTTTCGGATAACTAAAATAGTAGGTTGCCAATGGAGACCTGATATATATATATATATATTAAGTATACAGCAATATTTAACCATATTTAAGTAGTTAACAACAAATCTGTGTTGGCTACTAACCCCTTTAGCCAGAACGTCCATCTGTTCTTTAACATTGACTCCACCAATAATGAGTAATTCTCGAACTTCTGGGTTGCTGAGATATTTCTTGAATTTTTGTATTTGTGACAAAGTCTGAAAAAGCACAAAAATAGAAATACTATAGGAAGTCGTCTATAGCTAGATTTTTCTAGTATGTTTGTTTCAATATTTAAGCATGTGTGTTTTAAAAATCAATTGCCTTACCTGTTCAGCTAACTCTCTAGAAGGCTGAGAAGTAAAAAAAAAATCAACACATTATAGCAAAAAATTTTTTGGAAAGGATCAATTGAAAAAAAAAAAAAAAAAGACAGTAATATATAACTACTTTGGCTGGTACATTTATTTATAACTTTTAAACAGATGAAATCTTATCAATTTCGTTTAATATTTCTCTTAAGTGCATTCAAATGAACTATGTTCAATTGTGCATGACATGATCTGAAATGGTTATCTATTATTTGTTACATAGCTTGGTCTGTCAGAAATGGATTGGTCAGCATGAAACAATTATTGTATTAAGTATTCAATAAATGCATATGAGATGATTTGATTCATTCTACATCTCGAAGCAGAGTGGATTTAGGATAATTAAGTCTGTAACAAAGTCTGGAAAAAAGTATAGTTGAACAGCTTTATTACTGAACAAAATGAATAACCCAGATTGCTTCAACATCATTATCTTGGTCATGTACACATGTATTTTATTTAAATGAATACCTCCTCATAAAAATTGAAAACAAATTTGTCATAAAGCTATGTAAAAAAGCATGAAATACAAGGCATAAAATTGTCTGAAATAATTAGCACAAACATTTAATCTTGTTTTCAAAGATTTAAAAAACAAATGAGCTTCTCGGCATGGAACATATATAAAATAAAACAACTATATTCAAACTGAAAAAAAGATGAATAAATTTACCTCAATAATAATGGCTTGTGGAGCATTAGGTGCGGGGGCTTTTTTGGTTGCAGCTGCTTGACCTGACAAAGAAAATAAAATCCTTTGCAAAGATGGCAAAAATACTCAGGTTAAAGGTTCATGAAGTAGTGCAATTTAAGTAGGCCTATATCACAGATTTAAAAAAATATGATTCCAAATAGTCACAGGTTGAAACTAAACAATTTAATACTACGCATAAGTAAAGCTTGTATCTTATGTTTTAAAATAGGGAAATGTGTTTGAGGGGAAAATACTCTTGTAAAAAAATCACACACAATGATGTAAATAAGGGGGAGGGGGGCACTATTTGCTGCCGTAAGGTGGAGGTATTTGGGTGTTTGGTGCTGCAATATCTCAGAATACGAATATTTTGTCCTCCTCATAAATTATATAAAATGAATGAGTTCCGGCATAAAACATAGCATTACCCGTACTTGGGTATAGCAATCACTTTGCCGGGAAAGGTGCGGGGGGGGGGGGGGGCGCAACTGTGTACCTAAGTGTAAAATCAAATTGTTCTGGTTTTAATGATGTCTTACCTAAACTTGCGATAACGGGGGTGGGGGGGGGAGGGGGGGCATGGTCGTGGAGGCGCGAAGCGCCGAAAGCTTGCGAAGGAGAGGAGGGGTTTGGGGAGGGGATCTCAGTGAGTCCCCTACACAAGAAATTTTTTGCAGTTCCATTTCTGGAATGGTGCATTTTAGTACCGATTGTTTAGCTATTAATTAGAAATATATTATTTTAACTACGTTTCAATAATGCATGGCATGTTGCAGTTTTGTTTAAAATAATTTAAATAGTAAAGAGTTTTAATGATAAAAATGTATTGAGGCTGAGCAATTTCTGATTCCTCTTATTGACCATTTGACCATTCGTTCTGCTACACATTTGTTACATAATAGATACCTGATTTATATTATTATACCGTTGGTTTAACGTACAACCCGGGAAGAACGACAAAGATGCACGAATATAGCTTAGCTATTTGTGTGATATTTCTTATAAAATATTGAAAACAAAGAACAGATCTATCAACAACAAATTGACCAGTCGCATTTATTCAATTTAAAATAAAATTAATTCTGCTAAAAATTTGCAAATTAAATAACATCACGAAGAAATCACGGAGTTTGTACTTTATTATTTTATTATACATAATTATGTATAAAAATGAAGTCTGAAGTCAATGTTATTTTATTAACTTATTTAAGTTGCTACTTGTCCTCAGAAGATATCAATATATAAAACTATTACAAGGTTGCGAACATGCCCATCGACAGAAATTTTGGGCCCCTGGGCAGGGGTGACAGTGCTGATATTAAAATTTTAAAAAGTTGATTGGCCTGCTCAATCTGGGCCCCTAAAACTCTCCGGGCCCCTGGGCATTTGCCCCCTGCCCCCCCCCCACTCGTCGGCACTGGTTGCGAACTTATATTATTATACGTTTCAAATCTGCAAACGTCGTGGTTTAGCACTGAATTTACCTAAAAATTCTTCAGCATTCAGATTGTCTGTTAAATCTTTTTCAAATGCAAGCAGAACAAGATTGCTTAGACGCTTTTGTAACATTGATCTGCGATATGGGGTGAGCATTCGTGTGAGGGTTGAGAAACTGTTCTCACACACGGCTATTGAAGCCCCAAATGCCAATGCTGCCCAAAATACCCAGAAGTGAACTTCAATAAGATTCAATCATTTATGCCCAAAAATTAGATAAGCTATATATGTAAGTAAAATAGCCTAAATGATTGCCAAAATATAAACTTTTAAGTTTTTATTATTATTGATTTATTGAATAAAATGATTGATGTTTTATAGCCGTTATTATTAAAATTTTGTCAGAAAGCTTAAATCATGCACGGGGGGGGGGGCTCAGGCCCCCCTCTGGCTATGGGCCTGGTTTGGTACCATTTAAAAAAATCTCCGATCGCAGATCTCCAGGGCGCGAGGCATGGAGGTATCATCCAGTTGCCAGTCACTAAGGCCGCTGATTGTACAATTCAAGGATACACTGTATTTGAACGATAAATGATCTAAATTGTTTTTATATTTAACAAAAGAAATAGTTTCTACTGAAGGACGTTCGAATTTCAAAGCATATTCATTTTCCAAAGCATCTTAATATAATTATTGAGTTCGATTTTCAAGTTATTCAACTTTTAAAGCATTCAGATTTTGAAAAGAAGACGGCATTTTTTGAGTCCGTTCGGGGCTGCACAAATGTAATTTATGCCACTGATCAAACAAATGTCAGTTATGCCACTGATCACGTGTCATTTATGCTACTGATCACACAAATGCATATATATATATATATATATATATATATATATATATATATATATATTCATACACAAGAGAACTGAGTTTATACAATTCTGGTCTTGTTATTACTGCACTGTTGTGTTGTTCTGTTTTGTTTATTCCGGTAGCACTTCGTGTTAATATGATGTGTGGAAAGGATAAATAGAAATGAACAAGAGCATTTCAGTTTGTTTTCAAAAGCTACTGTGAGCCGGGCCGGTTGGAAACAGTCGAGTCCTCACCAGCTAAGTATTAACTTCGATTTCTTGACTAAATATTTCAATGAGCCATTCTTGTAGATTTATGCGCTGGGGAAAGCTGGAATGTTTTTCATAACAACGCTACTTAGAATTGATCCTTTAAAATTACACGAATTATACCCAATTTAATGTATTAATATTATCTTTAACCTGAAGACACTCATTTCTCAGAATCTTGTAAAACTGTCCGGCAATATTTGTTTTAAAAAAAAAAAACTTTTTTACCTTTAAGTGAATGCAATTAACTATTGACAGGTTATTAAGTTGTGTTGTTTGTCTCTATTATCTTCCAGACAGAATTGTATCTGGAACAAGTAGTTGGCCAGACAGTGGACATAACACTGCGACGTTAAAAGCTAATCAGGAGATTCACCATGAAGACTTGAGGGCAATTCTTTGAACGGAGAAAGTTTTAAGCAGCGAACCTCTCTCCATAATTCAATTCGGACTACTAAATGTGACACTAGATTTTATTCTCTCTCAAGTTTTTATGGAGACGTGTAAAATACGTCACTAGTAGACTGAAGTTATTTCACTAAGTTAGTAGTGGTTAGCTTAGAACAAAAGAAAAACCAGAGTAACTTTTTTTTTATTTTTAGTAAGTCCCTATATTAGAGCTACCAATATGGATATTTTATATCCAGGCTGACATATTTTAGTGATCTAGATCAGGGCTTCTTAAACTATGGGTCGCGACCCTATTTGGGGTCGCTTAGCAAGATTCTGGGGTCGCGAGAGATAAAAATACAATTTAACAGAAAATGTTTTTAACTTGTAAAATATTAATTTATTTTTCTTTTATATTTGTATGGGGTCGTCAAGAAACTCGCAATCATAAATGGGGTCGTGAATTACAAAAGTTTAAGAAGCCCTGATCTAGATATAAGAGAAGGTCGTTGTTGTTTGTTGTTGTTTTCTAAAGTCCCTGAAACGTTGAGATGTACGGTATATCTATCAGATCATACAAACCACTAGGGGAACGATTTTTTTTCGCATTGTTCTTCTTTCATCCACACCATATTGCCGATATTGCAATGACCATGGAGGGTCAATGAAGACATGGAGGGACACTGAAGACATGGAGGGACACTGAAGAGATGGAGGGACCAGTGAAGAGATCGAGGGACACTGAAGAGATGGAGGGACCACTGAAGACATGGGGGGACCACTGAAGAGATGGAGGGACCACTGAAGACATGGAGGGACACTGAAGAGATCGAGGGACACTGAAGAGATGGAGGGACCACTGAAGAGATGGAGGGACATTGAAGAGATCGAGGGACACTGAAGGCATGGATGGACCACTGAAGACATGGAGGGACCACTGAAGAGATGGAGGGACCACTGAAGAGATGGAGGGACATTGAAGAGATGGAGGGAACTTTTACCATCATCTGAAAAATTCCCGTTGGTTTTCAAAGAAGAGCAATCCCAGGACTGTCAGGTCAACACTCAAAAGAATTACAACGCTCGACCTTTCGTCCCATTTAGTAGTATTTATTCGCTATATTTTGAGGTAAACTTGGATCTTTTACTAACATTTTTTTATCAGTCTATAGGTAAAAAGCTGCTTGAAAATCAAATCTTATAGGAATATAATTTAGTTTATTACGTGAATAAAAAAAAATTAACGATTGAATCATTTTCAAAAACATCTATCTACTCGACGTCACACCATTGTTACGAAGCTTTGTCAGAGTCGTTTTTCTCGACGTTTGTCGTGGGATAAAAAAAAACTTCTTTATAAAACACGCGAGCAGATACAAATACAATGTATCTCGATTTCTTAGCCATCTTTAAAAGGTAAAAAAAAAGGTGGGGGGGGGGGGGGAGAGGAGAGAAAACACGGTAATTTCTTACCACAAAAGATTATCACACAGCTGACGCGACCTAGTCCTTTCCAGATATTGGATAAGAGAACATGAAGTTTTCGTAAACCTATAACAGTTTCTAAGGAAGCCAATGTAGTCATAAAGGCACACTGAGCACAAAAGTGAGTGTGCTATGTGTGTTATGTTTATGCTACACCCCTCATTAGATAGCACATAATGATTGCTAACTGAATAGCTAAGCTTTTTTTTTTTAAGATTAAAAAAAGTGGAATGCTAGAAGTTATGACGAAATATGTTATATATATATATATATATACTAAATAATGTATGCATGGATCGGTGATCCAAATTAATCAAAACTGAAACCAAGCAAGATAAAAAAAAATGCATGCATGATTTCTGAAAAAATAAAAAATGTATAAGAATAGAATTAGAAAAAAAAACATTCACAATTTCAGCAGTGGGGTCACAGGGCTTTTGTTGTTTTTTTCAGTTAATTCAATCAATGAAAATTCATGATACAAAAATAGCCATGTTTTTTTTTTGTTGTTTTTTTCAGTTAATTCAATCAATGAAAATTCATGATACAAAAATAGCCATGTTTTTTTTTTTAAACTAGATAATTCTCTCATGATTCCATGCAATCAAGGAATGGGGGTCATTGATGAGACTTGGGGATTCATTCCATTCCATGCTAAACACATAGAACAAATTAAAGCCAAACTCTGTAATGCTGGAGCCAAAACAAAAAAACAAACAAACGAGGTATTGTTAATGAGTTATCGCATGCATCAGATGACGAACAGAAGGAACGACACTGTCATGTGATATTTGGCCTTAAAATGTTTACATGAAGATAAACACGGGAAAGAAAAAAAAACAGCTTATCTATCCAGAAGATTTCAATTCAATTAAGTTCAGACATGAAACGGGGGTGTTGCCAATATTAGGATGGAAGTTCGACTCACACATGTACATGCATAATGAATGCACGCTGTACAACACATGTGATTAATATGGATTAAAGTAACCAGTTAAAAATGTCAGAAATATTTGAACCTCTTCAATTGAGCGAGTGGGACTAGGACTGTGCTTCTTGCAGAGTATGTTCTAATTTTGACTAACCTACTTTACCAATGTCAAGTTTGTGGTTTGAAAAAAAAAATAAATGTGTGGGATATACTACACATGTTTTTTGACAGCAAGAAGTAAAAAAAAAAAGAAAAACTCCTGCTGGCATCATTGATTTTCTCGTCATCACCAGACCCCCCCCCCCCCCCCCCCATCGCCTGCTTGTTACCAGTTTTCTCTCTCCCATTGCTGGTGTGCACTCTAACGATGAGACCCAGGTGGCGCACAATAAAGAAAAAGCGGGAAATAGAAAAACGCAAAATCCCCCCCCCCCCCAGTTCAATGAAATCAATTGTTTCAATAGATAGTATTTGTCAAAATGCCACCCTGTTTAATTCTTCAGCTTTATGCATGCTAAAGCGATTATCTCAGAATGGGAATCTATTCTCGTCAATATCCGTTTTATTTTCAAACTAAAAGAAATTAAATAATGTTGTTATCCTTCAATCGCATCAAACCAGTGACATGGCTGAAAAAAAGAAATGAGACGGAGAAAACAGCAGAAGGCTCAGAAAAAAAAAAAGAAGTAAGCCGTTTCTTGAAAATCTAATAAAAATTGTTAAACAAGAATTTCTCATTTGAAACAATAGAATGCGAGCCCAGGAGTTGTGAAATATTTGAAATAATAAGTAAAAGGGTTTCATTTATTACGATAGACAATGGACTCGATTCAATTTTAGCGTAAAAGAGTTAATGGTGACCAAGTGTTTTCCTTTCATAACACAAGCCATTCATCTACAGAAGAAGTGAATCTGCGATGCAGCAATTATAACGTTTTCCATGTTTCAGATGAATTGATGTCTGTATCAATTCAACGGATATTTCAATTGGTTTCTGTCAAATTTAAGAACCAATTATTGCCTAGGATTCAAAAAGTTTCTTCACATATGATATAGAATATAAGTGAATAGCTACAAGTATTTGAAACGTCTCATTTCTAGGGGCCGCATATCGGGAATATCATTTTGGCTTAAGACTTGTTGGGGGGGGGGGGACCCTAGTTGTCAAAGACAATTAAAGACCAAGATGTTCGCAGAGAAACTGTTTCTTTTTTTTTATTTCATCTTCTCCCGAACTAGTGAAAAACAAAAATTTAATTCAATCAGCTTCAGTTTAAAGAAAAAGGTCAGTTTCCTGTATAATTTGTCGGTATTAAGAAAGATTACAAATAATTACGATGATTTAAACAATCTTCTTAAGAAAAAGACGGAGATGTTACAGCATTATGTCATGACAAATGTGCTAACGAAAACGTGTTCTTCAAATCAACTGATTCAGATAAGGATGTATATATATATATATTTTATATATATATATATATATATATATATATATATATATATATATATATATATATATATATATATATATATATATATATATAAAAGAAAGAGAGAAATCACTTCGAAACTTTGTTACAAGCTCTAATGATGCGTTTCACAACTCTGTTATTCCATGCCTTTCTAAAACTCGTATGCTCCTTAGTAATTTATAAATTATGTTTTAATATTCCAGAAATGTTCACTAAATGGAGCCGAAAAGTTTTTGATCGAAAGAACAGGTTTAAGAAGAAATCACCACGAATCGTATGGCAAGTAAGCTTTCAATAAATATAACGGAGAACTGAAATCCGCCCCTCACGTTAACAATTTAACCACACACACACAGATACACACTACCTGATGTGCTTGTATCCTGTGATGGAAGACGCCGCTTTTATGTATATACTAGCTGTAACCGCAAAACATTTGCAGCACTTTTTAAAATACTAATAACTATGAATTAACCTCAACAATGTTCATATTTTACTTATAAATGAACCTTAATTAAATAAAGGAACCTTTTTATTAAAACTCATGGCAGCAAGCGAACTCAAGCTAATTGTAAAATTTTCATTAGCCCTGAAAAGGACTTAGAAGATTCAAAATATGGTAGTGGCCCTAAAAAGGACCGTTAAGACACAAAATATGGTAGTGGTCCTAAAAAGGACCGTTATTAGCCCTGAAAAGGACTTTGAAGATTCAAAACATGGTAGTGGCCCTAAAAAGGACCGTTAAGACACAATAAATGGTAGTGGCCCTAATAAGGACCGTTAAATACAATAAAAGGTAATAGCCCTAAACAGGACGGTTAAATAAAAGGTAGTCGACCTAAAATGGACCTTTTAGATCAAATAACTGGTGGCGGTTAATTACAGTTAAAATAAGTTTTTGTACAATTGCTACTATGTTCCATTTTTAAAATTATGTAACATAAGATTTTTTTATAGCATCAAGACCTCTTTATACACAGGATTTTTGTAATTTTTTTCTCCATAGACTTTGACAGAATCAAAACTCCTAACCCTAGAAAAAGCAACATAAAGTCGACCATGAGTAAAAACTGGCTTGGGTATATAAATACAAATTTTGTCAAAAGTCTGTCCCTGTGACTTATTTATGGTCATTGAGTATGACAGCCTTATAGGGAACTGTTTTCTTCTCAGTTGAAAAGGCAAATTTGTATCTGATGGATTTAGTGTTATCCGTGGTATAAATACTCTGTTCCCGTGAAATCTACCAGTTATAATTTCTGCATCTAAGAATGATGGGAAAAGCTTTCTTATTATCAGCCTTGTACCATTGCATAGTCCTTGTTTTGGATTAAGATTCCTCAACAACATTATAATTGTCCCTTCTTTAAGTTTTAATATGTGTTGTGGCATGCCTGTTGGTGTAAGACTGTGGAGAAACTCGAGAGGGTACAGACATTGATTATCCTCCTCATCTGTTGAATCAACACTGGAGTATTCTCTTAATTCCCCTGATAATTTATCTGAAACCTTTTCATTCAGGTCTAAGGAGTCATCATTTTTTGCACAGAGGATAGCTTTTGAATAATAGATTGTGTCATCAAAGTCAATATTTTCCCCAAATAAAAAATTAACACAATCTGTATCTTTAGCAAAACAGCCTTCTGGTATTACAATGGATTCCCCCAACATACCATCTCCTAATTTCAGAAGCCAGTCTGCAAATTCTTTTTCATTTGACTTTGTTCTCATGTTCTGAGATAATTTCAAATTTTTCAATTTGGACCACAGATGGCTTTGGTTAATACAGCTCCTTACTATATAATCCCTTGATGCTCTTGGAATAACTGGTAGAAGCTGTCGGAAATCTCCTCCCATCAAAATAACTTTCCCTCCGAATAATGCATCACTTTCCATTAAATCTTTCAGTAATCTATCCACAGCAATAAAACAATGAGTGGGTAACATTGGAGCTTCATCCCATATAATCAGTTTTGAATTTTTTATAAGGTCTGCTTCATATGAATTGCCTTTAAACTTGCATGTTGAGCTTTCATTTATGGGAATGGGGATTTTAAATAGAGAATGTGCCGTTCTGCCTCCAATGAGAAGTGTAGCAGCTATTCCAGTTGATGCGCAAGGTAAAACTATATCTCCTTTACCTCTAATTATATGCATTAATGTATTATACACAAATGTTTTTCCAGTTCCTGCAGGTCCTTCTACAAAGAAAGTTGTGTGTTCCCCCCTCATATATTGAGTGTAGTACCTCTTCCACTATTGCTTTCTGCTCGCTATTAAGTTTTTCTTTGTTATGATTTCCTATAGCTAGCTTTTCTAAAATGTCAAAATGATCCCCATAAACTGTTGTTTTTGTTAAATGGCAATCAGGCAGTCCCAAAGCTCTTTAAATTTGAATTATTGCTTTTGAAAAACTCCTCTATCTGAAAGAGTGCATTCAAATAAGCAGTTTCTCTATCATTGGTTCCGGTATTTAAAAAGTCTTCACTCATTGCATCCTTAAATTTATTCCATAAAGAAAGAGGGTCTTTAGGATTACAAAATAAACATATAGTGACAAAAAGATTTCTAAGCTGAGAAGGCATTGAATGTAGTGTGGCATCCAATAATGTCTCCTCACACTCAGAATCGTCATCAAGAAGGCCATATTCAATAGCTGCAGACTTAAATGTACTGCAAACCTTTTGATCACCATTGCTTTTTATAATTGTCAAAAGATCTTGAAATGATTTTGCACCTTTAATGTGCAGCAAAAGAACTCTTAAATAAAATCTTTCTTCATCTCGTGGCCCAACAGTTACCATTCTCCCAATTACTTTTCCCCCATCTTTTTTTCTTTGTCTCCATATTCCTTGCTTTTTGTCAAACACAAAATAATTTGGAATCTCATGGTATAAATAATCTCTAGCAGATACATAGTCCATGTTTAGTTTAAAGTAAGCTGTGAGCATGGTGTTTTTCTTTGATGATCGTTCAGCAGCTTCTTGTTCTTGATTTTCCTCAAAATAAACTGGCTGCATGTTGGGTAAGTGGACTGGCATTCTGATAACTGAATGGGACTGATCATGCATTTTGTATTCAAGCAATCTCCAAACTGCTTCTGGAGCACTAACATAACGGGCATCAAGCCAAGGTAAGTAGACACTTCATCCCATACGATTTCCCCATTATCTTCAGTGTGTGGTCTCACCTCTATATTTGCACAATCATGTCCCTTGTAAACATATTTATATAGATATTTCACACTTTTAATTGAAGAGCAGACTTCTACATTAATATGTGCATTGTATTTTAGACTTAAGTAAGGATTGTAAGGCACTACCCAACAGTTATCAACATCATATTTTCCTACTTTTACTGTCCTGTTGGTATCTCGTCTTCTATATTTTGGATAACCATTTAAGTTGTCCTCAGTTTCATCACAAAACTGCTTGGGAAATTTTTTCATACACTGACCATCACGCATACATGGTGAATTAGGGTTTAGAATGCCACAAGGGCCATGTACCATATTTTGTTTAACTATTTCAAAAAGTCTTCCTTGTTGTTCAGGAAATTCAGCCTTAACAAATTTATCAATGTCATCTTTATCTCTTATTTTGTCCTCACTTATTAAATTTATTAGTATGTGTGCATGAGGAAGCCCTCTTTTCTGGAATTCAATCACATACAAAAAGGCAGAAGGTTTCCCCATTACGTGCTTCACAGTTAAATCTTCAAGCAAGCTTTTCAATTTCATGTGAAATATCCTGGCAACAATATCTGGTCTATTTTCTGGCTTATGATACGCTTCAATGTTGTTGATAATTTCTGACCATTTTGGGTTGCATGTAAAAGTAATAAATAGATCTGGCTTGCCAAATTTTCTTACCAGAGCCATTGCATCTTGATAGTTCTGCTGCATAGCTCTAGGACTTCCTTGAAATGTTGAAGGCAAAATGAATAAATTGCCAGGCCTGACGTTTCTTTCAACTGCTTCACTATGCAAGAAATCCAACAGACCTTGGTAAAGCTCAACCCTTAAGCTTTTTTGATTTTTTTTAATATAGTTGAGCCTGTTTCCTTCAACCCTGACATAAGCATCAACCAAAGTACTGCTGAAACAATTTCCCACTACTATGCAAAATGCTAAAGCCTTCTCTTACAGCCAGTCTAAATGCATAAAACTGAAGAGTGGTTACCTTGTTTCTAACTGCTGTTCTCTGCCCTTCAACATGTTCCATATTTAATGACCAACCTTTCTCCCCATAAGGAAATAGTAGAGGATAGGTCATAGGGCCACAGTTGGGATCAAGTACATGAATTTTTTTGACAAATATCTCCACGAGGGTAAATACATATATCTCTATTAAGAGGAGGGTTACCATCTTCACCGACAAAAACCGCTGCTATGTCGGAAAATCCATTTGAGCTTGGAGCATTATAGCGCCTTTGATCATCTCTGACATCAGATTTAAAATACATTTTTACTTCTTTTGCTTCTCTTCCTTCATTTAAAGCTGCCTGAATTTCTGTTTTTTCAACTTCAAACATATACTTAAATGCAGAGGCAAAAGGATTAATATTTTTAAGCAGTTCGTCAATTACCATCAAAAGCTCCTCTGTGCATTTCTCATTTCGATTACGCCTGAAATTCATTGCTTCAGTGGAATCAAGAATGTAAAGTTGAGCATAAGAAGGGTTTTCTCCATGCAATGGTGCTACAGCATGATAAACCTGACCGTGGATTCTGTAACAGTATGGTCCCTTTCCCGGTGGTATCTCGACTTTAGCTCCCATTGATGCAAAAGCAAAAGAACTATTATACTGCCGTATTTGATCTCTAAAATGTTTTCCTTTTGGAGAGTCTTCAATTAGTAAATTTTTTATAATGTCAGGAGATTCATGCAAAGGAGATAATTGTACTTTTCCAGCATGACAACAGGAATGATATTGCTTTAAACAATTTAGTTCTTTGAGAAAATATTTTGCATGACAGAAATTACATACTTCCGTCATTCTTCCACAGTTTAATTCTTCCACTGCTATATCATTACTAACTTCAGCTAAAAGTCTCTGATTATTATTTTCTTTTTAAGTTGATATTGAATCCTGCAAGACTCTAAGCGTGTTTCCCTTTCAACTGCAGATTCATGAAATGTTCTTTGTTGCTTTCGCAATTTATCAGATTCCAAGCGCCTTTTTTTTGCCTCAGATGATTCATCTGCTCTGGATTTCCTGACAATCTTACCATTATTTTTAAGTAAATCTGACATATTACAATTTTATGCTTTTACACAATTTTATAGAAAATAGAAATCTTTTGATGGATAGAAATCTTTGATGCAAAGAGAAATAGACTAATTCATTTGTTTAATTTATTTGTTTGCAATGAAAAAAACCCAATAAAAAAGCAATAATTATTACCAACCACCAATAAACTGAGTAGAACAGACAGACTGTCAAATAATATTCATCAAAAGTCTTCTTTGTAATTAATATGGAAACTATAATTGCAGACGATATCTTTTTGTTTAGTATATTAGGAGTAGTTTCCCTTAGCTATAATATACAAAGATAGCTATAATATACAAAGATTTTTTTTTATACTAAATGTTACATAATTTTCAAAAACGCCATAAACATGACATGAATCATCTAAAGATTTGCAAGGCTGCATTGTCTGATATATTTACTTGTCATTCACTGCTCGTGAATAATAATTCTTAACTACCATGATGATGTTATTGTTAACACCGTTGTGCAAAACGCAACTAAAATCATTCTGATAATAAGAAAGACACCTTAAAAACATGAACTTACCTCATTATTTTATTAAAGTGGTCATATAGTTTTATCATTTTACGGCCCTACTTTTTAAAAAAAAATTTCATATTAACTGTTTTAAGCAAGATGCATTTGTTCTCGACTGATGAGGCCGCCATATTGTTTGGTTTATTTTGCTTTTTTGAATGTTTATTTTGCTTTTTGAATAGCCTCCCTTAGTTTTGATCGGTAGGCTAGGTTATTTTTGGTTTCGGTCAGATCCGATAATTTCATGATTTTATTACAATTTAAAGATGTAATATGTTGTAGAAATACACAAAAACAAACAAAAAAATATTTAGATGGAATTATTTTACATTTTGGCATTTGGCTTTCACGTTTGAAAACCGCAGAATCAATTCAAAACTGTAGATTCTTACAAAACATCTCTCGAATCGATACGCTGGCAAGACGCCATTTTGAAGTCTTGTTTTCCGCTTTCGATTTAACGCAGAATGGAAATGAAAAATATGATATATGATTCTTTACACAAAACAAACAAGAAAGTTGACCAAAAAAATCTTGTCACTTTAGCATTGAATATTAGTTTTGCATTAAACAAGGTGTCAATAACACCAGAGATATTGTTTTGAAATTGATTTTTTTAAAAGGGTTTTTAAAAAACTGTCATCGTCAGAAAATTACTTGGAGGTGTAATTAGGTGTAATAATTATTTCCATTTGATATTATAGTGGCAGCAAAACAAACCATGGCTTAAATGCAAATAAAGAAAGTGAATTTAAATAATGTAAGAGCCAAAAGAAAAAAAATTATGCCTGGCTCTTATAATGATCTGGTCTACTTCAATGTTTAATTCTTAACACAGTCACAAGTTCAGAACTCACAAAGCGCTAACAGGCATCAATGTCACTAAACTTTTCCGTTCACAGAGACATCGAAACGAGACCCTGGATACACACTATGGAGAGAAACTGAAGATGGGACAAATCCAGAACTAAGTCGATACAGTACGTATTGCTCCTAATATATAGAGTAGTTGCAATGCTAAGCTGCTACAACTAATAATGCCAATACAGAGAATAAAAGGTTATCTAATGTTTTGCTACCTGAAATGTATTAATAAAACTGCATAAAGCGTCTGATTTAAAAAAAAAGGTGTTTACTTATCGAGGTGCTGTTCCCGTAAAATATGTACAAAGGCTAATTCCAATACAGGTCTACAGTGTTTCTGAAAGACTCCGCTAACATCATTAGCTATAATGTTGAATAAGACATTACATAATCAGTTTTATTATAAATGTATAATCTTTAAAAACACAAAACAATTCTGGCAGGATAAATGCTGTGTCCATTTAACACATTGAAAAGACATGGGTAACTTGATTATAAAAACACTAGTTGCAAGTACCCGGCTTTGCCCGGGTTTAAAATAAGTTTTTTGTTTACCTTTTGTTTTCTCCCTCCCTCCCCTCTCTCCCTTCCTACCCCCTCCCTCCCTCTACTTCCCTCCCTAACTCTCCCATCTTCCTCTCTCTCCCTATTTTCCTCCCTCCTTCACTCACCTCTTTATCTCTCACTCCCTCCCACATCCTCTCACTCCCCTTTCTCTCCCTCCCTCCTTTCTCTCTCCCTCTCCCGTCTCCCTCTCTTCCTTTTTCTCCCTCCCCCTCACTCATTTCCTCTCTCTCCCTCCCTCCCCCTCACTCATTTCCTCTCTCTCCCTCCCTTCCCCCCCTTTCTTTATCTCTCTCCCTCCCTTCCCCCCCTTTCTTTATCTCTCTCCCTCCCTTCCCCCCCTTTCTTTATCTCTCTCCCTCCCTTCCCCCCCTTTCTTTATCTCTCTCCCTCCCTTCCCCCTTTCTTTATCTCTCTCCCTCCCTTCCCCCCCTTTCTTTATCTCTCTCCCTCCCTTCCCCCCCCTTTCTTTATCTCTCTCCCTCCCTTCCCCCCCCCTTTCTTTATCTCTCTCCCTCCCTTCCCCCCCTTTCTTTATCTCTCTCCCTCCCTTCCCCCCCTTTCTTTATCTCTCTCCCTCCCTTCCCCCCCCTTTCTTTATCTCTCTCCCTCCCTTCCCCCCCTTTCTTTATCTCTCTCTCCCTCCCTTCCCCCCCTTTCTTTATCTCTCTCTCCCTCCCTTCCCCCTTTCTTTATCTCTCTCCCTCCCTTCCCCCCCCTTTCTTTATCTCTCTCCCTCCCTTCCCCCCTTTCTTTACTCTCTCTCCCTCCCTTCCCCCCTTTCTTTATCTCTCTCCCTCCCTTCCCCCTTTCTTTTATCTCTCTCCCTCCCCCTTCCCCCCCTTTCTTTATCTCTCTCCCTCCCTTCCCCCCCTTTCTTTATCTCTCTCCCTCCCTTCCCCCTTTCTTTATCTCTCCTCCCTCCCTCCCCTCTACCTCCCTCCTCCCCCTTCCTTTCTCTTTCCTTCCCTCCCTCTCCCTCCCTCCCCCTTTATCTCCCTCCCTACCACACTCTCTCCCTCCCTCCATTTCCCTCCCTCCTTCTCTCCCCCTCCCCTGCCCCCTCCTTCCCTCGCCCTCCCTGCCCCCCTCTCTCTTTATCTCTCTCCCCCTCCCTCTCTCTGTACAATTAAACGTCGAATTACGCTTCTTAAATAAACAGAAAACCTTATTTTAATCCCGGCCAAAGCCGTGTACTTGCAGCATGAAAAAAAAACAACAACAATATTTATTTTTTTTTCCGTCCCTAACCCTTTCTTCTCGGTCCGTTCAATTACACATTCACTTGGTGCGCGAATACAGGGAATTCCCTGTGCATTGAATAGTAAAACACTAAAAATATTAATTACAATTAAACTATCCATTGAGATTGTATTAATAATGTTAATACAGTCACAGAAACATTTTAATTAACGTATTTCGGTTTATTAAAGTGCACCTTTAATTTTAATCTTCTGAATACATAAAACGATAGGTAAATAGATATGACTATTGATTTCATCATGTTTACAATTGGAGTTTCCGGGAGTTACCCCTCTTTTAAAAATGTATCATAGGGAAATGACGTCACAGGGGAATTTTTATCTATGGCGCCGTCGAGATTACTTTAATATAGTAAAATACTAAAATAATTAATTACAATTAAACTACCCATCGAGAGAAAACGAAACATGTCCTATAACCTTTCCCATGTAATTATGTGTATGTGTAACAAATTTCACGTTATTTGGTTTTCTGGATCTTGAGTTATAAGGGAACAGACAGACAACAAATGCGTCTTATAAGTATAGAGATACTTTATGCAAGACGTTTTTGAGATCATTAATTTCAAAGTTGTTTTTTTTTTCATAAAAGTTACTTTTACCACCAAGCCGAGGCCAACAGTTTGGCTGATATTTCAGAAATATCCCCACAGGCACTCTTTTTCTGAGACCTTTTTATTTCCCCTTTTTATTGGCATCGAGGGATTTGCCCTTTATTTCCTTACACAAGATGTCAGGGATTATAACACCGGACAGTCGCGCATTTCCATTTCCTTATAATTTCTTAGGTAATATACCCCAACATTTATATAAAAAAAAAACAAAGATGACCCACTTGACCATGGCCCCTTATGATACTTAAAACTGTTTAGCATGATTGTAACTAATAAACACCCAAGTGACGTAAATATAATTAGATGCTAATAGTTAATGAGCAGAATTCAATTAACTTGGCGATGTCGGAGCGTCCTTAGAAAATATTTCCACGAGAAAATTAGGCAAAGGGAGTTCACTTGAAAACAATAACGCTGTACTGGATGTTGGAATAACATGAGCAATTAAATATAAAGTACCAGCACGTCATCATACTGGAGACTTAAAATACTTGTACCTAACTCTCATAAGATCTCCCTGAGCTACATTAAGTACCAGACCGTGGAGGAGAGTACTTCAGCTTTCAATTTTCTTTTAATCTTCTTTGTCAATATTTTTGTCCTCAGCCAAACAAGAAGCGCGAACTTGTCGATCTCAATTTGTTGTCCTACAGTGTGGGTGCTGTTAACGTTGTTGTTTTCCGTCATTCCTTGAGGGGTGTGGGTGGGTCAAACCGGGACAAATGCAATGTAACAAAGAGGCGTCGACAACAAACGATGACAATGGTACATTGATGGGTTGAGAATGTCATGTGATCATCATATTGCTCCACACACCACACACACTGAGTGTTGTAAGTTTGCTGCACATGTCACAGAGGTGGACCGAAATTTGTGAGAGATGACTGATGGGAAGTTGTTTGTTTGTTGTTTTTTTTTTTTGCAGTGTACATCTCAAAACCTCTGCAACGTTCTCAAATATACTTTATGACCATTCAGAGCTACCGGGCAAACGGTTTGAGTGTGTGGAACAATTCAATGCGAACAGTGAAAGAATGAGTGTCAGTGGCTCAGTGATCAAATAGCACGCTGAATAATAAGCAAAATGGCTTGTTTCTTTATATGATTACTGAACTATACAAACTGTTATATAGTTAAAATAGGTCATTCAATCCGACATTACGGTAATTAACCAGGTAATGTTAAAAACAAAATAACATGTCAAAATATACCATTTATCAAGATGAACAAAGAGTAACTAATACCATAAACACCGATAGTTCCAGATAAAAAAAAAAATTGAATGACTAGCTTGCTACCGCAACAAAAGAGACAAAATCAAATAAATTATTTCAGGGAATTATTAGGAAAAATTCTTTTTTTTTTATTAAAGTTATTATATAACTCATATAGTGTACTGATTTCATGGCAACTTAAAGCCATCCTTTCTTTTTTTTTTTTGTTTATTTCGTACATTTTCAAACATACTAGCTGAGCTATAAGTCTGCAACATCACACGAAACGAATTTAGGCAACGCACGATCGGCCAACGGATAAAGTATTTCTAGCCTAGTCTATTCAACGGAGATCATTATCTCTTGACCGAGATGAAAGTGACCACCCGTACATTTGCGTCATGAAGCTTGTTGACTTCACTTATGATTTTAATTATAGATAGCTAAACTCTTGCTCGGCTTGTAATAAACAAATGTCAATTTCTCCCGATCTAATAGAATGGGCAAATCACTGATAATACACGTATGCAGTTTTAAATTTCCGTTCCTAGATCAAAGACAATTTGTCGATTTCCGAGAGTCTACTGCAAGATCAAAAGACTGGTTCCTATAGAGAAGTAAATAAATAATGCAGTGAGTGAACTTATGATTT
This sequence comes from Bulinus truncatus, assembly GCA_021962125.1. NCBI lineage: Eukaryota > Metazoa > Mollusca > Gastropoda > Planorbidae > Bulinus > Bulinus truncatus. The sequence continues at coordinate 1,782,217 of JAGDYQ010000010.1, read as the reverse complement.
TACTATATCATGTCAACACAGTACAAATGTTAAAACGATGATACGTTGTGTTATGGCTGTTATCAAAAGTCTCGGGGCGGTCGCCCCAGGTTTTGTATCAGTTGTACTGTACTGCATTTTGACACGGTGGTGGCGAAGCATTTTTATAAAGCAGTGCGTGCGCCACTAACATAAGTTATGCCAGTATAAGCTCCAAATTTCGTTCGAGTTTCAAGGCAGTATGTTAATATATATAAACTACATTTATTAGAATGATTTTGTTTTTACACTAAACCTACTCGATGTGGGGTCTAAATGAAAAATATGTAATGCTCAAAACAATCACAAGGGCATTCAGTTTCCGAGGCACACACAAAAAATGTGTTCGATTTGAACTGTTCAAGTTTTGAGGCGTTCGGGTTCGTAGGCTTTAACTGCCGACAAAGTTAAAAAAAAAAAAAAGTAATCATCATGTATGAAAAGCAACTGGTGAGAAGTATATCAACAGTTTAATGTACTCATGTAATGTTTCTATTTAAACCAGTGTGTATTACGGTAAGACCATGGTAATATTCAAAGGTATATGTGCTTTGACGGATGTACTCAGATATTATTGGAACACAATGCTGGTCTGAACAGTTGTGTCATACGCCAGGACCAATTCAACAGACATGTCTGGCCCACACTCAATCCGAAATAATGACAATAATTGGAGTTCTGTGTATTTCGTCACCCTTTAATCTGATCTAAGCCTTGATCATTTTAAATTTCTGTAAAATTCATTTCTGACGATAAATATTATTTTTTAATCAGAGAGACACAAGAAAAAAGACACGAAGAAACCTAAATTGGGTGGGCAGATTTTGTTTTTTAATGTACCGGTATGTCACGTATAAATATCTTATAAAATGAGTTATTTCTGTTCATTAGTTTAGAGTGGAACATGAAAGAAAGTTTCTTTCATCAAAGCCGATGTGTGATCAACATTTCATTTTTCTAGACTTTATTCCCTTCCTATTCCACACTTCCAGACATTAAACTAGGGGGTTTTAAAAGTCCGTTTAACGATGAGTTGTTTATCTTTTATATTTAAAAAAAAAAACCTAATTGAACGGTTTTGGACCTGAGAGGTACCATTGGGTATAGGGCGTCGGAGAAATTTTAGTCTGGCACCGCCAGTACTTGGCTAGCCTCCGACACTGATTGTGGTGAGAAAGGGGGGGGGGGGGGGAGAGAGAGACAACGACGACAAAAAGATAACAGTGTTTTTTATGATGTATAACAACATGTAGCTAACTAAAAGTTTAATTTGTTGCTAAATAAAAGGTCATGGTTAGTTTGACAATCATGGGGCCCTAAAAATCTTTAACCCCCAACTGTTTAGTTACGCTAGACGTTTTTTAAGGTAAGGCAAAATAAAAGGCTCAGTAAGATCCCCGCAGCCTTCTAAACTAAGTCGTTCTGCAGATTTTGGAGCCCTTTTCAAAGTACATTTGGGGGCCACAGGCTAAGGCAATTTTTGGCACTTTAACCTGCCCCACACATACACATCACCTGATGTGCTTGTGTTCTATTATGGAAAACGCACATCAAGCACAGGAACCTATGTCGCAACCATGTGACAAAATCAATAGAATAAATGTGAGTTTTGAAGGGCTCTCACAAAAGTCGGGTTTCTGGGCGCTTGCCGTTAAATCAACATCTGTCTGTCCATAAAAACGACACAGCCTTCGGTAAGTTAACGTGAACATTGTAACCGTTACTTTATTATTTTCTCGCTCAAAACGTACCCACTCATGCAATAATGTTATCGCCATGTGAGGTGTGAATGTAAAAAAAAAAACAGTGTAGGATTGTAAGTAATTCATTTCTACATTCAATGAGACTATATATATATATATATATATATATATATATATATATATCACGTATGAAGAACTGAAGGCGACGTTTTTAACGTACAGGGAGCAATTTTTCTCTTAGAACTAATGATTTACTGGTGCCTTTTAACTGATAACACAAAAGTTTTATTTATAGTATATGTCATACAAATATTGTATTTTTGTACAGAAAAAATCAAGCTTTAAAATGGTATTCTTTTTAATAGTAAATGGTGAATTTTGATATTTAAAAAATTAATAAAAACTTTTTATAGTAAAATAGTGTGATAGTTTTTGTGTACAAAAATTAAAATTACGTCCAGGCACCTAGTGGTAATCATTAATAAAATAAAAGACATTGTATAAGTAGATTAAATAAAATTTTAAAAAATTAAGTAATTTAAATTTTGAAAAAAAGTCAATACCATAATATAACAATGATAATATCAACAATGATAAAATTTAAAAAAAAAAACTAGTTGGACACTTTTGACATACAAGTATAGAGAGAGCAGACTATAGAAAGATGGCACTACAAGTAGCCGGCATGTAAATTAGTATCGTGGAGGGTCACTAACTCACTTCAGAATCAACTGAATCATCGGTTCCCCCTAATACATTCTTTTTATGCATTCGCCCCACAGAATAGATTTTAAGAAATTGGTATATACTTGGGAAAATATTTATTGAATTATGAAAATATAATACGAAAAACTATCGTTAAGTTGTGTTGTTAAGTCATTGATATAATATAAACTGATAATAAAACAAAAACTGATTCCATTGGGCTAAAAATAAAAGGTTTCGTGCAATCAAAGTATATTTTACTTTACTGGCATGTTCAGAAATAGTTAAAGTATTTTTATTAAATGCTTTAAAAAAAATGAAATCCATTATTAGTATTCATATCAACAACTTTTGAATAGCTGACATATAAGTATTTTTAGTAAGTGTGAATCAGCCGTCATTTCTTGATACAACTTTACCAGTCAACAAAAAAGGCTGTATCATTTGTTGTATTTCCGGTCTTTATTACAACCCAGTTTTTAAATGATGCTTGTGATTGAGAAAAGACCTGTTTGCTGTAATGGAGTCGCTAACAGCATCTTCCCGAAAAATAATAATCAACCCCTCTAACGGCGTGAGTGACTAGCTGTTGTAAATGCAATTCTTCAGAAGAGCTATTTATATCATACTAATTTATCTGTATTGCGAAGCCAACTGGATGTGACTATATACAGAAGTATAGTCCCCACTGCTCGCTGTCATATTTATACAGACAGAGTGTTTATTTCTATGGTGTGTTTACCATCAGTAAGCCTTCCTTCAATGATTGAGTTTTCAGATGTCTGATAAACACTTAACCTTCTTTTTGGTGGTCAGTAATCCCTCATGGGTCACTGCATGTGATTTCACTTGAGCTGTGATTATCTTCCCTAGAATTATGTGATCCGCTTCGTGCTATACGGGGAAATGGACAACACTCGGACGGAAGGTCATGCAATATTGTTTGTTGTTTTTTTCTTTTCCCATAAAGCTGGTTATCCTTATAATGAGAGATTATGACATTAAAGTGGGTATGTTATTATATTAGTTAAAACGTGTTTTCTTTAGAAATTGTAATTATATTATTAAAGTGGATGTGTTTTTTTTATCTAATTAAACCACCAAAAAAATTAAAATATAGAGATGAAAAGTGAGAGAGAGGTGGGAAATACTTTGAAGATAACATTCAGTATACATTTGTATGGTGTTGTGATAAAGATGATCATTAACAAGTCTGTGTTTTTGTGCAGAGAACGTCGTAAATGATCACCAAAACGTTCCACTTTAACAAAACAATTTGCTAGTCATTATAAGCAATACTTAGAGCGTAGTGAAACCACAGACATCAATAGGCCTAACACTTTGGATAGCTAAACCTGCGTGCAGGTGTGAATCATATATTATATGAGCGCATGAATACATTATATTTAAGAATATAGAGTGCGTATGTCTGTTTAAACAATGTAATGAGTTAAACGGCATCAAAATGAAACCTTTAATTCGTTCGTCCAAATGATTTGGACGAGGGTCACAAGCAATGCTGTGTCGGGTCATATATTAAACGCTGTTTATTTTACGGTAATGATTTTATGCGCGATAGTAACTGTTATTTTTACAATCGGCACAGAACGGTATGATTAAATCTGTAATCCGGTTCATTGTCTCTGGACACTCGAGCAAAAAGAAAAGTCCTTATATCCATCGACCTGGGTACAACAGTGGTAAGCGTCTGGCGACAAGTTCTCCCAAAGGACTAGATCAGATGCGACATTTTCAGCGAAGCTTCACAGATTTCAGCTGGGTTTTTTTTCCCCCTACACACTGCTGTCAATATATTTTCATTTTCTCCTTTTTAATACTAACTAGGTCAAAATGGTCAAACAATGGCATGGCCGGGGAACCCAAAGAAAGTGACGTGTGAAACGCACTGGAAAGATTAATAAATACTACGTCATCGACCACGGGAAGAGCATTGTTGTTTTTCTAAACTCTGGCAAGTACGAGGCTCAATCAGGGCCGTTTTAAGGTCATCGTAGACCCTAGGCGCTTTCAAAGTCGTAGGCCCTCCCCGACTTCATTTTTAATATTTTTCAAGAATGCACCCGCACTTCTTTGCGATTTGAAATCTAAAAAAACTTTGAGGACGTCATATGTGACTTTGCTAAGACACAGAGCCGAAAAGTTAACATATTGTAATTAACAGATCTACAGCACTGCAGCTTGACTTGCTCAGGTGCTCATCTCACAAGGCTATATATAGTTACTTTAATACAAACATTATTAAATTTTACTGGCATTTTGAACTTGTTTTCACTTTATGTTCTGGTTTCGTAGGCCTTTGAAAAGTCCATAGGCCCTAGGCACAGTGCCTACTGTGCCCTGGTTGAAATAAAGCTGGCCCTGGGCTCCAAACAACTTATCCAGGTGTATACATTTCGGTGAGAAAATAACTAATAAATAATAATAAACAAATTTTAAAAATGGAATCATCTCTATTGTTTACTTAATGAAATCGAGATATAGTATAGGGTTTGGACGAAAACAGAATGCAAGCCACTCACTGGTTGTCTTTATATAAAAAAAATAAACAAACATATATATATATATATATACACTCGTAATTATAAACATATAAAATTGTTACATGAGAATAAAAATGATTCAGACGTGAATTTAGTGGTTCTATGGAGAAAAAAACAATCACGCTTTTAGTGGACAGCTGGAATAAAGCAAACTAAATTAGGGGTCTGTGAGGTACGAAAGGTTGCTGACCGCTGATCTAAGGCAAAATAAAAGCTACAGCTGTGAACAAGACAGTCCAGGACAGCATTAATGTGGAAGTGCAGTCTGTGAAAAGATAAAACTTCGCCCGGAGTTTGAAGTCCTTGTTTTTGCGTTAAATGCAAGACACGCTGTTGTGTATTTTTTTGTCCCCAGTTATCTAATTTAATTTTGAGTTATCGTGCAGTCACGCATCTAACACAGTCAGTGAATCAGATCGAACGGAATGAAAATAAAATAAAATGAAGGCTGACTGAAAAGTCACCATACTGAACGTTCTTAGATTTGAGTTTATCATCACACACAGCCAGACAGACGGTCGGGTGGACTGCAGACAGACAGTTGGACAGGCAGAGAGAGATAGAGAAAGATAGGGGTAGAGAAAGATAAAGGACAGATGGATGACAGAGATATAGATGGATTAGGGATAGAGTAAAATTTGTTCTTTGAACGACAGACAGGCAGGTAGGCAGGCTGACAGACAGACAGACAGATAGATCTAAGATGCGGAAATCAGGATAGATAATGATATAGATAGCATAGATAGGCGGTAGGCAGATAGATAGATAGATAGATAGACAGATAGATAGATAGATTGAACAAGCGATCAGATAGATATGACAGCCGACAGGCAGGCAGATAGGCAGGCAGGCAGGCAGGCAGGCAGGCAGGCAGGCAGGCAGATAGATAGATAGATAGATAGATAGATAGATAGATAGATAGATAGATAGATAGACAGACAGACAGACAGACAGACAGATAGACAGATAGATAGACAGACAGACAGACAGATAGATAGATGATAGATAGATAGATAGATAGATAGATAGATATATAGATAGATAGATAGATAGATAGATAGATAGATAGATAGATAGATAGATAGATAGATAGATAGATAGATAGATAGATAGATAGATAGATAGATAGATAGATAGATAGATAGATAGATAGATAGATAGATAGATAGATAGATAGATAGATAGATAGATAGATAGACTGAATGAATGAATGCTCTTGTAATGTATTTAGATTGATAGATTAAACAGACAGACAGACAGATAGGTAGTAATGAATGATTTCTATTTATGTATTGAATGACTGCTATACATGTAGTCAGTTTATAAAAAATATTAATAAAAAGATCCCGGTGTCCATGAGAGCCCCACTCTGGCATTTCATGACATAAAAAATACTTCCAAGATTTAGTCAACAATATGAACGAAATAATAAAGAAAAAAAGCTTGCTCATTGGGGGACCCGATTAAACTTATCTAAGAGCCGCGTGTGTCTACAGGAGCCACATTTGGCCACTACTGAAACAGATATCGTAAACATGGCGCTTTTTTTTCCAAAGTTATTTTTTTAACTTGTTTACACATCATTGTGGTCGATAGATGATCAATAACTAACAAAGCAGGGACAACCGATTCTTGACACAGTTATCTGTTTTCGCCAGACATCACAGAATACGTGTAACATCCACACAATCCTGTTAAGCTACAGAAGAGTTCGTTATAGTGGGGGGGGGGGGGGGAAAGCTGCTGTTGTGCGCCTAACTAAGGATATCCCTGGCTGCGGGAGTTGTCAGAGAAACGACACAACACCGTTTCATCAGTCTGACTTTAGTTTTGTATGGGTTTAATCCATTAGCCGGCGTCTCCCATGGCCGACAAGAAGGTAGTTCAAGTTCTAATAACCAGCCTGTGTCGCACGCGCCGATTTCCCCTATACCAATGCTAAAAATAAATACCCACATTGCGGCTATATGAAACCCTGATGAAAAAATTATGTTCCATGTTCACACCAAACAGTATTAAGTCGAAAATAAATTCAAATGATTTGAAGATAGGGATAGAAAAAACGTTTTCAGAGAATGATGATTTGACAAATAAATAAGAGACAAAGGAGAAAAACAACTAATTTATGGACAAGCGAATGAAATATTTTTTTTTTAAAAAGTCACACCAGTTATCAAATCTGTAAAAATAGAAGTTAATTGCAATACATGTATTTGTTGATATTCCGTCATGTAATGAGGATCAAACGCTAAAGGTATACCATTACCGATAATGAGAAAGTATGATTCCATTGAAATTTATCATGAAATAAATCTATAAACGTGTATATACCAATGACTGTAGTGAAATATGTATGCGTGGGTATGAAGTGCCAAGTGGAACAGTTGATACAATAATGATCTCATTAGCTTTAAAATACTATTGGTGGATATTTGATATTTTTAATGAAAGCCTTGGTTTGAAATATAATAAACTATTAACTGAAGCTTAAATTAATTAAAACGTGTTTTTTTTTTTTTGTTTTTTAAATTATATTTCGTAATTATCAAAAAAAATTAGAATCCACTTAGATGTCTTTAAATAGGAGAATTTAAATTTAAATATAAGAGTTTTCCTATTTGTTTTATTTTATTCATTATTTTGTGGATGCCTTCATATCATAGCCTTTTTTGTCTATTTACTTTGTAAAACATAGTTCTGTAAGTACACCACTGCTAATCAGTAGCGTAGGGAGGGGCATCATGCCCCGGGCGCTTCTCACATAGGGGTGCCAAATCGTATATTTTACATATAAAATTATATGGTTTTCGAATGGGGGGGGGGCGCTAAAAAGGTCTAAAAAGGTATTATGCCCCTGAGTGCGAGTTAAGCTCGCTACGCCACTGCTGCTAAGAGTCACGATTTTTGTTTGACCTCAGCCATTAGTGTATGTGAACTTCGCGATTTTTGTTTGACCTCAGCCATTAGTGTATGTGAACTTCGCGATTTTTGTTTGACCTCAGCCATTAGTGTATGTGAACTTCGCGATTTTTGTTTGACCTCAGCCATTAGTGTATGTGAACTTCGCGATTTTTTGTTTCAATAAATTAATTTGTTCACTCCTTCATACAATAATCCTTTATTATTATTTTATCTTAGTGCAGACACTTTTTTTTCTGTCAGAACTACACTGCAAACAGTGTTTGATTTCGTTTTAACTCTTTCATTTGCATACGCCTTTATATAATGGTGTTGTGATCTTTGAGCGGGGTGCTTGTATTAGAACTTTACAAAGCCAAAATTTTCATTGTTGAATAAAGTTCTCACTCAACTAACTTAAAGAAATATAATATTTCATGAGTCACTATATCGTGATTTTTATTGTCCCTGTATTGGTATGCTTATTGAAACAATGTATTTATCTCATTTTCGAATTGTGATGATTCTGGACTATATGACTGTCACGTAGTGACTACAAAGATGCCAGTGAACTGCACGTAGTAGGAATATATGTGTGTGTGTGGGGGGGGGGGGGTATGTGAGAGAGAAAGGAGCGTTGCACTGACATCCTCTGATATCGCATCATTGATACATTATTTAAATTCTTCAATGAACGGTTTTCGTTTCATTAATTTGAGTATGCTTCCATAAGACCGTAATTTCCCCCCCCCCCCACCCGCTGTTTACTATATCCCTGTAAGCATTTGATTAAGCTCCATGACAAGATATAAACAATAAATAAACAGCTGATACACTAAAAAGTTGTGTTTTTTCCTCAGGTTTTAATTGTCATGGACTTAGCAGCTATTGGAAACAAACCATGGATCAACTAGCCATTGGAAAATACTCATTTTTAACCGTTCCGTAATTCCGTTTGTTTTGAAGAGATTTAATTTCTACATGTTACCGTGTGCGTTTTACTAAGCTCCATTAAAGACTTGCGTAAAAATAAAAATACTTTTTAAAATTGAAAAGGATAAAAAGGCGTTTTTATCGGGGGTATTTTTTTTTTCAAAATGGACTTACCATGGTACTGGAACCAAGCCATGTAACTAGTTTGAAATGGACTTACCATGGTACTTGAACCAAGCCTTTCAACTAGTATGAAATGGACTTACCATGGTACTGGAACCAAGCCCTTCAACTAGTTTGCCTAATACCCTAAGGATAGAATTATATGTCTAAGATAAAAGAAAACTTGTAGAATAGAGAGGTGCGTGGCAATAATATTTGACAAAGTGGTTGTCAGCACCAAACATTAAAATCAAACATACTTTTATACTTTTAGTGATTTTTTTTAGCTTTAAAAATCTCCCCATCCATATAAACAGTTGTTTTTTTGTCATGAAATAGGTTTAAAATGTATGAAATAGGTTTAAAATGTAATCAATGAATATAATCTCAGTGTTGTGGGTTTGTCGGTTGTTTTATTTTTTTGTCACGTTTTAAAAAACGGAGTTAGTATATTGTTGTTTTGGTTTTTTTTCCAAATTCATTGAAATATTATTTCCTTATAAAACATTTATTCTTCACCAATGAAACCCTGGTGTATAAAATTTAATTTACGAAATTACAAAATTGAGTTTTCAATAATCAAATGAGATTGAAAATATTTTTATTTTCAGTAATGAACATTAAGCTGCATTATGTTTTGTTTATTAATGTGTTGATTAATTAATGTGTATTAACGTTGATTACTTCCACAATACTTTCACGCATACAGGAAAAAAAAATAATGCTAAATCTGACAGAAATTTAATCATCTGGATAATTTTTATATTGGAAAATCGTGTGTGCGTGTTGTATAATTAAAACCATTGAAATGAACTGTAAGAATCGTACAAGACCATTCATTTTGGTGTGACTTTTATTAAAGGCGATGTTTAATGAAATACGTGCACGGAGAATGTTTATAGTGGCACCACCACTTTTTTTTATTTGCTAACCTAACTTTGTCATTGAAAATGAACGACCGTATGTCCTAAGGCTAGGTGTACTACTGTAATACTGGTGGAAGACAAGGGGCTGTGTCGGCGACTGACATTGTCATTCTGACCGACTCGCTTTCGTTACTCGGGGGCGTCCGGACGTCAGGGTGCATGGCAACGTGATAAATGGCCATTTGGAGAAGAATGGGGACATCCAAGGTCGATGAGTCGCGTTCATTCGGTGTCTACACCAAGATAAGTAAGTTTACATGAGAGGTGCGTGCGGTAATTCATTGACAGTGTTAGACAATGCCGGATACTTCTGTATTGGGCAAATCAAGAGAAACGGCAAATGTCCAAACATTGCGATTTCTATAAAGCATCAAGCGATAAGAGATCCCAATTTAACAGGGCGCCGAAACATATGAACGAAGATTGCCACAAAAAAGTTTACTGCAATAACCGGATTGTTCGGGACCGCCTTAAACATGATACAACATCAATTGACCGCATGTGCTAGTAAGATTGTTTTAAAAATCAACTTTTGTTTAACGTGCCTCATTAAAACTATCCAGATGTAGATCACCAGAAGAAATAGAGAATAAGACGGCAATCACATCTGAGGTCTAAAAACCACTCGGTGCTAACAAATAGAAACAAACCCAATTATGGGCTAAACCTTGGCCAGAGGAAAACCAAAAAACATTCTCTAGATAATCAAATTTAAAAAAGAAAAACTAAATAAGAACCACTAATGAAGACCATTAAAAAAAAATCAACAATAAATTCAATAAGGCCAATGGGCAAGACAGTCCGAACAACAACAAAAAACGTGATGATGCTGTGAAGGTGCTTGAGGGGTTGACGCCCACCTAAACGAGGTGAAATATTCAAACAAAGACACACAAAAAAAAACACAGAAATAATTGGCTGATGGATTTGTTTGACAGAGGCCTCATCAAGCATACACTAATCACAGCAGTATTTATATATTTAAACATACACTAATCACAGCATTATTTATATATTTATCTATAAATAATACCTGGGTGCATACCACCAGATAAACTCACAGACATTTGAAATTAGAATAGTTTTTGGATGTTGCTATACAGAGGCAGTTCCTATGTTATTGTAGGCCAAAAGGCTGATACTTTAAAAATAATTTAGGGATTTAATAGGGATCTTTACCCAAGGGCTGCCCTATGGCAGTGGTACCCCAAGGTGCTTACCTAATTTGTCTGTCTCTGGCTCTGATGCATATTACCATCAAAACTAAACCATCAAGCAAAAAGAGAAAACTACACGAATGACAGCAGACGAAATAAAATACTGGAAACAAGAAAATACTGGAAACGGGTTAAAAATATAAAAAATGCAAATGTACATATTTTAAGGTTTCAATATTCTTTAATCGGCACGATTCATTTAAGGTGACTTTTTTTAATACACAGCTAATAAAGAATTAAAAAAGTATATTTCACATTGTCTTCATAATGCAGTATATATCATTCAATTCAGGCCTACTTATTATATCTGACAACAGCCATGAGCACGCATAAAAAGAAAATGATGGTAAAAATACAAATGAAAAAGCTTGTTGTTCCATATTGGATGTTTGTGTTCAAAACTACTACTGATATTTATGGGGTTCAATATACTTTTTAAAAAAAAACGTTATAATCTTTCAGCCTGTGACATAATCCATTAGAAATAACCCCCTGCCGATAAGCAGCAATTTAAACAAAAAATATATATGAATAAATCAACCATTGTGACGCACATGTGGAGAAGCTGAATTTAAAAGGACCCAGTTAATGAACACATAAATAATAAGACTGTATGACGGGTTACTGACCTGAAAGAAACTCTTTGTCACCTCAACTTGTTGTTTATAAACACTTTTTCTCTTTATAAGATAGCCAGTTATAAATGAGTCATTTCTAGGCTCGCGCCACAGACAATGACACAATGTCGTGGAAGCACAATCAAGACCAGTGCATGTTTTCCCGTAGAGACGACTAATAAAATGCCGGAGGTTGTAACCGGTATCGCTTAGATCAGTGGTGCGCGAACATTTCTGAAATGCGATTCCAATTGGGCTCTTAAATTTGGCATACAGTACAGACCAAGAACAGAAATTCGAAAGAAGAAGTGGGGCAAGAGCATAAGGATGGTATGTGTATATCAACCAATATTAATAAAATGTGCTTAGAATCCAAATTGCGGGCCGGTTCAAACAGTTAACGGGCCTTAGTTGACCCACGGATGGCTTAGATTCTAACCAGTAACAAGCATACTGCCTATATGAGCTAAACAATCAACAGACACGGCAACTCAAGGCTGTGCACCGAACTAGCGTCAACACTCCGTGAGATAAATTTTTGCAAACTGAAATGAACAAGATAGAGTGGTGCAGGGTGACGCACAAAGGTCAAACCCCGTGGTGTCAGCACCTTTTCTCTTTCAATGGGAGGGGCATCTGTATAAAATTGAGGTCAAACTTAAATAATAAGATGCTTGCCTCAAAGGTTAACCGGTTCTTAAAAATAGACATGTGTGGGGTTTCTGTAGTTAAGATGCAGTATTAAATCTTTGGTTGTTTTTTTTTTTGTTTAAAGAATAGTGGCGGTTGTAACAAAAAAAAAGCATTATGTGTCTCACTAAAGATACAGAATATTTTATTTCCGACCAGCCATTCACACAAAACAGTTTTTCGGCCATGAATTTTCACTTTTAAAAAATTATTAACTGTTTTTAATTCTCAAGAAATGTCTAAAAATACTAAAAAAAATCTTGCTTGTATTTGCTAATGTTTTATCTGGAGTAACAGGGAGTGTCCAATAAGACTACCTCTAGCAATAAGCTCTTCTATAATCAATGGTCAGATCAATGGTCTAGTATCCCCCATGTCCACTCTTCATTAGTCATCAGTCTGTGTGCTCCCATTACCTATATACTAGGCTCTCAACAAGTGATTTGTTCTGTCTCCTATCATTGTGGGCCACTGAACGGGGTGAACTGTGTTGAGAGTAGTCTGGGTCTGTCTAGGTCAAACACTTATAGGAGAAGATCGCTGACCACTGTAATTTAAGTATTATAAATTCACATTGTACAGTAGCCCTACTACTTCCAGGATGTGGTTTGTTATGTTGTTGTTTTTTTATCATGACACTACCGGACTAACATAACAGTCTGTACCTAACTGTGCAAACAAAAAAATCATGAATTATAAAGTCAAGAGAATAATTTCAACATTCTTTATTTATCACATTTGTACATTCAACCAAAGGTCATTTCAAGTACTATGACAGCAGAGGGTTCGTGTTTCAGCATGCCTTGAAATTAAATCTTAAAATTTAAATATATTTAAAAAATAAAAAGGGGTTTCACATAGAGTTATATTTCTTCCGCGATGTCCTCCGCTGTTTCCCCACCAGGAACTGCTCAATAAGGGGGGTAGAGGGGGATGTCCAGGAAACTACTGCAGGGTTCACAAGTTCATGGTAAATGACAGCCCTGGTAGACTAACGATGAGGCTGAGATATTTAGCATGTCTAAGAGATCAAGGGGTGTATATTAAACAGAATTCGAATTCCCTATATAAAAAATTAATCCACCTATTATATAGTAAAACATCCGGATTTTATTGAGCAACTAAATCTAAATGAACAAAATTGTTGGCATTAAAAGTAGACAAATTATATTTCAGAATTTCATGGATTGAGGTAGTTTTAGTTGTTTTTTTTTTTAAGAACTGTATCTTTAACTATACAAGTACTAATAGTATGACACAAATATTTATACTATTGTTTTGTAAACAGCCTCTTCATTTTTTTTAATGGGAGTTGAAACTTATTATTTCTTTAAATGAAAAAAAAAAGACTTTGTGTAAAACATAGTCAATTTAATAAATAATGTCAAACTAAGAGCTGCATTGTCTTACTGAAAATTCCAAACTAGTAAAAATGTAGGTCTGGACTTAGGAAAACTATTCTAGGTCTTTTTCAGTATTTCTGATGAAGTCTGATTCTTAAAACAGTACACAAATGCACCTTGACCCAGTTATCTTAAAAAGTATTTGTATTTTTTTATTATGGCTATTAGTTTCCCCTTTGAAGTGTTGCTTGAGCTGATTAATACACATACACAAATAAAAAAATTGAATGTCAAGTGAAATCTTGTAACAATCTTCATCCAGGAAGGTTACTACAGTTTAAAGGTGTATTTCCTCAGCTCTAAATGATTAAAAAATCAAATCTGATATGAATACTGCGCCCTTTAGCCCTTTAGTAGTTGTTTTTTTTTTAACTCTTTTGTAGTTTTCTACAATTTAAATGAAACAAAAATTGTTCATTGAAAAATATCTCCACAGCTTGAATTGTAATGAGGGACTGCCAAGCTGAGAGTCTCTGTGAGAACCAAAGTAATTTTTCTAGGTCCTGGTGAAAGTTGGTTAAAAGTCTCTCAATAGGCCAGGAGTTTTAACAACCTACCCAGAATAAATTCTTTACAATGGTTTGAATGCAGAATCTGACACATATATATATGAAAATTAACTGGTATGAATGACACCCAATGAAACTCTTGGAATTTTTTCTACAGCATTGCAAAAATTGCACGAATTACACGTAACTTTCCACTAATCAAGTAACTTTCCACTATTCACGTTCTGTAAGTGTCAATAACCTTGGTAAATCTGAAGTAGGCCTAATCCACGTCAAACTGTCAGCAAAGTGCTTCAGATTATGTTATATAAGTATTTAAAATGAAAGGTCAAATAAAGTGTAACCAATGCGACCTGCTTCCAGTTACAAGCAATCAGGAGGGGGGCAGGGGGGGGGCAGGGGGGGGGGGCTTGAGCGCTAAATCAACAAATACATAATTTAAGTTATAAAGTTACAAATAAGACTGTCAAACTGTCTTTTTTCAACATGTGAGCCCCCCCCCCCCAGCATTTTTTGCTGGTTGCGCCACTGCCTGCTTCCATTAGTAGACCTACGTATTGACCATAAATAAATAAATAATACAACACTCTGAACTGATGTGAATAGCAGCCCCGTAGTGTGAAAATTCTACAGCAGGGGCCAGGCATTCTACAGCAGGGGCCAGGCATTCTACAGCAGGGGCCAGGCATAAGCAGGGGGGGGCGGGAAATACATTTTACTAAGTAGAGGAAATAAACAGAGGGGGCCAGTCTAAATGCAGGGGGGCCGACCCCCCTGCTCCCCCCCCCCCGCACGCTACGGGCCTGGTGAGTAGTATGGCTTTCAGACTCCGGGTGGGGCAGGCATCAATCCGCTGGTGAAACTGGCAGTTGCTTTCACCCCGTGCCATAATCACAGTGTTCACATGCTGGTGTACACCTCTTCCTCAAATGCCCAAGGTATGAAGAATTCCAAGCATTCATCATCAATTATTTCTTCATCTTTTACATCCAGCATGTCATTATCATGTAACTCTTCATCGTCAATCATTTCCACAACATTGACCAGCTCCTTGGCATTCAAACATGACTCTTCATTACAATTTTTGAAGGCTGTTATGCATGACAAACCATACTCAAAGCAGCGACACAAACGTGTCCAACACTGTTTCCTGGATCTGGAAGTACATTTGCAACAAACCACCTTCAGAACATCTGGTGGAGCCACATCTAAGTCAGTGGCAATATGGATGTACTTTTCCTCATGAAGCTTCCATCCCCATTCTATGTGATTCAATATTGCTTAACAACATCAAGATATGTTCCACCTTCCAGCCACTGAACAGCACGGAGTAAGTAACCGCCTTCTACAACATGAATCGCCTTCTACAACATGAATAGAACTGCTTGGTTTCAATGATGGTTCTACACCCTTGCAGATTTCTTTACCGAGCTGTGATTTATCAACTTTCCGCATGTAGTTATCTTTGAACAGAGAAGTAGGAAGTGTTGACAGCTCATAGCTGAAATATTTCTCCATATCAGGTGATCTTTGCATTATGACCAGAAGCCTATTCAATAGAACTGTGGGATCAACACCTGTCAAAGCTTTCTTGGAAGTTGATGAAGAAGCATTGTTTACTTGTGCTAATGTTCTTATTTGAGATTTTCTTTTAAGGACAACATCCTTGAATTTCTTGCCGCTCATGTTCTGAACAATATCAGCGCCAACTTCTTCAGCATTGTCGCAGTTTATTTTATTAGATTCAGATGCTACAATACTTGATGGTATGCTGTGGAGTCTTGTGTCAGAAGTATCAAATTGATTATGTGACTTCAAGAATTCGAGAACTTTTGTCAGATCATCATTATCTCTATTGATCCTGGACTACCCCTCTTCTGGATGCTGAACTGCATCATGGCAGTAGTCAATATCAGCAAACTGCGCTAAAGATGTCCTTACAGCTGCAGTCCTATGAATTGTGGAAGTCCATGTGATGCGTACACTCTCAGTCACTCCTCTTCAATGAGTTATTCCTCCCTTACCTTTAATGGCCCGCATCATTGCCTGCTCTATGGTAAGGTCAACTGACACTGTTTACTTCTACGCCGTCCAACATGTGATCCTGACATGAGCTGCTTGTGTAGATCTGGATGTGAGTTAGGTAAGCGCATCATCATCTCCAGGTAGAGATGAGCACACTTGGCATCATTGTTGTGACCAGATGCTGCGAAGAGATTCACCATTCTCCTGATACTGACAAGATGTAGCTGATAGTTGCCCATTCGTTCTGCCCGCAGCAGAAGCTTTAATGTGGCAATGTAATACATATACTGAAGCCAAAGGTTTTTACTATATTAGCATTAGTAATAGTTATGTCATTTTCAGGGCCCCATTCTACACATTATACATAGCTATACGAGATAAAGGGCCCTAGGGGCCCCAAGAGTAGCTATCCCCCTAACATAAATTTGGTTTAAATAATTTTGGTAATGTCTTTTAAGTGCTGGGCTTTTGACGGTACCGTCTTATCTTTCAGTATTTTTTAATAATCTTGTAGTTGGCAGCTGCCTTTTTTTTTGTAAACAATTCAGGTCATCTCTTAACATGGCTGACAGTATTTTATATAGAATATAGAGGACCTTTTTTTAAAAAATGTATTTAATGCATTTAAACACAATTTAGGTATTCAAAACAAGGGTGTCATTAATCCTCGTTATGTTAACTAACTAGTTATTACCAAATAATTTCACAAAACGCTTGTAAGACATTAATTCTAGGTACGTAATGTAATATTTATTCAACTCCTGGCCTACAAGTTCACTCAGCTTTAATGGAGACCTGACATAAGTTGGGGAAGTACAGGCAGCTGGGCGTTGTGCTAACTACACATTCCATTAATATGCTGTAGTAACAGAAAGAGATAAATTCTACACTTCATTGTCCCAATGACCCTTTAGGGCTAAGGGAACTTTTTTGAATATCAAATGTATTCAGTTATAAACAAAACTGAACTGAGCTGTCCTTCAACATAAAAAGCCAACATTTAATGCCACTGATTTTTGAAGATATTTATGTATATAAATGTATGAGTATACGGTTTTATGAGATAGTTTAAAAGATAAAACTGAAAAATATCAGAGATATAAATCTGAAAGAGACAGAGGTGACAAACAGAGAGATAGCTAAGTAAAAAAGTAAACACAGAGATGATAGTCAGTATAAAGACACACAAATGCTCCAATGTTCAACATTGTGAAATATCTGAGAGAAAGAAATATTTTATGAAGTGAGAGAGCCATCAATAAAATGTTATGTAATTTTCATTAACAGATTTAACACCCCAAGAGCTCCCCAAAAAAAGCTTCATATCACAATTTTAGTTTTAGAGGTGGTGTGACAATTGATAATGGCAAAGATTAAAAATATTTCCAGCATGACACAGAGTTTGACATGGTTGTAAAGTGGAGAAGCACTTCAAATGCAACTGGCCAAACTGAAACCTGTGTACTAATATTCAAGGAATTGTTATTGTGTTGTTGCTGTTCATGTAGAAGGTCTATGTTATGTAATTAAAGAGTCAACAAAAGAGCATAGTACAAAAAGCATATTTCATAAATAACATGCTCAAACTTTGAAACCTTATTCCATTCAACAGGAAAGTTGAAGACAAAGTACAACAAGATTATATTTTCAGAGAATTGTGAGAAAAACAAAAAATAAGGAATTCATAATAGTGTAGAACAAATTATGAATTCTAGAAAACTAATTAATGGTACTAATAACTTTTTTTTTTAAATAGTAATAATTATGATAACATGAAAAAAAAAATACAACCAGAATAGATAAATTAGAGAGCTTACCTCCAATTTTAGAACTAGAACAGCAGTCTTTTGGGGCTTTGCTCAGAGGTTCATATCCACCCTAGATTTATTTAAATGTTTCCATTCAGAAAAAAAATATAGAAGATAAATATGATCTTATACAATTTATAATAACATCTTGGATAAAATTTGAAAGTGTAATATCTTAAGTTAAAAAAAGTTGAATTTTATGTTGAATTTCATATTTTTGCATTATAAATTTGTAAGCCAGAAAGAATCTAAATTAAATTATTATGACATATTAAAATAAGTAAAAAAATAATGGTTTAGAAATCTAAGTGTTATCAAGTGTCAAAAAAAAAAAAATATGCCAGAAATTATGGATGGAATTAATTAAGCTAAATTTTTAGAGTTTTAATTTGTGACATAATTTGTGAGAGAAGAAAGCTAATTATGCAATAAACATTGTATTTTTTTAAATGTTTTTTACATAAATAAAATATTTTAAAAGTATACTAATTTAAATACCTTAGGTGGAAATTTGAATGGTGAATCACCAAAGTTAAATTTCATTTCAGCATTCTATTTTTGATAAAAAAAATTAATATAAAATTGAAATTTTTCTTAAAATATAAAGAGAATAAATGAATAAATAATTATAAAAATGGCAGTTCTATGTTATTATCATCTTTTTAAAGTCTAGAAAAAACTGTGATTTTTTACAGGAAATACACTCAAATTGAAAATTAATATGTAAATGGTCAATTCACTTAAATGTTTTTTTTTTATTTTTTATAAAAAACACAAAAGAGGAAGAAAGTGTTAAAAATTAGCAATAAAAATGGTGGCAAATTTCATATGAAATATTTCCACATCAGCTTCTGACAGGGGAAATATTATAGGTGGCGTAAAGGTGGCCCAAGCGCTGTGGAAAAGTATTCAAAACAACACAGCAGCAAGGCATTAGGATTTGAAGGCAAAATTAGCTTCAGTAATTTATTCAGTTTTTATTTTTTAGGTTTTGTGATTTGCACAAAGGTAACAAGGCTTTTTAACCAGATACATGTGTAGATCTTTTTTGTTTATACAAGCTTTAAAAGATAGCATTTGAAATTTTGGTCATTAAAACTATACTAATTAATACAAGTAGACAATTACCTTCAAAACAACAGCAGCATAAAACTGTTCATTTCTCAATTCAGAAGAAATATCATAGGCTTTGGGAAATTCAATACCTAAAATGAATAAGGAAATTATAATTGCACAAGGAAATTTTTGAGGCTAAAATGAATAGAAGGTAACTAGAGAATGGACTATTTAAAACTATAATGAAAAAGGAAACAAAGTAAATGGACAGGACGGACCTAAATACTTTAGATATTAGCAATTAATATCACATATAAAAACTTGTGAAATAAACTAGCAGTAACAAATGTTCATTTCTTAATTTATAACAAATACAAAAATTGTGTTTATCATGTTAAGTACAAGGATCTTTCGGGGCGTTGACTTGACGTCGTCACTAATCAAATGTGTCAGTACTCTGACACATTAGAATAATTTTTATCAGAAGAGCGTATAATAATCAATAGATGGACTTATCACAAAATATGCATTTCTGATAAAAAAAAAAAAACCATTCTTCGACCACTTGATTTCAAAATTGTCAAGGTTAAGAAAACAACCAAATCACATCAGTTCAAAAGCTGCATAATGTGAATTTAGTCCAGAAGTTAAAATTTAAAAATATAATAATAATGTAAAGTAAAAATATATCAGTCAACTCTAGATAACTAGGCAGATAGAAAGTCAATAAATATCTTTTCTGTACATTTCTTTAATGTAAGGACTCAGAATTTCAGACCAAACAATAAAATGTTTTAAACTCCTTTGATATGACATCTACTTGGCAATCCTCAAAATTGCAGATAAAATTATGTGGAAATCAAATTTTATTTTAAAAAAAGTTTTAAATAACTTGTGTGAAATTTTTAAATATATTAGATTTTGGGCTTAGAATTATTCCTTTTAAATGAGTTTATTTTAGTAATGTCAAGATGACATTTAATGATCCATAAGAGATTTTTTAAAATTAGCGTAATAAATCTCTATCACACAACATTTTAAATCTTTTTTAACTATCTTAACTCTATAACACCAAAATTTTAAAAGCTTTTTTACACTTTTCTTCAACTTTCATCTTTTACCTCGCCATAATCACAAACTTTTCCGTGAACTTTTTCCTGTTCCACCAAAGCCATAACCAAATCTATCAGTACCCAAATCGATGCTTTGCTGGTAGGACCAACTCAACTTCTACATGTAACTGTCTTCAAAGTAGTATTTGCCTGAAAATATTATGAACTACAATAGAATATTGTTCTAAAATAAAACAAAATCAGCATTATTACATTAGTAAAATTCATCTCGCCATTAAATTGTGATAAAACGTTAATAAAATTTTAAGAGAAAACATTCAACCGATTTTCAGGAAAAAACAATTTTATTAAAATTTGTTTGTATGTTCCACACAGTGAATGCTTTACACCTCAGGTGAAAAATCTAATTTTATGTTTTAAAATTGCTGAATGGCCACTGTGTCTCAGATGATGACAAATCATGTATTTTTTTCACCCCATATGTCATTCTTTTCCTGTTTTTGAAGTTTTTATTGTGTTAATATTATTTAGTGGTTAAAATATGATGTCTTCTTGTTGCAGGAAAATTCTTTCAAAAGACTACAATTTATTTTCTTGGTTCTATGAAGTTTGAAAATCAATAAAAATGGGCCCCTAGAAAAGAGATGTCAGTAGGAAATCACTACATCTGTTCTGAACCACTTGTGCACATGGAAATGAAAAACTTCATCTCTCCTTGCCTTGATTGGTGGAGACTAGTTAGTGTTCAGGTGTTCACTTCCTCAAACTAACTAATCATTCCCTGTTGTGGCCAGTGGTTTACTAGTTTTTTTTCCTCAACTTACATTACTATCACTTTTTTGTAATTTTCTCATTGTAAGTAATTTTTTTACATTACAAGTACCTTTTCCAAACACACTTATTACTTCTAGTTTCCATACCAAGATTTTTGATCTCTAGACTGACAAAGTAATCCATCTTCACTGATGGCTGAAAAAAATAACATGGTGTAATTGTTTTCCTTTTCACTGTTTACTGAGAAACTAAAATTAATAATAAGTAATTTTCTTTTAAAACATAAAAAGCTGTTTTCATTACAGACTATCATTTCAGTTAAACATTGAAAATGAATTTATTTTACACAAAACTGGTTACTGAAACAGTTGTGTTTTAGTATTCATTAATAAAAATGCTGATTTAAATGTGTTTCCTTTATATAATTAAAGAATCAAGTTTTTATGCTTACTGCACAATTTTTTAAAAACTACTGTAACATCAGAAAACTGAATTATCCTTCATTTTTTAAAAAAACTTTATACTGCTTTAGTTCTTAAATAGCATTAATATCCTATATCTATCACTATCATTTCACCTCTGTCATATACATTCATTTTCCAGGGAGCTTTATTACCTTTAACATTGATAAAATTAAATTTTATATTCATAATCAGGGTGCATAGTTTGTTCAAGGAAAATAATATAGGGTACCTCCAATTAAGAACTTAATTTTTCCAGTCCTCAATTCGTAACCCAAAACTGTAATTAATGAAAAATAGACAATCCTATTCAAGATCAAAAAACATCCAATTAAATTATTGATAAAATAAAAAAATGAGAAAAAGAAAAACAACCTCTAAATTTTTTTTTAAAGATTTAGTCTATTTTCTTACTAAGAAAATGACCATTAAAAATGAGTCACTTTTTTGCTTTTAAAAATCATTATTTAAATTTTATGTCCCTGCTTTGCAGCAAACTGGTAATCTTCTGATGAGGGCCATCACGACATCTTTCATCTGGTTTACTGCCCTGTTAGCAACAAATGTGCTTGGTAGATGGTTCCTAAAGAAATGTTCGATGATGTCCACTTTCTGCAAATTACTTTAACGCTTGCAGTTGAAACAGTTACCTGTCCTCTTCACACTAACAAATCTTTCTTGTAGCCCGAATTTGTTCATGACCTGGGGTATTAGTAACCTGAGGTTACTGTACTTATAACTGTCTTGTTAAACAATACTTTGAGCAGAAGTTTATAAAGCTGTTTTATGTATTTGATATCCATTGGATACACCATGAAACTATACTGATTACATGTCGGAAAACCAAGTTTTAAAAAATCAGAACAGCATATTTATAATCTTTTGAACAATATTACCCAACTGGAAAAACACATATGGCAATAATTAGACATCTGAGCCATTTTCCATTGAAAAAAAATGTATATAAGTATATTAATATGTGATAATAATTTCCTTTGACAGCACATTTATCTTCTAAATGTCATTACCCAAGCAAAAAAACAGAAATAGCAATTGGTAGATGATTAATCCATTTTCCATTGAAAATATATTTTAAAAGTAAATTCCAGTCATCTTCATCAACAGTACTGCCTTAGAAATTTCATGCAGTCAGGCCCATAATTAGGTTATGCCAACCTACAACCTCATAGTCAAGACTTCAATATTGAGGTTACAATGTGCAAATTTCACATTCTTAAAATATCCCACCACATTTTATATCTGGAGCATGTATTATACAACAAAGTTCAAAAGTGAGTGTCCATGCAAGACTCACCATTGGGAAGAAGACGTAACACATTGTTCATTATTACTTCCTGTGTTGTTCTTTGGAATAGAAATATGCGCCAATAACCTTCAGCATGAAGTTCTCAGCATTTACTTCCATGACATTTTAATTTAATTATATTTCTGGATTAATTAGAGCCATACTCTGGTTGTTATACATTTTTAAAATAAGGTGGTACCTGATAATTCATCCTATGTCAATTCGGTCCAGCAGGCTTTTACTACCATTTGAAATTAATTGAAATGGTATTAATCCATTCCAGCCCCCAAAATGCCACCCCAGTTGTCTTTGCTACGTGTTTTTGAATAAGAAAGACAGCAGTGTAGAGAGTATGTTTCAGGTAAGGCTTAATTATTATTACAGTAGTAATCCAGTATAGAGAAGGCAGAGACAGAAAATGCATTAAAAAGTTAGCAGTGTTATGCTTTCTGCATCAACTTTTTCATAATAGTAAGAATGCTACAAGGAGTGGTATGTGATAGGATGACTTCCCAGACTTCATGGGTGCTGTGATCCAAAAAAAACAATGGTGCAAGAAAGCCAATTTTTACATTGTAACTAACTTACCTGCAACAGATGGTCCTGCTTTCTAGCAGAAGACTTGCCTTCTTGTATATCTTTGAGGGTTTCATAAACTATTTACACGGGTAGACAAAAAGCCTGACATGGAAAAAATTAAAACATTTTTCTTTTCAGCTCATATAATTTTAAAAAAATTACAAAAGTCAAACAATTTTTCAGAATTTTTTCATTTATCCTATCAATTTATATTTTACATCAATATGTACAAAAGTTAAAAAAATAAATAGACATAATCATCAATAACTTTTTTCTAATGCTGAATGATAAACATGTTTAATGCCAACAAAAGGTATAAATAGTTTAGTTTTCCCTCATGAAAAAACATTGAAATAAATGAAGGAATTTACACACAGCCTTTGGTACTGAAAGACTGTCAAAAAAATTTTAAATCTCTAAATACAAAGACGATTTTATTACATGAAGCCACTCGATTAAAACTGTTTAGCACTTTTTAAATACAGTGTTTGTTTTATTTTCTGAGTCTCAGTTTCTTTTAATCAAGCATTCTTTCAAATCAGACAGACATTGCATGGCATCTTCAACAGTCTTTGTAACTATGGACAACATAATTGTCTAAGGAGATTTTTTTGTATTCTTAGTTGTTTTTTTATACATATACTATATTTTGAATGTAGAAATATTCAAAGTGGATTGAAAAGCATTTCTTTGAAAATAATGACATGGGTCTTAGTAAAATCAAAATAAGAAAATGTCAAATAGAAATATGGTGCATAGAATTCTCATCATCAACTATTAAGGCCTGTTTTTTTAAATCATGCTACCATCCAAAAAAAAGCAGCCTTTTCACACAAAAAAAGAATCTGTATACAAGTCCTATAAATGATTATATACCATTGATAATTAATAACTACAAGAAATAAAATTCATAAAGCCAATCAAATATGGGGAAAGTGTAAGAAAAATACAGTGAAAAAAACACTCACCCCAGTTTTGCCACTTCCTGTCTCAGCAGCCTTAACAAAAAATAATTAAGATTAAAATATAAATAAATACTTTCCAAAGTATGTTTATCAATTTTATATTTTAAAATATCCACACAAAAATACATTATCAACACAATACATGTATTAAATCTTTTACTACTAAACTCTAAACTTAGATCCCTGTTTGAATGAAGCTCTTTACAAGGTGAGCAAAATGTTTTTAAAATTGTAATTTAATATATGAGCACGGTCATTCAGTAAAAGATGATAGGCTGCTTTGCCTGAAAAGTGCCATGTATATTCAACTTATGTGTGAACATATTCTGATAATGACAGTGTTGAAGTTATTTTTCTTATGTTATGCTTGGTTTTACTGTGCATAGTCAACATATGTGTAAGGTTATGATCTTTATTATAATTTTATAACTATTAAATGTACTGCAACCCCGCAAAATCCCCTAAGAAAATTGGAAACCTAAAAAATTTAAAAAATGAAAAAAGTGTTTAAAATTTTAGAAACAGAGCAAATTTATGAAAAAATGCATCACCCAAGGAAGACTGTAGCAGTGCACTCTATTTAACTACAATGCCATTTTTTTTGGTTTATGGAAATCATCTGAGCATAAAATTTTTTTAGAAAAATCTGTTTTGATATATGAGCACCTATCTGGAAAGTATTAAAAGGATGTTTGACTATAAATGTAACAGACTCTCAATCTTCTTGTTTAGATTTTTCAAAAGTAAGTTGAAAATGTAAGAAGCAAATGAAGAATGAACATACAGAAAATTAGCATTCAACTTTTAGCCACCAAAATATATAATAATTTATAAACTTAATTAATAATATGATAAGTTTAATCTGAATATCACAGACTTAATTCTGTCAATTTGGCTTTTTTAAGTTTAAAGCTATATCTGGGTGGTTTTATTAACAAATACCATTTATATCTAGTTAATTTATGCATTATAACAAAACTTAATCAGCAGAAAAGTGTTTTCTTACCATCAATACATCACCATCAAGAATCATGGAATAGCTTCTGCCTGACATCAGTTGGTAAACTAGATGATAAAATCAGTACTGGTTCATAAAAATGTATCATGTTTAAATATGTAGGCTTCTAATGTTAAGTTTAAAAATATGAATTAAATGTAAAAAAAAAAGTCACAGCAAACCTCCAGTCCATTTCTTCCACAGCTTTGGCTATTTGCATAACTCCCATTTCTGAGAACAAAAAGTATATTTATTATTAATTTAAAAAGAATATTAAATTATCGGACTTTTGTGACTTATATAAATAAAATCATCCATTTGTAAAACATTTTTCGTAAATTTTTTTGATAAAATAGTACTTGCTAGTGTGGTGTTTAATTGTTTAATGATGCCAGCGATTGATACTGTGATTAAGTTGTGTCAAACAAGGGAGATCCTATTTACATGTAAATATATATAGGTTAATTGCTAGTTTTTATTTTTTAAGAAAGGCATTTTTATAAGGAAAATGGTGGATATGACCTAATAACAATAGTGTACTAATTGTTTAATGAAGCAATATAGTTTCTGAATATAA
Organism: Bulinus truncatus; assembly: GCA_021962125.1. Classification (NCBI taxonomy): domain Eukaryota; kingdom Metazoa; phylum Mollusca; class Gastropoda; family Planorbidae; genus Bulinus; species Bulinus truncatus. The sequence goes on along the minus strand of JAGDYQ010000010.1, from coordinate 1,756,254 downwards.
GGAGTGTCAAACAAGGGAAAAGATTGTGTATATGTAAATATATATAGATGTGTGTGTGTCAGCACAAGAAGCAATAGAGTGTGTATAAGGAAAGGTATAGATTCTAACCAGTTAGTTATGTTCAGGAGAGAATGGAGACAGGTCCAGTTGGGTTAATTAGAATTTATGCTAAGTTAAAGAAGTGTTTTTGTCAATTGGAGTTTGTTATACAATTATGTATTGTGTTTGTTCAACCATTAATCATTTTGAGCCCCTACTTAACAATACTATATTCCTATATTACAAAACAGCACATCTGCTGCTTTTTTTATATAGAACTAGCCTTAAATACTAGTTACTTTAGTTTCGATAACTCAAGATGATTCATTTTTTTTCAGTAGCAAAAAGATCTACTTATGCTGCTGATGAACTGATAGTTGTTTTTTAAATAGTTATATAATTATATCTAGGATACTGTACCACAATGAAGTACTGAAGTAGAAATATAAAAGAGGTAAAATCGCAAGATAGGTATTTTTAATAATGTTGATTATTGTTAAATGATGATAGTATTGATAGTTATTGATTAAAAACTTCCAAATCATACATACTAACATACTATTACTATTTACTTGTAGTCCAAAATAACTTGTACATGTAAATGTAATTTTATCCATTATCAATATTATGATCTAGTACAATTAAAGAGTTGATGTATCAATACTAAGAATATTTATCTTGTGATTTTACAGCTTTCCAGTGTGTGAGTACAAAATGCAAGTATGGTGTCGTCTGTATCTGAATGGACTGCGTCTATCATTCTACTCTATCTCGTCTCTCATCTATGAATGTTGTTGTTTTTTTTTACTTTAGACAAAAAATGATATAATCTTTTACCATTTAACGCTCAAAAATTGCATAAATGAACCATGTTATTCCTTTAAAAGAAGAGTACCTTCAAAAGCAGTCATTGTTGTACCAGAATTGTATCTTTTCAAATGTTTTTACAAACGCAGTGAAAACAATACTAATAGACTGGCAGTTAGCAGACGTTGTAATGTGTGTGTGCTATTTAAACCCGGCACGCTCGTGATACTTAGATATAGTAATGCTTCTTCACATTAGTCTTTTATATTCCATTCATTCATGATAATTGCTCATTAGGGTTATGTTTTTTTTTACTATTAAACGTCTATTTTTTACATGCAATATGGAGTTCCTAAACTCAAGAGCGATTTTTTGAGACCCCGAAAAACGAACGGATCGCGCAATCCAGCTTTTGCAAGAGCAGAGATAGAATTATACAGCTTAGTGTAACATTGGCAATATAACTTCTAATAAATGTCCAAATATTTATCCTTATTAATTTTTTGTGGTAAGGGCGGAGGGCTAAGACTAGGATTTGCAAAAGAATTTTATTTTTCGCCGAGAAAGATGAAGCGATGTGTGAACTGTGTGTGTGAAAGCCCTAAAAGGGTAAATGAAATTTCTCAGATTTCTATAACACATAAGATAATGCCATGATAATGGGGCGGTTTTTATGGCGCATACCCGATGGCGATGGAAGCACCGAGGGAGACTTATAGCGGAGACTTAAGCCATGACCTGAAATATCCACTGGTCAGTGGTCATCACCAGATCTAACCAGGGACCTTCACGACCATTTTGTACCGCTGGCCTCTTATGAGGGGCGGGGGATGTAAAGTTTGGGTAGACAATCAAAACTAGTAGTGTGGGCAAATAATTAATTTTTTCTTGAAGAACTCATTGTATAGGCCTACATATTGCTAAGTTACATTTGAAAACTACTCATGTCGCATTTTTTCCACGCCGCAAAGATGCAATCGTCAGTTTTCCCCGCTCCATTTGTATATGCATTCATATAATGGTGCTTATTTTTTGTTTATTTACTTACTGTAGGTCATTTTTGAAACGTAATATAGTTTTTATAGGACCTGCGCATTAAACCATATTTGTATGGAAAAATGTATGAATGATTTCTTTATTTCTATAGTAAGTAAAAGCGGTTAAAAGAAGATAAGGAGCTGGTGTAACATGGCACCTCGATTTCCTTGGCAACGCCGGGTAATATATAGCTAGTACATGATAACCATTTGGCCTTTAATATCCGCCATATGAAAGCTCGATTATTATCCTATCCTCATGAATAGCCTACCTAGTTGTTAATGCCATATATTCTTTGAATGGCTATAAAAGTATTATGGTCACAATAAACCAGCTTTTGAATTGGCACGGTGGGGCTTAGATAGTGGAGGCCTGAAAGAAATGCATCCCCTTTCTCTAAGCTCGACTGTGGATCCACCCTGGCAGATATATGAAAGGACCACGAATCGCCTCGGCTAGTTTTAATCTAATCGTCAAAAGTGATGCTAACATGATCATTATAGAGTAGTAGTTCCACGTCACAAGCATAAGTCGGGCTGCGGGTGGTGGCAACAGAATTAACATGATACTTTAAGGAGATAGAGGCGCCGATACTTTCAGGAGATAGAAGCACCACGATACTTTCAGGAGATAGAAACACCACGATACTTTAAGGAGATAGAAGCACCACGATACTTTCAGGAGATAGAAGCACCACGATACTTTAAGGAGATAGAAGCACCACGATACTTTCAGGAGATAGAAGCACCACGATACTTTAAGGAGATAGAAGCACCATGATACTTTCAGGAGATAGAAGCACCACGATTTTGATAGAAGCACCACGATTTTAAGGAGAACAGTCGCCTGGAATTTGGGCCCCTGAATATTTCTGATAACTCTTCTCTTACCCCTCTTTTTTACAGCTCTCTCAATTCATTTTATGGCTGATTACTACTAGCAGAAGCGTACCTAGGTGGGGGGGGGTCCTAATTCAAAAGTCCCTAGGGCCCAAACAAATTTTTATATGAAATATTAAGTATATTATCTCATGTCATGGTATCGAATGTCAAAATGCAGGGGCCCCGGGCGCCCCCAAATCCCTAGGCACTGGACCCAGCACAAGACCTTAATAAGTGTTTAGGTCCCCCTTTTTTCACCGGGCCTGCCATAAGCCGATTCATCAAGGGAGCAAAAGTGGCAAAGGTCACCAACCACGTCTTACAGAAAACCACTTACCCAGACACGGCCTTATAGTGTGCCAGTATTGGTCACACCGCATCAGGCCCCAACATGGATAGTTACCCTAGTCGCAACCCACCAAGGGTGCAACTGTTCTAATAGATTAAGTTCGTGGCAGCCGAAGGGGGCACTGGGGGCGTGCCCCGCTGAAAAAAGAAGAAAAGAGGAAAAAAGAAAGAAAAAGTAAAGATGCCCCCTTGCATTGGTGCCCCCTGCTGACTTTGACCTGGCTACGGGCCTGTCGTCGGGGCACTTGCCACAAGTATTACCCTATGCTAGCAAAAGACATCTCAATTTTTTGTACACTATTGAGTTAAAAAATACAACATGATGTTTTGTTTTATCGTTAAATTCTGTATGCGACGATGTATGACTTGTGTCACTGTGAGGGGTATTCATTAAGTCAAATTAAGAGGTATAAGACAGATATTTTTTGGTGGCAGAAAATACGTGAATGATTTCATCTAGTTTTCACCTCTCCATTACTTTGCCTTTATTTTTTATACTACTGTGTAAGTGGTTATTATTTTTGGCGATACAAAGCTGACGAAACAGAAACTTTCAGTTGGACTTTCAGCCCTCTCCTACAGGTAGGACTATATAAAGAGTACCCAGTCAAAACTAATCTAGGTTTTTTTGCAGGTCTGGCTTGATTTTTTCCTTGAGTGCGTAAAACTCTGCGATCATATCAGTATTCTTAATTACATAACTTTTAAGAACCTTTAATATGACTGCAGCTGCCAACAGCTCCAAATTTTGGGTAAGAATAATTACATTTTTATTCTTAATGCATTTAATTTTTAAATATTGAATGCATATGCTTTTTTCTTCTTGCCACATGAATTGAATGTTTGTACACATGATGATTGTTATTATACGGAGATAAGGTTAAGGGCCAATGGCTATAAATAAAAATATTGGTACGGTGTACGTAAAAGATTTATCAATCTTTGCCTTTAGACTTGAACTTTCTTTCCCGGTTCATAGTTAAATAATGTTTTAAGTTATTCAAAGTAATCAAAGTTATTGTGTGCTTTGAAATTCAACATTTGAATGATTTGATACGATCAAACTTTAAATATTTGACCAATGTAAGTACTTCTGATATTGAAAAATTATATTATTTAACTATCAGCCGAAACATTTAATCACATATGATGACATGGGCATTGAAACAATGTGATTTGCATTAAATTTAGTTATACTTGCATCAACCATTCATCATCTTGTCAATTTCAGACCCAATCTAAAATCTATTGACTATTATTATTATTACGCTGGCACCAGCCAAAACCATATTAGTAAGGAACATGGGGACGGATTTGTATAGTGGTCGCTGAGAGTCCTGGGTTCGATCCTCAGGCCCATGGAAATTTTCCAGTACAAAGTCGTCCACAAGTTGACCCAGCTTTAAATGGGTACCTGACTTAAGTTGGGGAAGATGCTAACCACACAACCCCTTCATATGCCGAGGTTATAGAAACAGATGAATTTCATCTACCTTGATGGCCCGCTAGGGCTAAGGGAACTTAATAAGGAACATGGCATATATAATTTTTTTATTTTTTTTTCAGGAATAGGGTTAGGGATATCTATGGCTGGTACTAAGAAAAAAATACGGGTTCGTCGGACCAACCGTAGCCACTGCATTATTATTATTAGACATGATCATTAGTCTATGAATAATTAAAAGATTAGTGTATTTTTGACCAGTGCTGCACAACTTTTTTCACCTTTGTCGTACACTTAAACAAATCATGGTCTCTTTTATACAATTAGAGGGGTACAAATGTTTTTATTGTAAAAATTAAAACAAAATGCGCACATATATATGTATTTCTAATATATATGATGCATGTTTTTGTAAGTTCTTCATCTGTGTCTTTTAAAACATGATTATTTATAGTTTTGATTAGTATCTATAATTTTCACATAGAGAATATATGTTTTCACAGAGAGGATATAATCGAACCAGATTTTGAATAGTTCTTTTAGTCACTTTAGAAATTTGTAAATTCATCTCTGATGGAAATCTAAAACTCATCCAATGTAACTGTTGAATATCTCTGACTTGGAACTTAAAGTCTACCTAAATATGTTTCCAATCAACATATTCATAAAATATCTTATTAATACTAATACTTATTCAAATGAATAAAAAAACTGGGTTTTGCTATTAAATGAATTGATTAAATAATTTTAACTTAGTATTTGAATTTTTGTGATTGTAGGCTAATCTGTTAAAAGCCACATAAGTATCAGTTATCTCATTTTACATCAGGACATCTTGTTTAGTTGTTTTTAATGTTTATTAATTGAATTTTTGTAATTTTAAATTTCATTTTTTGAATATTTTATTATATTAATAATATAAACAAAAACCAAAAATAATTGATCATTTACATTTTACAAAAAAATAAAAATTTGTCTTTTTATTCCATTCATATCTTAAATTATTTTTTTTATTTCTGTTCCCTGTTTTATTTCAATATGTTTATTTGTATCACTTTTTTTTTTCAACTAAAAGAAGCTGCTGTTATTGTAAATGGTGGCATCATTCTATTCGTGGCCTCAGGAACAGGAACAATGAGAAATTTCTATAGAAATCGCAATGCCAATGTTTAGAGTATTTAGTCCAGAGACTGCCCATAATATTAGCCTTAAATTAATCAAATACAATATAACTCCTAAGCCTCAAGCTCCTGATCCTCCATCTCTGGTAATTATTGCTGTTGTTGTTATTAGAGTGTTTTAAAGTGTATATTTCAGTAATTGTTGTTAAAGGTATGCTTTAAAACTTGTACTGAAAGCTTTATTACAAAACATTTGACAATATTAGTCCAAAAAATCCAACTCTATCATAGAATTTTTTCCATTCCTTATAACAATCATTACAAATTGCACGTGTTACTATTTTTAAAGTTGTTAAACAGATACATGTATTTTGATATATTGAAATTCTAGCACAGGTATGGGTATTTCATCGTGGGTTTAGCAGCTGGATATGACAAGCAAAAGCAGTTGATGGTCTGTTCAGATTTGCTTTTGTCGGTTGGTATGTTACACCTGAACCTCAACCTGGCAACCCAAAGCCTCGTATTCAGACTGACTGAGGATAGAGCAGTTATAAACAGGTAGAACTGATAGCAAGATACACTTATTATTTGTTATAAATGATTTTATCATAAATCTGTAAAAATATTAGTATTTTAAAGCTACCCACAATGTTGTATAGATGTTTCAACATGGGGCCACACCTTCAGGAGGTCAATTTAATTGCTTTGTTTTCTTAGTAAATTTCCTGTATTCTTCATAAAAACTTATTCATTCTTAATATTAAACATTTTTATTCTTCCTCAAACCAATTTTTTAGGCTTTATTCAATGAACATTTCAATATTTTGAATATTGAAAACTATGTAAATGTTATATTGGGGTAAGGTATTGTATCATGAATGCTCATTCTACACCTGGAGTAGTATTTGTTAAAGTACTAAACTTCTTGAAATCTTATATCACTTTTATTGAAATAATAATTCTCATTGAGTTTCTTCTTTTCGTTGTTAGATTTTGGTTTTAATAGAAGGACATGAAGAGGTATTTAAGAGACTCAACAAAAGAAATATTGAAGAAACTCCAACAGGTAGTTAAAATTTCAAAGCGACATTTTCCAAGCTATTTTTTTATTTTAATATATTAATCAAATTCTGTTACTGTGAAGCACAGAGTTTTAGTTGAAACATTTTCTCTTACTAAATATACTTTCATTTCAAGAATACCTTTTGAAAATTAAACAGATCTAATATAATTTTTGTATTTTCTGTGTTATCACAAAGGATATTGCATTTTTTAAACCATAAATTGTTCATATCTGCACATTTTTCTAATCATATTTTTTCAATGACTGCATCATTAGTTTTATTGTGGTATACTGGTGTGGTCCTAAATGGGTAATAGATGTAAAAAAAAAAATGTAATATAGCTGGTAAGTTTAAATTCAGTGGCCCCCAACCCCAGGCCGCAGACCGGTCGTGGGAATGAATGTTACTGGGTCGCCCAAGAAACATTAAATCATTTGACTTTCCATGGACGAGAAATTCCCCTATTCCAGTGGGCCGCAGTGAAATTATCAAACGCTGACCGTCCGTGTCGAGAAAAGGTTGGGGGCCACTGGTTTTGACCATCGCCATGATCATTTTATAATTAGAGTTGACATTGAAAAGACTATTCAACCAAGAAGAATATTGATTAGAATGTAAACATTGCTTGAATATCATTAATCATGAGCTAAAAATATAAAAATTTTAAGTTTTATTAACATGTACATTTAAATCAATTTTTCAGTCATCTTTTGAGTTTATAGAAAATCTGAGCTTTAAAGACCCCACTAATTCATAATGGGCTAACTTGATTCAGTGCACTCAGTAAAACTGATTCAACATTTCATGACAATTTTCCTTTATCATCAGGAAAATAAACCCAGTGCATTTTACAAGAACTTATCTTTTTGATATTGTGATTTATTTCTGACTAAATGCAAGCTCACTGTACACCTTATGAAAATTTATATGACTTAGTACATTATTCTTTCTTAGTATAGGGTCTTTGTGTTACCAACTCATATGAAAAGAAAAATATATCAAAAGTAAGAATAAACCAGTCATTGATTTAAAATATTGATGCATTTTAAATGTCGCGCCATTTTTTTTTTTTAGTTTTTCTTCTTTCATATCCCTTTCTGCAAATGTCTAATTGTAACATAAATTTATAGTTTTCTAAAAAAATTTACACTTGTTTCTTCTATTTATCATTATAAATATTTCTTCATGCTCATTCCCATTTTTACCTTTTGTTTAAGCTGTATTCAAGGCATGCTTCTAAATCATTTGATGAAAGATCGTACAAAGACTTATAGTCAAATGAAATCATAATTGAAAGTTTTTGGGATTAAAATCTAGCCTTTATTTTTTACAATCATTTGATAAAAAATACAGTTGAACTAAAAAATACCATGACAGTATTTTCATTGGTGCTCATCAACTATTAATGTATTTTGGAGTGCTGCTATAAAGAATGCACTTTTGGGTCTTAGGTTATCCTCACACATATCTTGAGAGAAACATGCTAAACATATTTGGACAGAAACCGAAGACAACTCTGATAAGTTGTTAGATGCGACAGTGGATTAAAGTGGTGAAATAGACATTATAGAAGGAAAGGTAAATTGATATAATGGATTCACTTTGCCAGATTTTTGGCTTTTTTTTATACACTGCTTTCATGAATATTTATGGCAGAACAAAAAACCACGGTGCAAATGAAATTCAGCATTTTTTTTTAATATACAGTGGAAACTGTTTTGATTACTTAATTCTTTACAAGTCTCAGTTTCTAAAAGTTGTTGTGCGTGAAATTTTGTATTTGTTGTAATTTGACCAAGCCCCCCTTCAAATTGTTGTAAATGATCAGAACAGTTGTTGTTCTATGTATATGTGAACCAATGTTCCACTGTATTTTATAATTAAATAATCTGTACTAAAAACCTCATCGGGTCTGAACAAGTTTCGCTAAAGGTTACATTATATACTGTACATCAGAGCGTGAAATTTCATGCTGCAAATAGTAGTTGTTTTAAAGAATTAGGACATAATTTTTCTTACATTAATGGGTGGAGAACAACTTGAACAAATAATAACTTCACAAAATATTTTTTTGGTGACCAATTGATAAAAGGAAATTTTGAACCCTGCTTAACTGGAACAAATGCAGAGTTGGAAACTTTATTATTTTTTCTTTCTTCTATTTATCTTTTGCATTCTTAAATTGGACTTATTATTGTATATAATGTAGAAGTAAAATATTTTAAAATAATTTCTCCAGGTAATGGTGTTCTGGGCATCAATCTAGGCAAAACAAGACTACAGATATGCTGTTGAAGATTATGTGAAAGGTGTAAGGAAGTCGGTTCAATAGCAGATTACCTTGTGATCAATATATCAAGTCCTAATACTCCAAGACTTCAGACATGCAGCGGCAGGATGAACTGGCAAGATTGTTAGACAGGGTGAGAAACTACCACAGTACTATTTAATATACATTGCTACATAGATTATAAATGTGTGCCTGAAACAATTTAACATGACAACACATGATTGCTTTTAAAATGAGTGGTGTATATAAATCAAAGTTTGCTGTCTTTGTCTAGCTGTGCTATTTCACTTCAGGTTATTGAAGAAAGAAACAGACTGACAGTTTTTCCAAAACCGCCACTGCTGATCAAGATAGCCCCAGATTTAAGTGATGAAAAAAGAAAGACATTGCTAAAGTCATCTCAAAACAAAAGTAAGGAGTTTCAATGATTTACATCTGAATGAGAACGATACCTCTTGTGTTTTATCCTATTTTCTGTATCTGAATCATTGACTTAACAAATACATCACCTTCATATTATTTAAATTTCTATGACTTATGGGTTATTGGAAAATCTGGAGAAAAGAATGAAGTGGATAACTTAGCAAATAGTATCTTCATTACTTTAAAAAAATTAATAACATCTAATCATCATTTTTTTTATCAGTATCTTTATATATATATATATATATATATATATATATATTTTATGGTAAATTATGTTTGTAGACTTTATAGCTTTAATAACAGTCATATCTTGGATTAACTTCTTAGATATTGAACATTGTCCGATTTTTGTTTCAGAATAAAGTAGATGGACTGATAGTCAGTAATACAACAGTGGACAGGCCAGATACACTAGTCAGTAAAAATAAAGTAGAAACTGGAGGGTTAAGTGGCGCACCTTTGAAGGAAAAGTCCCTGCAGACTGTGTACAGTCTAACTAATGGTCAGTGGGAAAAACACATGTTTTTTTTTTTTTAAAAGCCTCAGTTGTACACTAACACATGTATTACGTGAAATGTAGATTTTTAATGATCAGCTATACAAATTAATGTTTATATATTTGTATTGTTCTTTTTTTTAATGTTTTTTTTTTTAATTTGTTTATTTTGTGATGAAAGGCCAGGTGCCCATAATAGGAGTTGGTGGCGTCAGTAATGGTCAAGATGGCTGTTGCAAGTTTGATACAGCTGTATACTGCCTCATCTACCAGGGCCCCCTGTTGGTAAAATAAAGAGAGAACTACGAACTGTTAAGGTAAGTTACATGAAGATAACATATTTACTTTATTACTACATTTAATTGATAATATATCTGTTTGCTTAGAAAGATGGGTGAGGATATTTATGGATAATAAGGTTCAAAGTAATATAATAAATTAAGTGGTGTTTTTTTTTTCCCTGATTAACTGATCATATTCAGTCTTATTTAGTCATTCACATTAGTTGTACAAATTGTTCAGATGTCTCCTAAAATGTTTGTTTCAGGCAGGATGGCTACAGCCATATATCTGAAGCAGTTGGTGCAGATTTAAAGTCAGAGAAATCACTCCATTGAAGTTGTGTATTATTTGTATCCAAGAAAATTAGAAATGTGCTTACTAATGAGCTAACAAATTTTTGTACTTTGTTTCTACTAAATTAGAATAATAGACATTATAATGTTCTAACGTCATATAATTATACATATATTTAATTTGAATCCAAAAATGTGCTTACTTAACCTAAGCTTATATTTATTTAATAATCCTGAACAAATTACATTGTTTAATGATATCATGCCAAGTCTAGAACCTAAGCAGTATTTCATGACATCTCTATAAGAAAAAGCACTCAGTTACCGGTATGTTATAAACGTTTGAAATAGTTTTTGTAAATTTCTTTCAACCAAACTGCTTTCATTCTGATTATTGATTTTGTAAATAAATAGTTGTTTTTTTTTTTTTGTAAATATAATAAAATGATATTTTGATACGAATGTTATTCATTCATCGATCAGAAATATTTGTTTTGTAATGTTGCATTGATGTATTAGATGTGCCAGAGCAACAACCTTGATTTATCTTATTTAATCAAATGTGACTGATATTTTTATCAACTGTAGCTTACTTTCATCTAGTGCATAGGCCTAACAGATCTTAATCCAAATTAAAACATGTATTATATATCTGATCATGTTGAATAGCCAGAGCTAGCAGCCTTATGTTGACTTCTGACCTAATTTTGTACATGTAAAATGTCGATTAGCCACGCTTCAAGGTTCTTACTTCCCATTTATTAGCATTCAAAGGTTTACTTAGAAATGAGAAAGAAAAAGAGAATAGTTATGTACTGTTGTTTTGAATTCGACTGTTTAAAAAAGCTTATGAGAGAAAGAATAAAAAATAAAAAAATGTCAATTTTCAAAATTTGTAGTTTAATGCCTCTTTTATACAAGTTTTCACAATGACAAGGCATTTAACATTTTATTTCGTCAATGTGAAATTAATTATGATCTCATTTTTATTTTCAACTACAGACATTTAGTGACATTTTGTTAAATGATAATCCTACAAATATCCAAAATTCTGTTCAACATTAATGTGAAACTGATATTGAATTACATGATTGTTTAAAAAAGTTTAAAGAAATATGGAAACAATAAGTTGGACTTAAAACTAACTAAAGTTATAGGAAAGCTAATGAAAATTTATGAAAAAATAAAAACAGCGATAAAAATATGATTATGATTATTAGAATGAAACAAAACAGTTTGAAATATCAATGAACATAAATTATCTTTTAAAAAATTCAGGTTTATTAACTGTAATTAGAATCTTAAGTCTGATTCTGTTTTTTTTTCTTTTTTTACATTTTAAAAAAAATGCATTTTGAAACATCGCAAGCATTTAAATTTGAAAGCACTGTGATTCATTAAGAAAAAATTCTAATTCCTTTAAAGATGTTTGACACAAAACAACCAAACTTATAAACCAACAGAATATAGACACGACTCGACATTGTTTATTTAGCTGTGAATTGGGTGTACAGTTTAACTTTGTGTAATAATACAGAGCAAAGTTAAATGTCATTATGACATGCATTTGAATTAAAGACTCCAGACTCAGAATGCCACATATAAAAAAATAATAATTCATGAATGCATATAAAATTGACAATGCAGTTTTTTTTTTATTTTACATATAAATATATCTAGGTTAACCCTCCAATGGCTGTTAACAGTTTATTTCCAAAACTTGATTTTACACTGAATCAACTTATTTGTTAAAAAATTAGAACATGTTCAATTTGTTTTACAATGTTTGTATATATGTATCCTATACTGTACTCTGGTTGAGTTTTTGTAATTGTATTTGTATATAATGTGATCAGGTATAGGAAATACATAATTAAATCAAACAAAAATAGGCAGACGTTTCCAAGTTATAATAAGGAACAGATTTAAATTTTGGAAAGAAGAAAGCTATTCATGAGATGAAATTATTCTATTTTTCTTAAATACAAGCAAGTGTAATCATGCTGCAAAATTATATTTCGTACAGCAAAGACTAGAAAGTTAACCAGCAGATGTAAATTTCAAAGTCACCTAATTATGCAGTGAGAAGGTTAACATAATAAAAATACAGGATAAGTTATGGAATAGGTTTTATCAAACATATAAATAAAGGCCTCAGTTGCTCTATCAAATTAAAACCCACACTGGAAATATTAGTGGAATATGCGCCCAGTTTGTTTGTTTTTTATTTTGAAATGCAATATGTTGTCAGATCTGGTTTTAGTCATGTTATTTTTGTCACAGGTTACCATGAAATAAATCACTGAAACTGATGTTAGAAAAAATGCTCAAAATGAATCATTTACGATGTAATTTTGATTCTGTGTTGTAAATTATTATGTGTCTAGCAAAAAAACTTCCATTCCTCGTAAACCCACACATTTATCTGCATCTATTTCTTGTCAGTTATTTAAGTGGTTTAATGAAGAATCTAATTTTTAGAGAATTAATTAGAAAAGAAAAATGACTAGAAAAAAATCTAAAATTTACAGGATAAATGTTTTATTTATAGAAACATGATGCAGGAAAAAATATTTTGAATTTTTTCAACAACACTTAAAACTGTAAAAAACAGAGTATAGCAACAAAACAGCACAGCCGAGAACAACAAACATCAAATAATATTTCTAACCAGTGTGACCAGCCATACGGTGATTACTGACAGCTAAATTTTTTTTTTTTTTCGTAGTCTGCACTAATTTTTCTAGGTAAACAAATAAATGTACTGTGCTAGAAGAGAAAATTTTTTGGCCTCACTTGTTTTGAGTTTTGTCGGCTAAACAAAACAAAACAAAGGTTACTTCAGACTGATGCCCTAATTATCTTCAGGAGTTACATGGAACTGTAAACCATGATATATTTATACAATTAAATATAAATATTTTCATATATACACATTTATTACAAGTTCCAGAGCAATCAAGAGACCTCTGCCCCATTTGAAGTCACTTTTTTTAATTAGTCACAATAGGTCAGCTGACCTGAATTACCAGCCAAGAAGCATTACAATAGAGACGCAGAGATTTAAGCGGTTCCTGGAGATGCAATTTATGTGACCACCTGATCTGTATGTTTGTTGTTATCTTGACTGGTGGCATGGTGAATGTAGTTGCTGACCAACCAGGTATCTGGACAAAATATAGAGGTAAGATCAATTTAGGTTACTTTTAAATAAAAAATAGGAAACTGGTACAAGTTGTTTTATAAAACAGTGGTGTAGGGCAGATTGGAAAACATGCTTGCTACGGCTTTAAGGGTCAAGAAGGACAAAAAATCTCGCCTTGATGGCTAGGTGCGGAAAAAAATACTCTTGTTTACTGGGAAAAACTTATAGCGGGCACAAAAAATACTCTCGCTCCCAGTAAGCCTATAGCGAGAGTATTTTTGTGCCCGCTCCCAGTAAGCCTATAGCTAGAGTTTTTTTGTGCCCGCTCCCAGTAAGCCTATAGCTTATATTTTTTTTTTCCGCACCTAGCCATCAAGGCGATATATGCCTATACAAGTTTTTTGTCCACTCTTGACCCCAAAGCCGTAGCAAGCATGTTATCCAATCTGCCCTGGCTACACCACTGTTTTATAAAACAACTTATCTTTGTACCAGTTTCCTATTTTATTTAAATTAACCTAAATTGATCTTACCTCTATATTTTGTCCAGATACCTGGTTGGTCAGCGTTTGGTCAACTACATTCACCATGCCACCAGTCAAGATAACAACAAACATACAGATCAGGTGGTCACATAGATGCCCAAGTGCATCTCCAGGAACCGCTTGTAAATGTGTCTCCGTCTGTACTATTGTGAATGCTTCTTGGCTGGTAATTCAGGTCAGCTGACCTATTGTGACTAATTAAAAAAAGTGACTTCAAATGGGGCAGAGGTCTCTTGATTGCTCTGAACTTGTAATAAATGTGTATATATGAAAATATTTATATTTAATTGTATAAATATATCATGGTTTACAGCAGTTCCGTTTTTGTCCTGAAGATAATTAGGGCATCAGTCTGAAGTAACCTTTTGTTTTGTTTTGTTTAGCCGACAAAACTCAAAACAAGTGAGGCCAAAAAAAAAAATTTTCTCTTCTAGCACAGTACATTTATTTGTTTACCTAGAAAAATTAAGTACAATGTCTGAGTGCAGACTACGCTGTTTAAATTTAAAAAAAAAAAAATTTAGCTGTCAGTAATCACCGTATGGCTGGTCACACTGGTTAGAAATATTATTTGATGTTTGTTGTTCTCGGCTGTGCTGTTTTGTTGCTATACTCTGTTTTTTACAGTTTTAAGTGTTGTTGAGAAAATTCAAAATATTTTACTTTTTTTTTCCTGCATCATGTTTCTATAGAATAAAACATTTATCCTGTAAATTTTTTAGATTTTTTTTTCTAGTGGATTTTCTTTTCTAATTAATTCTTACTTTTAAAATTAGATTCTTCATTAAACCACTTAAATAACTGACAAGAAATAGATGCAGATAAATGTGAGGTTTACACACCGAGGATGGAAGTTTTTTTTTTTTTGCTAGACACATAATAATTTACAACACAGAATCAAAATTACATCGTGAATGATTCATTTGAGCATTTTTTTTTCTAACATCAGTTTCAGTGATTTATTTCATGGTAACCTGTGTGACAAAAATAACATGACTAGAAACCAGATCTGACAGCATGTTGCATTTCAAAATAAAAAAAACAAACAAACTGGGAAGCGCATATTCCACTAATATTTTTCCAGTGTGGGTTTTTAATTTGATAGAGCAACTGAGGCCTTTATTTTGGTTATGTTTGATAAAACCTATTCCATAACTTATCCCTGTATTTTTATTATGTTAACCTTCTCACTGCATAATTAGGTGACTTTGAAATTTACATCTGCTGGTTAACTTTACGGGTCTTTGCTGTACGAAATATAATTTTGCAGCATGATTATTTTTACTTGCTACCAGTTTAAAGAAAAATAGAATAATTTCATCTCATGAATAGCTTTCTTCTTTCCAAAATTTAAATCTGTTCCTTATTATAACTTGGAAACGTCTGCCTATTTTTGTTTGATTTAATTATGTATTTCCCTATACCTGATCACATTATATACAACACAATTACAAAAACTCAACCAGAGTACAGTATAGGATACATACATATACAAGCACATTGTAAAACAAATTGAACATGTTCTAATTTTTAACAAATAAGTTGATTCAGTGTAAAATCAAGTTTTGGAAATAAACTGTTAACAGCCATTGGAGGGTTAACCTAGATATATTTATATGTAAAATAAAAAAAACTGCATTGTCAATTTTATATGCATTCATGAATTATTTTTTTATGTGGCATTCTGAGTCTGGAGTCTTTAATTCAAATGCATGTCATAATGACATTTAACTTTGCTCTGTATTATT
Organism: Bulinus truncatus; assembly: GCA_021962125.1. NCBI lineage: Eukaryota > Metazoa > Mollusca > Gastropoda > Planorbidae > Bulinus > Bulinus truncatus. The sequence continues at coordinate 1,740,284 of JAGDYQ010000010.1, read as the reverse complement.
ACACAAAGTTAAAGCTGTACACCCAATTCACAGCTAAATAAACAATGTCGTCAGTCGTGTCTATATTCTGTTGGTTTATAAGTTTGGTTGTTTTTGTGTCAAACATCTTTAAAGGAATTGAATTTTTTTTCTTAATGAATCACAGTGCTTTCAAATTTAAATGTTTGCATGTTTCAAAATGCATTTTTTTTAAAATGTAAAAACGAGAAAAAAACAGAATCAGACTTAAGATTCTAATACAGTTAATAAACCTGAATTTTTTAAAAGATAATTTATGTTCATTGATATTTCAAACTGTTTTGTTTCATTCTAATAATCATAATCATATTTTTATCGCTGTTTTAGTTTTTTCATAAATGGTTTCATTAGCTTTCCTATAACTTTAGTTAGTTTTAAGTCCAACTTATTGTTTCCATATTTCTTTAAACTTTTTTAAACAATCATGTAATTCAATATCAGTTTCACATTAATGTTGAACAGAATTTTGGATATTTGTAGGATTATCATTTAACAAAATGTCACTAAATGTCTGTAGTTGAAAATAAAAATGAGATCATAATTAATTTCACATTGACGAAATAAAATGTTAAATGCCTTGTCATTGTGAAAACTTGTATAAAAGAGGCATTAAACTACAAATTTTGAAAATTGACAATTTTGTTATTTTTAGTTTTATTCTTTCTCTCATGCTTTTTTTTTTAAACAGTCGAATTCAAAACAACAGTACATAACTATTCTCTTTTTCTTTCTCATTTCTAAGTAAACCTTTGAATGCTAATAAATGGGAAGTAAGAACCTTGAAGTGGCCTAATCATCTCTCGACATTTTACATGTACAAAATTAGTCAGAAGTCAACATAAGGCTATTAGCTCTGGCTATTCAACATGATCAGATATATAATACATGTTTTAATTTGGATTAAGATCTGTTAGGCCTATGCACTAGATGAAAGTAAGCTACAGTTGATAAAAATATCAGTCACATTTGATTAAATAAGATAAATCAAGGTTGTTGCTCTGGCACATCTAATACGTGAATAACAATGCAACATTACAAAACAAATATTTCTGATCGATGAATGAATAACATTCGTATCAAAATATCATTTTATTATATTTACAAAAAAAACAACTATTTATTTACAAAATCAATAATCAGAATGAAAGCAGTTTGGTTGAAAGAAATTTACAAAAACTATTTCAAGAAATGTGGCGTTTATCCAACATACCGGTAACTGAGTGCTTTTTTCTTATAGAGATGTCATGAAATATTGCTTAGGTTCTAGACTTGGCATGATATCATTAAACAATGTAATTTGTTCAGGATTATTAAATAAATATAAGAAAACATTAGATAGCCCTCCATGAACTGAGGTTAAGAAATAAAATGTAAGCACATTTTTGGATTCAAATTAAATATATGTATAATTATATGACGTTAGAACATTATAATGTCTATTATTCTAATTTAGTAGAAACAAAGTACAAAAATTTGGTTAGCTTGCAGTAAGCACATTTCTAATTTTCTTGGATACAAATAATACACAACTTCAATGGAGTGATTTCTCTGACTTTAAATCTGCACCAACTGCTTCAGATATATGGCTGTAGCCATCCTGCCTGAAACAAACATTTTAGGAGACATCTGAACAATTTGTACAACTAATGTGAATGACTAAATAAGACTGAATATGATCAGTTAATCAGGGAAAAAAACACCACTTAATTTATTATATTACTTTGAACCTTATTATCCATAAATATCCTCACCCATCTTTCTAAGCAAACAGATATATTATCAATTAAATGTAGTAATAAAGTAAATATGTTATCTTCATGTAACTTACCTTAACAGTTCGTCTAGTTCTCTTTTATTTTACCAATAACAGGGGGGCCCTGGTAGATGAGGGCAGTATACAGCTGTATCAAACTTGCTCCAGCCTTCACTTTATTGTATGCATCTTGACCATTACTGACGCCACCAACTCCTATTATGGGCACCTGGCCTTTCATCACAAAATAAACAAATTAAAAAAACATTAAAAAAAAAAGAACAATACAAATATATTTATTGGTGAGTAAACATTAATTTGTATAGCTGATCATTAAAAATCTACATTTCACATAATACATGTGTTAGTGTACAACTGAGGGCTTTTAAAAAAAAAAAAAAAAAACATGTAATGTTTCCCACTGACCATTAGTTAGACTGTACATGTCTCTTACAGTCTGCAGGGACTTTTCCTTCAAAGGTGCGCCACTTAACCCTCCAGTTTCTACTTTATTTTTACTGACTAGTGTATCTGGCCTGTCCACTGTTGTATTACCCCTGACTATCAGTCCATCTACTTTATTCTGAAACAAAAATCGGACAATGTTCAATATCTAAGAAGTTAATCCAAGATATGACTGTTATTAAAGCTATAAAGTCTACAAACATAATTTACCATAAAATATATATATATATATATATATATATATATATATAAAGATACTGATAAAAGAAATGATGATTAGATGTTATTAATTTTTTAAAGTAATGAAGATACTATTTGCTAAGTTATCCACTTCATTCTTTTCTCCAGATTTTTTCCAATAACCCATAAGTCATAGAAATTTAAATAATATGAAGGTGATGTATTTGTTAAGTCAATGATTCAGATACAGAAAATAGGATAAAACACAAGGAGGCAATCGTTCACTCATTCAGATGTAAATCATTGAAACTCCTTACTTTTTGTTTTGAGATGACTTTAGCAATGTCTTTCTTTTCTTCATCACTTAAATCTGGGGCTATCTTGATCAGCAGTGGCGGTTTTTGGAAAAACTGTCAGTCTGTTTCTTTCTTCAATAACCTGAAGTGAAATAGCACAGCTAGACAAAGACAGCAAACTTTGATTTATATACACCACTCATTTTAAAAGCAATCATGTGTTGTCATGTTAAATTGTTTCAGGCACACATTTATAATCTATGTAGCAATGTATATTAAATAGTACTGTGGTAGTTTCTCACCCTGTCTAACAATCTTGCCAGTTCATCCTGCCGCTGCATGTCTCGAGAAGTCTTGGAGTATTAGGACTTGATATATTGATCACAAGGTAATCTGCTATTGAACCGAACTTCCTTACACCTTTCACATAATCTTCAACAGCATTATCTGTAGTCTTGTTTTTGCCTAGATTGATGCCCAGAACACCATTACCTGGAGAAATTATTTTAAAATATTTTACCTTCTACATGTATATACAATAATAAGTCCAATTTAAGAATGCAAAAGATAAATAGAAGAAAGAAAAAATAATAAAGTTTCCAACTCTGCATTTGTTCCAGTTAAGCAGGGTTCAAAATTTCCTTTTATCAATTGGTCACCAGCAACAAAATATTTTGTGAAGTTATTATTTGTTCAAGTTGTTCTCCACCCATTAATGTAAGAAAAATTATGTCCTAATTCTTTAAAACGAACTACTATTTGCAGACATGAAATTTCACGCTCTGATGTACAGTATATAATGTAACCTTTAGCGAAACTTGTTCAGACCCGATGAGGTTTTTAGTACAGATTATTTAATTATAAAATACAGTGGAACATTGGTTCACATATACATAGAACAACAACTGTTCTGATCATTTACAACAATTTGAAGGGGGGGGGGCTTGGTCAAATTACAACAAATACAAAATTTCACGCACAACAACTTTTAGAAACTGAGACTTGTAAAGAATTAAGTAATCAAAACAGTTTCCACTGTATATTAAAAAAAAATGCTGAATTTCATTTACACCCATGTGGTTTTTTTTTTTGTTCTGCCATAAATATTCATGAAAGCAGTGTATAAAAAGAAAGCCAAAGGGCAATCTGGCAAAGTGAATCCATTATATCAATTTACCTTTCCTTCTATAATGTCTATTTCCTTTCACCACTTTAATCCACTGTCGCTCTAACAACTTATCAGAGTTGTCTTCGGTTTCTGTCCAAAAACCTATGTTTAGCATGTTTCTCTCTTCCCGAGATATGTGTGAGGATAACCTAAGACCCAAAAGTGCATTCTTTATAGCAGCACTCCAAAATACATTAATAGTTGATGAGCACCAATGAAAATACTGTCATGGTATTTTTTTCTAGTTCAACTGTATTTTTTTAATCATCAAATGATTGTAAAAAATAAAGGCTAGATTTTTTAATCCCAAAAACTTTCAATTATGATTTCATTTGACTATAAGTCTTTGTACGATCTTTCATCAAATGATTTAGAAGCATGCCTTGAATACAGCTTAAACAAAGCAAGCGAAGGTAACAAATGGGAATGAGCAGTAAAGAAATATTTATAATGATAAATAGAAGAAACAAGTGTAAATTTTTTTAGAAAACTATAAATTTATGTTACAATTAAAATTAGACATTTTGCATAATAAGAAGGATATGAAAGAAGAAAAACTAAAAAAAAAAAATTGCTGAAACTTGACATTTAAAATGCAAATCAATATTTTAAATCAATGACTGGTTTATTCTCTTACTTTTGATATATTTTTTCTTTTCATATGAGTTGGTAACACAAAGTTTTCATAGAGGGTCCCAGAAAATTTGAGAGCTAATGTACTAAGTCATATAAATTTTCATAAGGTTGTACAGTGAGCTTGCATTTAGTCAGAAATAAAATCTAATTCAAAAGTATTAGCAAAAAAAAGATAAGTTCTTGTAAAATGCACTGGGTTTATTTTCCTGATGATAAAGGAAGGTGTCATGAAATGTTGAATCAGTTTTACTGAGTGCACTGAATCAAGTTAGCCCATTATGAATTAGTGGGTAAAAACTTGTCTTTAAAAAAAAAACTACTCCGCTCAGATTTTCTATAAACTCAAAAGATGACTGAAAAATTGATTTAAATGTACATGTTAATAAAACTTAAAATTTTTATATTTTTAGCTCATGATTAATGATATTCAAGCAATGTTTACATTCTAATCAATATTATTGTATTGAACTTCTTGGTTGAATAGTCTTGTTTTCAATGTCAACTCTAATTATAAAATGATCATGGCGATGGTCAAAACCAGTGGCCCCCAACCTTTTTTCTCGACACGGACCGGTCAGCGTTTGATAATTTCACTGCGGCCCACTGGAATAGGGGGATTATTTCTCTGTCCATGGAAAGTCAAATGATTTAATGTTTCTTGGGCGACCCAGTAACATTCATTCCACCCACGACCGGTCTACATGGCCTGGGGGTTGGGGGCCACTGGTCTAAACCTTACAGCTATATTACAATTTTTTTTTGCTGAGTGTTGTCATTTTCACATCTATTATACATTTAGGACCACCTCAGTATTACCAGTAGCAATAAAACTAATGATGCAGTCATTGAAAAAAAAATATGATTAGAAAAATGTGCAGATATGAACCAATACAATTATGGTTTAAAAATGCAATATCCTTTGTGCTATGAAACACAAAAAGATACAAAAAATTATATTAGATCTGTTTAATTTTCAAAAGGTAAGCGAGAAAATTCTTGAAATGAAAGTATATTTAGTAAGAGAAAATGTTTCAACTAAAACTCTGTGCTTCACAGTAACAGAATTTGATTAATATATTAAAATAAAAAAAAATAGCTTGGAAAATGTCGCTTTGAAATTTTAACTACCTGTTGGAGTTTCTTCAATATTTCTTTTGTTGAGTCTCTTAAATACTTCTTCATGTCCTTCGCTGTTAAAACCAAATCTAACAGATGAAAAGAGAAACTCAATGAGAATATTATTTCAATAAAAGTGATATAAGATTTCAAGAAGTTTAGTACTTTAACAAATACTACTCCAGGTGTAGAATGAGCATTCATGATACAATACATTACCCCAATGTAACATTTACATAGTTTTCAATATTCAAAATATTGAAATGTTCATTGAATAAAGCCTAAAAAATTGGTTTTAGGAAGAATAAAAATGTTTAATATTTTAAGAATGAATAAGTTTTTATGAAGAATCACAAGGAAATTTACTAAGAAAACAAAGCAGTTAAATTGACCTCCTGAAGGGTGTGGGCCCCATGTTGGGAAACACTCTATACAACATTGTGGGTAGCTTTAAATACTAATATTTTTGACAGATTTATGATAAAAAATCATTTATAACAAATAATAAGTTATCTTTGCTATCAGTTCTACCTGTTTATAACTGCTCTATCCTCAGTCAGTCTGAATACGAGGCTTTGGGTTGCCAGGTTGAGGTTCAGGTGTAACGCTACCAACTTCGACAAGCCAAATCCCATTCTGAACAGACCATCAACTGCTTCCGCCTTGCTTGTCATATCCAGCTGCTAAACCCACGATGCTGGTAAACGTCTTACCCCATACCTGTGTTTTCTAGAATTTCAACATTTCAAAATACATGTATCTGTTTTAACAACTTTAAAATAGTAACTGCGTGCAATTTGTAATGATTGTTATAAGGAATGGAAAAAATTCTATGATAGAGTTGGATTTTTTGGACTAATATTGTCAAATGTTTTTTGTAATAAAGCTTTCAGTACAAAGTTTTAAAGCATACCTTTAACAACAATTACTGAAATATACACTTTAAAAAACACTCTAATAGTGCAACAACAGAACATCAATAATTACCAGAGATGGAGGATCAGGAGCTTGAGGCTTAGGAGTTATATTGTATTTGATTAATTTAAGGCTAATATTATGGGCAGTCTCTGGACTAAATACTCTAAACATTGGCATTGCGATTTCTTCATAGCAATTTCTCATTGTTCCTGTACAAGTGAGGCCACCGAATAGAATGATGCCACCATTTACAATAACAGCAGCTTCTTTTAGTTGGCTCTGGGGGAAAAAAACGTGATACAAATAAACATATTGAAATAAAACAGGGAACAGAAATAAAAAAAATAATTTAAGATATGAATGGAATAAAAAAGACAATTTACAGCTTATTTTTTTTTTGTAAAATGTAAATGATCAATTATTTTTGGTTACTTTGTTTATATTTACATAGTAGCAATATAATAAAATATTCAAAAAAAAATGAAATTTAAAATTACAAAAATTCAATTAATATAAACATTAAAAACAACTAAACAAGATGTCCTGATGTAAAATGAAAATACAGATAACTGATACTTATGTGGCTTTTAACAGATTAGCCTACAATCCACAAAAATTCAAATACTAAGTTAAAATTATTTAATCAATTCATTTAATAGCAAAACCCAGTTTTTTTTTTATTCATTTGAATAAGTATTAGTATTAATAAGATATTTTATGAATATGTTGATTGGAAACATATTTAGGTAGACTTTAAGTTCCAAGTCAGACTGATATTCAACAAAGTTACATTGGATGAGTTTTTAGATTTCCATCAGAGATGAATTTATACAAATTTCTAAAGTGACTAAAAGAACTATTCAAAATCTGGTTCGATTTGCCATATCCTCTCTGTGAAAACATATATTCTCTATGTGAAAATTATAGATACTAATCAAAACTATAAATAATCATGTTTTAAAAGACACAGATGAAGAACTTACAAAAACATGCACAACAATCATATATAATTAAGAAATACATATATATGTGACGCCCATTTTGTTTTAATTTTTACAATAAAAACATTTACGTACCCCTCTAATTGTATAAAAAGAGACCATGATTTGTTTAAGTGTACGACAAAGGTGAAAAAAGTTGTGCAGCACTGGTCAAAAGAAATACACTAATCTTTTAATTATTCATAGACTAATGATCATGTCTAATAATAATAATGCAGTGGCTACGGTTCGGTCCGACGAACCCGTATTTTTCTTCGGGTACCAGCCATAGATATTGCTCCACACCCTAACCCTATTCCTGAAAAAAAAAAAATAAAAAAATTATATATGCCATGTTCCTTATTAAACATTCCCTTAGCCCTAACGGGCCATCAGGGCAGATGAAGTGTAGAATTCATCTGTTTCTATAACCTCGGCATATGAAGGGGTTGTGTGGTTAGCACAACGCCCAGCCATACCTTACTTCCCCCAACTTAAGTCAGGTACCCATTTAAAGCTGGGTCAACTTGTGGGACGACTTTGTACCAAATTTCACCTGGAAAAATTTCCATGGGCCTCACCGAGGATCGAACCCAGGACTCTCAGGTCGACAGTCGAGTATCTACACCACTCGGCCATCCGTCCCCATGTTCCTTATACCCTAATATAATGGTTTTGGCTGGTGCCGGAGCCACTGCGTAATAATAATAATAGTCAATAGATTTTAGATTGGGTCTGAAATTGACAAGATGATGAATGGTTGATGCAAGTATAACTAAATTTAATGCAAATCACATTGTTTCAATGCCCATGTCATCATATGTATTAGTTTCCTAAATTGGTTAAATGTACTAATTACGAAACTGCTGTGCTAGTAATAAATGTGGATACACAATATTAAAGTTTTAATCAATATCAAAGAAGTACTTTCTCAAGTCATTGGTCAAGATTGCTTTTTGACTCAAAGTTTGAGTTTGTATCAATATCATTCAAATGTTGAATTTCAAAGCACACAATAACTTTGATTACTTTGAATAACTTAAAACATACCCTCATTTATTGTTTACTGGACTATGAACCGGGAAAGAAAGTTCAAGTCTAAAGGTTATAAAACAAAGATTGATAAATCTTTTAAGAGCACGTACACCGTACCAATATTTTTATTTATAGCCATTGGCCCTTAACCTTATCTCCGTATAATAACAATCATCATGTGTACAAACATTCAATTCATGTGGCAAGAAGAAAAAAGCATATGCATTCAATATTTAAAATTAAATGCATTAAGAATAAAAATGTAATTATTCTTACCCAAAATTTGGAGCTGTTGGCAGCTGCAGTCATATTAAAAGGTTCTTAAAGGTTACCAAGTTATGTAATTAAGAATACTGATATGATCGCAGAGTTTTACGCACAGTCAAGGAAAAAAATCAAGCCAGACCTGCAAAAAAACCTAGATTAGTTTTGACTGGGTACTCTTTATATAGTCCTACCTGTAGGAGGAGGGGGCTGAAAGTCCAACTGAAAGGAAAAGTTTCTGTTTCGTCAGCTTTGTATCGCCAAAAATAATAACCACTTACACAGTAGTATAAAAAATAAAGGCAAAGTAATGGAGAGGTGAAAACTAGATGAAATCATTCACGTATTTTCTGCCACCAAAAAATATCTGTCTTATACCTCTTAATTTGACTTAATGAATACCCCTCAACAGTGACACAAGTCATACATCGTCGCATACAGAATTTAACGATAAAACAAAACATCATGTTGTAATTTTTTAACTCAATAGTGTACAAAAGATTGAGATGTACTTTTAGGCTAGCATAGGAGTAATACTTGTGGCAAGTGCTTACGACGACAGGCCCGTAGCCAGGTCAAAGTCAAGCAGGGGGGCACCAATACCCAGCAAGGGGGCATCTTTTTACTTTTTCTTTCTTTTTTCCTCTTTTTCTTCTTTTTCAGCAGGGGGCACGCCCCCCAGTGCCCCCTTCCCTTGGCTACGGGGGCTGCCCGACGAACTTAATCTATTAGAACAGTTTGCACCCTTGGTGGGTTGCGACTAGGGTAACCTGCTCCATGTCACACGCCTGGGAAATGGTTGGGGGGTGTGTCTCACATATTAACACTTGATGCAAGGTCAGGTGAGTATACATACGATGCACATATTGCTAGAATCCAGCCGTGTCTGGGTAGAGTGGTTTCTGTAAGACGTGGTTAGTGATACCTTTGCCACTTTTTAGTTGTCTCCCTTGATGAATCGGCTTATGGCAGGCCCGGTGAAAAAGGGGGAACCTAAACACTTATTAAGGTCTTGTGCTTTTAGGGTCCCCGCAGTGCCGAACCTAGGGATTTGGGGGCCCGGCCTCTTGGGGGCCCCTGCATTTTGACATTCGATACCATGACATGAGATAATATACTTAATATTTCATATAAAAATTTGTTTTTGGGCCCTAGGGGACTTTTGAATTAGGACCCCCTCCCCACCCCTAGGTACGCTTCTGGGTCCCCGCCATAGTAGTAATCAGCCATAAAATGAATTGAGAGAGCTGTAAAAAAAGAGGGGTAAGAGAAGGGATTATCAGAAATATTCAGGGGCCCAAGAATTCCAGGCGACTGTTCTCCCTTAAAGTATCGTGGTGCTTCTATCTCCTGAAAGTATCGTGGTGCTTCTATCTCCTGAAAGTATCATGGTGCTTCTATCTCCTTAAAGTATCGTGGTGCTTCTATCTCCACCAGAAAGTATCGTGGTGCTTCTATCTCCTTAAAGTATCGTGGTGCTTCTATCTCCTGAAAGTATCGTGGTGCTTCTATCTCCTTAAAGTATCGTGGTGTTTCTATCTCCTGAAAGTATCGTGGTGCTTCTATCTCCTAGAGAAAGTATCGCTAGCGCCTCTATCTCCTTAAAGTATCGTGGTGCTTCTGTTGCCTCCACCCTTAGCCTGAGTTATGCTGGTGATGTGGAACTACTCTATCATGATCCCGTTATCATCACTTTTGACGATTAGATTGAAACTAGCCAGGAAGCGATTCGTGGACCTTTTATATATCTGCCAGTGTGGATCCATAGTCGAGCTTAGAGAAAGGGGATGCATTCCTCTCAGGCATCCGCTATTTAAGCCCCCCCCCCCGTGTCAATCCAAAAGCTGGTTTATTGTGACCATAATACTTTTATAGCCATTCAAAGAGTATATGGCATTAACAACTAGGTATTCTTGAGGATAGGATAATAATCGAGCTTTCATATGGCGGATATAGGCCAAATGGTTATCATATACTAGCTATATATTACCCGGCGTTGCAAAAAGAAATCGAGGTGCTATGTAACACCAGCTCCTTATCTTCTTTTAACCGCTTTTACTTACTATATAAATAAAGAAATCATTCATACATTTTTTTTAAATACAAATATGGTTTAATGCGCAGGTCCTATAAAAACCATATATTACATTTCATTTAAAAATGACCTACAGCAAGGCCGTAGCCCCCCCCCCCCAAATTAATTCTAAAAATCAAATTTTATTATAAAATATACTTCTTTATCATTGTGTTCCAATTTTTTCTTATATAAAACTCTCCGCACAGCCCCCCCTCCCCAAGCCGCACAGTCCCCCAAACAAAATCCTGGCTACGGCCTTGACCTACAGTAAGTAAATAGGTTAAATAACAATAAACACCATTATGTGAATGCATATGCAAATGTAGGAGAGGGGGAAGGGCGGACGATCACATCTTTGCGGCGTGGAAAAAATGCGACATGAGTAGTTTTTCAAATCATTTGACAAATGTAACTTAGCAATATGTAGGCCTATACAATGAGTTCTTCAAGAAAGAATTAATTATTTGCCCACACTATTAGTTTTGATTGTTGACTACCCAAACTTTATCATCGGCCAAGAACGAGCCCGCCCTCATAAGAGGCCAGCGGTACATTTATTATAAGTTATATTGCCAATGTTACACTGCCAAGCTGTATAATTCTATCTCTGCTCTTGCAAAAGCTGGATTGCGCGATCCTTTCGTTTTTCGGGGTCTCAGAAAATCGCTCTTGAGTCTAGGAACTCCATATTGCATGTAAAAAATAGACGTTTAATAGTAAAAAAAAATATAAACCCTAATGAGCAATTATCATGAATGAATGGAATATAAAAGACTAATGTGAAGAATACATTACTATAGTCTAAGTATTTTATATAGGTCAGTGAGGCGTGCCGGGTTTAAATAGCATTTTTTATTTAACCACACACACTAACTGCTAACTGCCAGACTATTAGTATTGTTTTCACTGCGTTGTATAAAAACATTTGAAAGAGATATTCAATTCGGGTACAACAATGACTGCTTTTGAAGGTATTCTCTTAAAGGAATAACATGCTTCATTTATGCAATTTTTGAGCGTTAAATGGTAAAAGATTATACCATTTTTGTTTAAAGTAAAAAAAAAAACAACAATATGGCATTCATAGATGAGAGACGAGATAGAGTAGAATTAGAATGATAGACGCAGTCCATTCAGATACAGACGACACCATACTTGCATTTTGTACTCACACACTGGAAAGCTGTAAAATCGCAAGATAAATATTCTTAGTATTGATCCATCAACTCTTTAATTGTACTAGATCATAATATTGATAATGGATAAAATTACATGTACAAGTCATTTTGGACTACAAGTAATAGTATGTTAGTATGTATGATTTGGAGGTTTTTAATCAATGGCAATGCTATCAACATTATTAAAAATATCTATCTTGTGATTTTTACCTTTCTTTTATATTTCTACTTCAGTACTTCATTGTGGTACAGTATCCTAGATAACATTGTATAACTCTTTAAAAAACAAACATATGTTCATCAGCAGCATAAGCAGATCTTTTTGCTACTGAAAAAAAATGAATCATCTTGAGTTATCGAAACTCAAGTAACTAGTAGTATGATTAGGCTAGTTCTATATAAAAAAGGAAAGCAGGGATGTGCTGTTTTGTAATATAGGAATATAGTATTGTTAAGTAGGGGCTCAAAATGATTAATGGTTGAACAAACACAATACATAATTGTATAACCAAACTCCAATTGACAAAAACACTTCTTTAACTTAGCATAAATTCCTAATTAACCCAACTGGACCTGTCTCCATTCTCTCCTGAACATAACTAACTGGTTAGAATCTATACCTTTCCTTATACACACTCCATTGCTTCCTGTGCTGATATGTACACACACACATCTATATATATATATATATATATTTACATATACACAATCTTTCCCTTGTTTGACACTCCTTATATTCAGAAACTATATTGCTTCATTAAACAATTAGTACACTATTGTTATTAGGTCATATCCACCATTTTCCTTATAAGAATGCCTTTCCCTTAAAAAATAAAAACTAGCAATTAACCTTTATATATTTACATGTAAATAGGATCTCCCTTGTTTGACACAACTTAATCACAGTATCGCTCGCTGGCATCATTAAACAATTAAATACCAGTGCCACTAGCAAGTACTATTTTTATCAAAAAAATTTACGAAAAATGTTTTTGGTCACAAATGGATGATTTTATTTATATAAGTCACAAAAGTCCGATAATTTAAGGCATATTTGTCTTTTAAATTAATAATAAATATACTTTTTTTCTCAGAAATGGGAGTTCTGCCTGAAATAGCCAAAGCTGTGGAAGAAATGGACTGGAGGTTTGCTGTGACTTTTTTTTTTTTACATTTAATATTCATATTTTTAAACTTAACATTAGAAGCCTACATATTTAAACATAATACATTTTTATGAACCAGTACTGATTTTATCATCTAGTTTACCAACTGATGTCCAGGCAGAAGCTATTCCCATGATTCTTGGAGGTGGTGATGTATTGATGGTAAACACTTTTTTCTGCTGATTAAGTTTTGTTATAATGCATAAATTAACTAGATATAAATGGTATTTGTTAATAAAACCACCCAGATATAGCTTTAACTTTTATAAAAAGCCAAACTGACAGAATTAAGTCTGTGATATTCAGATATTAAAACTTATCACATTATTTAATTAAGTTGATAAATTATTATATATTTTTGGTGGCTAGAAAGTTGAATGCTAATTTTGATCTGTATGTTCATTCTTCATTTGCTTCTTACATTTTCAACTTACTTTTGAAAAATCTAAACAAGAAGATTGAGAGTCTGTTACATTTATAGTCAAACATCCTTTTAATACTTTCCAGATAGGTGCTCATATATCAAAGCAGATTTTTTCTAAAAAAATTTATGCTCAGATGATTTCCATAAACCGAAAAAAATGGCATTGTAGTTAAATAGAGTAATTTCTTGCACTGCTACAGTCTTCCTTGGGTGATGCATTGTTTTCATAAATTTGCTCTGTTTTTAAAGTTGTAAACACTTTTTTTTTTTCATTTTTAAGTAAAGGTTTTCTAATTTTCATAGGGGATTTCTCTTCATGGGGTTGATATTGCAGTACAGTTGATAGTTATAACATTATAATAAAGATCATAACCTTACACATATGTTGACTATGCACAGTAAAACCAAGCATAACATAAGAAAAATAACTTCAACACTGTCATTAACAGAATATGTTCACAGATAAGTTGAATATACATGGCACTTTTCAGGCAAAGCAGCCTATCATCTTTTACTGAATGACCGTGCTCATATATTAAATTACAATTTTAAAAACATTTTGCTCACCTTGTAAAGAGCTTCATTCAAACAGGGATCTAAGTTTAGAATTTAGTAGTAAAAGATTTAATACATGTATTGTGTTGATAATGTATTTTTGTGTGGATATTTTAAAATATAAAATTGATAAACATACTTTGGAAAGTATTTATTCATATTTTTAATCTTAATTAGTTTTTTTTTTGTTAAGGCTGCTGAGACAGGAAGTGGCAAAACTGGGGTGAGTGTTTTAAATTGAAACATACTTTTTTTTTCACTGTAGCTTTTTCCGCACTTTTTTTTTCCCACATATCATTGATTGGCTTTATGAAGACTTTATTTCTTATAGTTTTTAATTATCAATGGTATATAATCAGTTATAGGACTTGTATACAGATTCTTTTTTTTTGTGTGAAATGGCTGCTTTTGTTTTGGATGGTAGCATGATTTTAAAAAAAAAACAGGCCTTAATGGTTGATGATGAGAATTCTATGCAGTGCAGATTTCTATTTGACATTTTCTTATTTTGATTTTACTAAGACCCATGTCTTTATTTTCAAAGAAATGCTTTTCAATCCACTTTGAATATTTCTACATTCAAAATATAGTATATGTATAAAAAACTAAGAATAAAAAAAAAATCTTAGACAATTATGTTGTCCATAGATACGAAGTCTATTGAAGATGCCATGCAATGTCTGTCTGATTTGAAAGAATGATGCTTGATTAAAAGAAACTGAGACTCAGAAAATAAAACAAACACTGCATTTAAAAAGTGCTAAACAGTTTTAATCGGAGTCTGACTTCATGTAATTAAATCGTCTTTGTATTTAGAGATTTTAAATTTTTTTTACAGTCTTTCAGTACCAGAATGTTTTTTCACATGAGGGAAAACTAAACTATTTATACAAAACCTTTTGTTGGCATTAAACATGCAGTTTATCATTCAGCATTAGAAAAAGAAGTTGATGATTATGTTTATTTAGGCATTTACCCAAAATATTTTTTTTTTAACTTTTGTACATATTCATGTAAAATATAAATTGATAGGATAAATGAAAAAAATTCCGAAAAATTGTTTGACATTTTGTAATTTTTCTAAAATTATATGAGCTGAAAAGCTTAAATAATGTTTTAATTTTTGTCGATGTCAGGCTTTTTGTCTACCCGTGCTTCAGATAGTTTATGAAACCCTCAAAGATATACAAGAAGGCAAGTCTTCTGCTAAGAAAGCAGGACCATCTGTTGCAGGTAAGTTAGTTACAATGTAAAAATTGGCTTTCCTTGCACCATTGTTTTTTTTTTGGATCACAGCACCCATTTTTATAAAGTCTGGGAAGTCATCCTATCACATACCACTCCTTGTAGCATTCTTACTATTATGAAAAAGTTGATGCAGAAAGCATAACACTGCTAACTTTTTAATGCATTTTCTGTCTCTGTTACCTTCTTTATACTGGATTACTACTGTAATAATAATTAAGCCTTACCTGAAACATACTCTCTACACTGATGCCTTTCTTATTCAAAAACACTTAGTAAAAACAACTGGGGTGGCATTTTGGGGGGCTGGAATGGATTAATACCATTTCAAATAATTTCAAATGGTAAATTGCCTTGATGTACGACCAAATTGACATAGGAGCAGAATGAATTAAATTCTTATCTCCAGGTACCCCCTTTTTTTTAAAAATGTATAACAACCAGAGTATGGCTCTAATTAATCCAGAAATATAATTAAATGAAAATGTCATGGAAGTAAATGTTGAGAACTTCATGCTGAAGGTTATTGGCGCATATTTCTATTCCAAAGAACAACACAGGAAGTAATAATGAACACTGTGTTACGTCTTCTTCCCAATGGTGAGTCTTGCATGGACACTCACTTTTGAACTTTGTTGTATAATACATGCTCCAGATATAAAATGTGGTGGGATATTCTAAGAATGTGAAATTTGCACATTGTAACCTCAATATTGAAGTTTGACTATGAGGTTAGCCAGGTTGGCATAACCTAATTATGGGCCTGACTGCATGAAATTTCTAAGGCAGTACTGTTGATGAAGATGACTGGAATTTACTTTTAAAATATATTGTCAATGGAAAATGGATTAATCATCTACCAATTGCTATTTCTGTTTTTTTTTTCCACTTGGGTAATGACATTCAGAAGATAAATGTGATGTCAAAGGAAAATTGCTCAATTATCTACATATTGCGATATACTTATATATATATATATTTTTTCAATGGAAAATGGCTCAGATGTCTAATTATTGCCATATGTGTTTTTTTTCCAGTTGGGTAATATTGTTCAAAAGATTATAAATATGCTGTTCTGATTTTTAAAAAAATCTTGGTTTTCCGACATGTAATCAGTATAGTTTCATGGTAATTAGCATCCAATGGATAATCAAATACTGTTTATAAAACAGCTTTATAAACTTCTGCTCAAAGTATTGTTTAACAAGACAGTTATGTTTTTACATTTGGCATGTACACATTTGTTTAGAAACATTACTTAAGTAATAAAGTACTCTACAAAAAAAGTGCAATATGCTTTTTGAACATGTTTGTTGATGTACTATTGCTTAAAATAATGTTGTCATCACAAATAATTTTTTGTTGCATATTCAGTTTAATCTTGTTCCTATTCATAAGTACATTGGAACCTCAGGTTACTAATACCCAAGGTCATGAACAAATTCGGGCTACGAAGAAAAAGATTTGTTAGTTGATGAAGAGCAGGTGACTGTTTCAACTGCAACCGTTAAAGTAATTTGCAGCAAGTGGACATCAATGAACATCTCTTTAGGAACCATCTACCAAGCACATTTGTTGCTAACAGGGCAGTAAACCAGATGAAAGATGACGTGATGGCCCTCATCAGAAATATTACCAGTTTGCTGTTAAGAAACGGCGACATAAAACTTCTGAAATTAATGATTTTTAAAAGCAAAAAAAGTGACTCATTTCCAATGGTCATTTTCTTAGTAAGAAAAATAGACTAAATCTTAAAAAAAAAATTTAGAGGTTGTTTTCTTTCTTGTTTTTTAATATCTGAAGCACATACATGCTTTGCATTTTATCAGATAATTGATTGGATGTTAATAAAAATGATGATTTTTTTCATCTTGAATAGGATTGTCTATTTTTTATTAATTACAGTGTTTTGGGTTACGAATTGAGGACTGGAAAAAATTAAGTTCTTAATTGGAGGTACCACTATATTATTTTCCTTGAACAAACCATACACCCTGTTATGATATTTAATATAAAATTTAATTATATCAATGTTAAAGGTAATAAAGCTCCCTGGAAAATGAATGTATATGACAGAGGTGATGCGATGGGTAAGTGAAGCTAGGATATTTTTAAAGTAATGCTATTTAAGAACTAAAGCAGTATAAAGTTTTTTTTAAAGGCTGAAGGATAATTCAGTTTTCTGATGTTACAGTAGTTACTAAAAAATTGCTGCAGTAAGCATAAAAACTTCATTTTTTAATTGTATAGAATTAAGGAAACACATTCAAATCAGCATTTTTATTAATGAATACTAAAACACAACTGTTTCAGTAACCAGTTTTGTGTAAAATAAATTCATTTTCAATGTTTAACTGAAATGATAGTCTGTAATGAAAAACAGCTTTTTTTTGTTTTAAAAGAAAATTCTGCTTATTATTAATTTTAGTTTCTCAGTAAACAGTGAAAAGGAAAACAATTTACACCATGTTATTTTTTTTTCAGCCATCAGTGAAGATGGATTACTTTGTCAGTCTAGAGATCAAAAATCTTGGTATGGAACTAGAAGTAATAAGGCTGTGTTTGGAAAAGGTACTTGTAATGTAATTTATTAAAAAATTACTTACAATTCGAGAAAATTACTTAAAAAAGAAGTGATAGTAATGTAAGTTAAGGAAAAAAAACTAGTAAACCACTGGCCACAACAGGGAATGATTAGTTAGTTTGAGGTGAAGGTACTGAGGACACACAGAGTGAACACCTTAACACTATTAACAGGTCTCAATTTTCAATCCAGTTTTAGTTTTCAAGGTAAGAGATGAAGTTTTTCATTTCCATGTGCACAAGTGGTTCAGAACAGATGTAGCGGATTTCCTAATGACATCTCTTTTCTAGGGGCCCATTTTTATTGATTTTCGAACTTCATAGAACCAAGAAAATAAATTTTAGTCTTTTGAAAGAATTGTCCTGCAACAAGAAGACATCATATTTTAACCACTAGATAATATGAACACAATAAAACACTTCGAAACAGAAAAGAATGACCCATATGGGGTAAAAAAAAATACATGATTTGTCCTCATCTGAGATACATGTGGCCAGATTCAGAAATTTTTAAAACATAAAATTAGATTTTTCACCTGAGGTGTAAAGCATTCATTGTGTGGAACATACAAACACAATTTTTTAATAAAATTGTTTTTTTTCCTTTTCAAAATCTGTTAATGTTTTCTTTTAAAATTTTATTTAACGTTTTATCATAATTTAATGGTGAGATGAGATTTTACTAATGTAATAATGCTGATTTTGTTTCCTATTTCACACAGAACAATATTCTATTGTAGTTCATAACATTTTCAGGCAAATACTACTTTGAAGGCACAGTTACAGATGAAGGTTTATGTAGAGTTGGTTGGTCTACCAGCAAAGCATCCCTCGATTTGGGTACTGATAGTTTTGGTTATGGCTTTGGTGGAACAGGAAAAAAGTCTCACGGAAAACAGTTTGACAGTTATGGCGAGGTAAAAGATGAAAGTTGGAGAAAAATGTGTAATAAAAGCTTTTAACATTTTGGTGTTATAGAGTTAACAAAGATAGTTAAAAAAGATTTAAAATGTTGCGTGATAGAGATTTTTAATACGCTAATTTTTTAAAATCTCTTGCCTTTTTATGGATCATTAAATGTCATCTTGACATTACTAAAATAAACTCATTTAAAAAGGAATAATTCTAAGCCCAAAATCTAATATATTTAAACAATTTTTTACACAAGTTATTCAAAACTTTTTTTTAAAAATAAAAATTTGATTTCCACATAATCTTATCTGCAACCTTTTGAGGGATTGTCAACTATTTTTAAGTAAGATGCCATATCAAAGAGAGGTTTAAACATTTTATTGTTTGGTCTGAAATTCTGAGTCCTTACATTAAAGAAATGTACAGGAAAAGATATTTATTGACTTTCTATCTGCCTAGTTATCTAGAGTTGACTGATATATTTTTTACTTTTATTATTACATTTTTTTTTTAATTTTAACTTCTGGACTAAATTCATATTATTTTTTAAATTTCAGTCTTTTGGACTAAATGATGTTATTGGTTGTTTTCTTAACCTTGACAATTTTGAAATCAAGTGGTCCAAGAATGGTAGGTTTTTTTTTTTTACAAGAAATGCATATTTTGTGATCTCGTCAATCTTTCATAGGACTATTGATTATACTTTGCTCTTCTGATACAAATTTATCTAGTAATGTCATCAAAAATTGAAAAAAAAAAAACAACACAAAACATTCTGATAAAATAAGTGAGAAGCATTTACAAGAGTGTGATAAACACAATTTTTGTATTTGTTATAAATTAAGAAATGAACATTTGTTACTGCTGATTTATTTTACAATTTTTTTATATGTGATATTAATTGCTAATATCTAAAGTATTTAGGTCCTGTCCATTTACTTTGTTTCCTATTTCATCATAGTTTTAAATAGTCCATTCTCAAGTTACCTTCTATTAATTTTAGTCTAAAAAATTTCCTTGTGCAATTATAATTTCCTTATTCATTTTAGGTAATGAATTTCCCAAAGCCTATGATATTTCCTCTGAATTAAGAAATGAACAGTTTTATGCTGCTGTTGTTTTGAAGGTAATTGTCTACTTGTATTAATTAGAATAGTTTTAACGACCAAAATTTCAAATGCTATCTTTTAAAGCTTGTATAAACAAAAAAGATCTATACATGTATCTGGTTAAAAAGCCTTGTTACCAATGTTCCCTCTAAGCCAAGCACGTAAGGGATCGCTCACAAGAATTGAGAGCGTCGCTCATACTACACGTACGGTCACTCATTCCGGCGGACGACATCGCTTAAATCGCTCACAAATTTTGGCCTCCAACAAAATGTCGCTCCAGAGACAAAATTTTTTGCTCACTTCATACCACACCTTAGAGGGCATTGCTTGTCACCAGTTCCCTCTAAGCCAAGCACGAGGGATCGGCCAATAAGAATTGAGAGCGCCTATACTACACGTACGGTCACTCATTCCGGCGGACGACATCGCTTAAATCGCTCACAAATTTTGGCCTCAAACAAAATGTCGCTCAGAGACAAAATTTTTTGCTCACTTCATACCACACCTTAGAGGGAGCATTGCTTGTCACCTTTTTGCAAATCACAAAACCTAAAATATAAAAACTGAATAAATTACTGAAGTTAATTTTGCCTTCAAATCCTAATGCCTTGCTAGCTGTGTTAAGGTTTGAATACTTTTCCACAGCGCTTGGGCCACCTTTGCGCCACCTATAATATTTCCCCTGTCAGAAGCTGCAGTGGAGATATTTCATGTGAAATTTGCCACCATTTTTAGTGCTAATTTTTAACACTTTCTTCCTGTTTTGTGTTTTTATAAAAAATAAAAAAAAAAACATTTAAGTGTATTGACCATTTACATATTAATTTTAGTTTTGAGTGTATTTCCTGTAAAAAATCACAGTTTTTTCTAGACTTTAAAAAGATGATCATAACATAGAACTGCCATTTTTATAATTATTTATTAATTTATTCTCTTTATATTTTAAGAAAAATTTCAATTTTATATTAATTTTTTTTAACAAAAATAGAATGCTGAAATGAAATTCAACTTTGGTGATTCACCATTCAAATTTCCACCTAAGGTATTTAAATTAGTATACTTTTAAAATATTTTATTTATGTAAAAAACATTAAAAAAAAATAAAATGTTTATTGCATAATTAGCTTTCTTCTCTCACAAATTATGTCACAAATTACAACTCGAAAAATTTAGCTTAATTAATTCCATCCATAATTTCCTGCATATTTTTTTTTTTTTTTGACACTTGATAACACTTAGCTTTTTCAACCATTATTTTTTACTTATTTTAATATGTTATAATAATTTAATTTAGATTCTTTCTGGCTTACAAATTTATAATGCGAAAATATGAAATTCAACATAAAATTCAACTTTTTTTAACTTAAGATATTACACTTTCAAATTTTATGCAAGATGTTATCATAAACTGTATAAGATCATATTTATCTTCTATATTTTTTTCTGAATGGAAACATTTAAATAAATCTAGAGTGGATATGAACCTCTGAGCAAAGCCCCAAAAGACTGCTGTTCTAGTTCTAAGATTGGAGGTAAGCTCTCTAATTTATCTATTCTGGTTGTATTTTTTTTTCATGTTATCATAATTATTACTATTTAAAAAAAAGTTATTAGTACCATTAATTAGTTTTCTAGAATTCATAATTTGTTCTACACTATTATGAATTCCTTATTTTTTTGTTTTTCTCACAATTCTCTGAAAATATAATCTTGTTGTACTTTGTCTTCAACTTTCCTGGTGAATGGAATAAGGTTTCAAAGTTTGAGCATGTTATTTATGAAATATGCTTTTTGTACTATGCTTTTTGTTGACTCTTTAATTACATAACATAGACCTTCTACATGAACAGCAACAACACAATAACAATTCCTTGAATATTAGTACACAGGTTTCAGTTTGGCCAGTTGCATTTGAAGTGCTTCTCCACTTAACAACCATGTCAAACTCTGTGTCATGCTGGAAATATTTTTAATCTTTGCCATTATCAATTGTCACACCACAACTAAAACTAAAATTGTGATATGAAGCTTTTTTCGGGGAGCTCTTGGGGTGTTAAATCTGTTAATGAAAATTACATAACATTTTATTGATGGCTCTCTCACTTCATGAAATATTTCTTTCTCTCAGATATTTCACAATGTGGAACATTGGAGCATTTGTTAGTCTTTATACTGACTATCATCTCTGTGTTTACTTTTTTACTTATCTATCTCTCTGTTTGTCACCTCTGTCTCTTTCAGATTTATATCTCTGATATTTTTCAGTTTTATCTTTTAAACTATCTCATAAAACCGTATACTCATACATTTATGTACATAAATATCTTCAAAAATCAGTGGCATTAAATATTGGCTTTTTATGTTGAAGGACAGCTCAGTTCAGTTTTGTTTATAACTGATTACATTTGATATTCAAAAAAAGTTCCCTTAGCCCTAAAGGGTCATTGGGACAATGAAGTGTAGAATTTATCTCTTTCTGTTACTACAGCATATTAAGGGAATGTGTAGTTAGTACAACGCCCAGCTGCCTGTACTTCCCCAACTTATGTCAGGTCTCCATTAAAGCTGGGTGAACTTGTAGGCCAGGAGTTGAATAAATATTACATTACGTACCTAGAATTAATGTCTTACAAGCGTTTTGTGAAATTATTTGGTAATAACTAGTTAGTTAACATAACGAGGATTAATGACACCCTTGTTTTGAATACCTAAATTGTGTTTAAATGCATTAAATAAATTTTTTAAAAAAAGGTCCTCTATATTCTATATAAAATACTGTCAGCCATGTTAAGAGATGACCTGAATTGTTTACAAAAAAGGCAGCTGCCAACTACAAGATTATTAAAAAATACTGAAAGATAAGACAGTACCTTCAAAAACACTGAAGCCCAGCACTTAAAAGACATTACCAAAATTATTTAAACCAAATTTATTTTAGGGGGATAGCTACTCTTGGGGCCCCTAGGGCCCTTTATCTCGTATAGCTATGTATAATGTGTAGAATGGGGCCCTGAAAATGGCATAACTATTACTATAGCTTATATAGTAAAAACCTCTGGCTTCTGTATATGTACTACATTGCCACATTAAAGCTTCTGCTGCGGGCAGAACGAATGGGCAACTATGAGCTACATCTTGTCAGTATCAGGAGAATGGTGAATCTCTTCGCAGCATCTGGTCACAACAATTATGCCAAGTGTGCTCGTCTCTACCTGGAGATGATGATGGGCTTACCTAACTCACATCCAGATCTACACAAGCAGCTCATGTCAGGATCACATGTTGGACGGCGTAGAATGAAAAAAGTGTCAGTTGACCTTACCATAGAGCAGGCAATGATGCGGGCCATTAAAGGTAAGGGAGGAATAACTCATGGAAGAGGAGTGACTGAGAGTGTACGCACCACATGGACTTCCACAATTCATAGGACTGCAGCTGTAAGGACATCTTTAGCGCAGTTTACTGATATTGACTACTGCCATGATGCAGTTCAGCATCCAGAAGAGGGGTAGTCCAGGATCAATAGAGATAATGATGATCTCACAAAAGTTCTTGAATTCTTGAAGTCACATAATCAATTTGATACTTCTGAAACAAGACTCCACAGCATACCATCAAGTATTGTAGCATCTGAATCTAATAAAATAAACTGCGACAATGCTGAAGAAGTTGGCGCTGATATTGTTCAGAACATGAGCGGCAAGAACTTCAAGGATGTTGTCCTTAAAAGAAAATCTCAAATAAGAACATTAGCACAAGTAAACAATGCTTCTTCATCAACTTCCAAGAAAGCTTTGACAGGTGTTGATCCCACAGTTCTATTTAATAGGCTTCTGGTCACAATGCAAAGATCACCTGATAATGAGAAATATTTCAGCTATGAGCTGTCAACACTTCCTACTTCTCTGTTCAAAGATAACTACATGCGGAAAGTTGATAAATCACAGCTCGGTAAAGAAATCTGCAAGGGTGTAGAACCATCATTGAAACCAAGCAGTTCGATTCATGTTGTAGAAGGTGGTTACTTACTCCGTGCTGTTCAGTGGCTGGAAGGTGGAACATATCTTGATGTTGTTAAGCAATACTGAATCACACAGAATGGGGATGGAAGCTTCATGAGGAAAAGTACATCCATATTGCCACTGACTTAGATGTGGCTCCACCAGATGTTCTGTAGGTGGTTCGTTGCAAATGTACTTCCGGATCCAGGAAACAGTGTGGGACACGTTTGTGTCGCTGCCATGCACATAACAGCCTTCAAAAATTGTAATGAAGAGTCATGTTTGAATGCCAAGGAGCTGGTCAATGTTGTGGAAATGATTGACGATGAAGAGTTACATGATAATGACATGCTGGATGTAAAAGATGAAGAAATAATCGATGATGAATGCTTGAAATTCTTCATACCTTGGGCATTTGAGGAAGAGGTGTACACCAGCATGTGAACACTGTGATTATGGCAGGGGTGAAAGCAACTGCCAGTTTCACCAGCGGATTGATGCCTGCCCCACCCGGAGTCTGAAAGCCATACTACTCACCAGGCCCGTAGCGTGCGGGGGGGGGCAGGGGGCCGGCCCCCCTGCATTTAGACTGGCCCCCACTGTTTATTTGTTCTACTTAGTAAAATGTATTGCCCGCCCCCCCCCCCCTGCTTATGCCTGGCCCCTGCTGTAGAATTTTCACGCTACGGGGCTGCTACTCACATCAGTTCAGATTGTTGTATTATTTATTTATTTATGGTTTGTTTTATGAAGTAGTTTTTATATAATGATACAAACATAAAAAAATATGTATTACTTTTATGAAGCTAATGCTTCGTCAATACGTAGGTCTACTAATGGAAGCAGGCAGTGGTGCAACCAGCAAAATATGTTGGGGGGGGGCTCACATGTTGAAAAAAGACAGTATGACAGTCTTATTTGTAACTTTATATCGTAAATTATGTATTTGATGATTTCGCCCCCCCCCCTGCCCCCCTCTCCTGGTTGCTTGCCACTGGAAGCAGGTCACATTGGTTACACTTTATTTGACCTTTCATTTTAAATACTTATATAACATAATCTGAAGCACGTTTGCTGACAGTTTGACGAGGATTAGGCCTACTTAGATTTACCAAGGTTATTGACACATACAGAACGTGAATAGTGGAAAGTTACGTGTAATTTGTAATTCGTGCAATTTTTGCAATGCTGTAGAAAAAATTCCAATGAGTTTCATTGGGCGTCATTCATACCAGTTAACTTTCATATATATATATGTCAGATTCTGCATTCAAACCATTGTAAAGAATTTATTCTGGGTAGGATGCTAAAACTCCTGGCCTATTGAGGGACTTTTAACCAACTTTCACCAGGACCTAGAAAAATTACTTTGGTTCTCACAGAGACTCAGGTTGGCAGTCCCTCATTACAATTCAAGCTGTTGAGATATTTTTCAATGAACAATTTTTGTTTCATTTAAATTGTAGAAAACTACAAAAGAATTAAAAAAAAAACAACTAAAGGGCGCAGTATTCATATCAGATTTGATTTTTTAATCATTTAGAGCTGAGGAAATACACCTTTAAACTGAAGTAACTTTCGTGGATGAAGATTGTTACAAGATTTCACTTGACATATTCATTTTTTTTAATTTTTCTGTGTGTATTAATCAGCTCAAGCAACACTTCAAAGGGGAAACTAATACCCATAATAAAAAAATACAAATACTTTTTAAGATAACTGGGTCAGGGTGCATTAGTGTACTGTTCTAAGAATCAGACTTCATCAGAAATACTGAAAAAGACCTAGAATAGTTTTCCTAAGTCCAGACCTACATTTTTACTAGTTTGGAATTTTCAATAAGACAATGCAGCCTTTAATTTGACAGTATTTATTAAATTGACTATGTTTTACACAAAGTCTTTTTTTTTTCATTTAAAGAAATAATAAGTATCAACTCCCATAAAAAAAAATGAAGAGGCTGTTTACAAAACACTAGTATAAATATTTGTGTCATACTATTAGTACTTGTATAGTTAAAGATACAGTTCTTAAAAAAAAAAAAAAAACTACCTCAATCCATGAAATTCTGAAATATAATTGGGCTACTTTTAATGCCAACAATTTTGTTCATTTAGATTTAGTTGCTTAATAAAATCCGGATGTTTTACTATAATAGGTGGATTAATTTTTTATATAGGGAATTCGAATTCTGTTTAATATACACCCCCTTGATCTCTTAGACATGCTAAATATCTCAGCCTCATCGTTAGTCTCATTTACCATGAACTTGTGAACCCTGCAGTAGTTTCCTGGACATCCCCCCCCCCCCCCCCCCTTATTGAGCAGTTCCTGGTGGGGAAACAGCGGAGGACATCGCGGAAATATAACTCTTATGTTAAACCCCTTTTTATTTTTTAAATATATTTAAATTTTAAGATTTAATTTCAAGGCATGCTGAAACACGAACCCTCTGCTGTCATAGTACTTGAAATGGCATTTGGTTGAATGTACAAATGTGATAAATAGACAATGTTGAAATTATTCTCTAGACTTGCTAATTCATGATTTTTGTGTTTGCACAGTTAGGTACAGACTGTTATGTTAGTCCGGTAGTGTCATGATAAAAAAAAACATAACAAACCACATCCTGGAAGTAGTAGGGCTACTGTACAATGTGAATTTATAATACTTAATTACAGTGGTCAGCGATCTTCTCCTATAAGTGTTTGACCTAGACAGACCCAGACTACTCTCAACACAGTTCACCCCGTTCAGTGGCCCACAATGATAGGAGACAGAACAAATCACTTGTTGAGAACCTAGTATATAGGTAATGGGAGCACACAGACTGATGACTAATGAAGAGTGGACATGGGGGATACTAGACCATTGATCTGACCATTGATTATAGAAGAGCTTATTTCTAGAGGTAGTCTTATTGGACAGCCCCTGTTACTCCAGATAAAACATTAGCAAATACAAGCAAGATTTTTTTTAGTATTTATAGACGTTTCTTGAGAATTAAAAACAGTTAATAATTTTTTAAAAGTGAAAATTCATGGCCGAAAAACTGTTTTGTGTGAATGTCACGTCGGAAATAAAATATTCTGTATCTGTAGTGAGACACATAATGCTTTTTTTTTGTTACAACCGCCATTATTCTTTAAACAAAAAAAAAGATTTAATACTGCATCTTAACTACAGAAACCCCCACACTTATCTGTGTATTTTTAAGAACCGGTTAACCTTTGAGGCAAGCATCTTATTATTTAAGTTTGACCTCAATTTTATACAGATGCCCATCCCATTGAAAGAGAAAAGGTGCTGACATCACGGGGATTGACCTTTGTGTGTCTCCCTGCACCACTCCATCTTGTTCATTTCAGTTTGCATTAATTTATCTCACGGAGGGTTGACGCTAGTTCGGTGCACAGCCTTGAGTTGTCGTGTCTGTTGATTGTTTAGCTCATATAGGCAGTATGCTTGTTACTGGTTAGAATCTAAGCCATCCGTGGGTCAACTACGGGCCCGTTAACTGTTTGAACCGGCCCGCAATTTTGATTCTAAGCACATTTTATTTATATTAGTTGATATACACATACCATTCTTATGCTCTTGCCCCACTTCTTCTTTCGAATTTCTGTTCTTGGTCTGTACCGTATGCCAAATTTAAGAGCCCAATTGGACTCGCATTTCAAAAATGTTCGCGCACAACTGATCTAAGCGATACCGGTTACAACCTCCGGCATTTTATTAGTCGTCTCTACGGGAAAACATGCACTGGTCTTGATTGTGCTTCCATGACATTGTGTCATTGTCTGTGGCGCGAGCCTAGAAATGACTCATTTATAACTGGCTAACTTATAAAGAGAAAAAGTGTGTGTAAACAACAAGTTGAGGTGACAAAGAGTTTCTTTCAGGTCTGTAACCCGTCATGCATGCAGTCTTATTATTTATGTGTTCATTAACTGGGTCCTTTTAAATTCAGCTTCTCCACATGTGCGTCACAATGGTTGATTTATTCATATATATATTTTATTTAAATTGCTGCTTATCCGCAGGGGGTTATTTCTAATGGATTGTGTCACAGACTGAAAGATTATAACGGTTTTTTTTTTAAAAAAAGTATATTGAACCCCATAAATACCAGTAGTAGTTTTGAACACAAACATCCAATATCGAACAACAAGCTTTTTTATTTGTGTTTTTACCATCATTTTCTTTTTATGCCTGCTCATGGCTGTTGTCAGTGTTGATATAATAAGTAGGCCTGAATTGAATGATATATACTGCATTATGAAGACAATGTGAAATATACTATTTTAATCCTTTATTAGCTGTGTATTAAAAAAAAGTCACCTTAAATGAATCCTGCCGATTAAAGAATATTGAAACCTTAAAATATGTAAATTTCGCATTTTCTATATTTTAACCCCGTTTCCAGTATTTTCTTGTTTCCAGTATTTTATTTCATCTGTTATTCGTGTAGTTTTCTCTTTTTGCTTGATGGCTTAGTTTTGATGATAATATGCATCAGAGCAAGAGACAGACAAATTAGGTAAGCACCTTGGGGTCCCACTGCCATAGGGCAGCCCTTGGGTAAAGATCCCTATTAAATCCCTAAATTATTTTTAAAGTATCAGCCTTTTGACCTACAATAACATAGGAACTGCCTCTGTATAGCATCATCCAAAAACTATTCTAATTTCAAATGTCTGTGAGTTTATCTGGTGGTATGCACCCAGGTATTATTTATAGATAAATATATAAATAATGCTGTGATTAGTGTATGCTTGATGAGGCCTCTGTCAAACAAATCCATCAGCCAATTATTTCTGTGTTTTTTTTTGTGTGTCTTTGAATATTTCACCTCGTGTAGGTGGGCGTCAACCCCTCAAGCACCTTCACAGCATCATCACGTTTTTTGTTGTTGTTCGGACTGTCTTGCCCATTGGCCTTATTGAATTTATTGTTGAATTTTTTTTTAATGGTCTTCATTAGTGGTTCTTATTTAGTTTTTCTTTTTTAAATTTGATTATCTAGAGAATGTTTTTTGGTTTTCCTCTGGCCAAGGTTTAGCCCATAATTGGGTTTGTTTCTATTTGTTAGCACCGAGTGGTTTTTAGAGCTCAGATGTGATTGCCGTCTTATTCTCTATTTCTTCTGGTGATCTACATCTGGATAGTTTTAATGAGGCACGTTAAACAAAAGTTGATTTTTAAAACAATCTCACTAGCTGTTAGGCCCATGCGGTCACTTGATGTTGTATCATGTTTAAGGCGGTCCCGAACAATCCGGTTATTGCAGTAAACTTTTTGTGGCAATCTTCGTTCATATGTTGCGGCGCCCTGTTAAATTGGGATATCTTATCGCTGGATGCATTATTGAAACGCACTTATCTTGGTGCAGACACATTCGAATGAACGCGACTCATCGACCTTGGATGTCCCCATTCTTCTCCAAATGGCCATTTATCACGTTGCCATGCACCCTGACGTTCCCGGGTATCCACTGCAAGCAGTCATTCCTAACCCAGAAATGACATTTGCAGATAACGCCCACTATAACCCCCAGGCGCCCAGGCCATTCTCCAGTTCCTCACGACGCCCCCGAGTAACGAAAGCGAGTCGGCCAGAATGACAAAGCCAGTCGCCGACACAGCCCCTGCCTTTCACCAGTATTACAGTACTAGTACACCTAGCCTTAGGACATACATATTGCACGGTGGTTAGGTTAGCAGATAGATAAAACAAGTGACAGTGCCACTAGAAACATTCTCCGTGCACGTAGTTCATTAAAAATCACCTTTAATACAAGTTACACCAAAATGAATGGTCTTGTACGATTCTTACAGTTCATTTCAATGGTTGTAATTACATAACACGCACACACGATTTTCCAATATAAAAATTATCCAGATGATTAAATTTCTGTCAGATTCAGCTTTATTTTTTTTTCCTGTATGCGTGAAAGTATTGTGGAAGTAATCAACGTGAACACATTAATAAAGAAAACATAATGCAGCTTAATGTTCATTATTGAAAATAAAAAAAATATTTTCAATCTCATTTGATTATTGAAAACTCAATTTTGTAATTTCGTAAATTAAATTTATACACCATGGTTTCATTGGTGAAGAATAAATGTTTTATAAGGAAATAATATTTCAATGAATTTGGAAAAAACAACAACAACAACAATATACTAACTATGTTTTAAACGTAACAAAAAACTAAAACAACCGACAAACCCACACCACTGAGATTATATTCATTGAGTTACATTTTAAAGCCATTTCATGACAAAAAAACAACTGTTTATATGGATGGGTAGATTTGTAAAGATCGTTGTAACAAAAATCACTAAAAGTATAAAAGTATGTTTGATTTTAATGTTTGGTGCTGACAACCACTTTGTCAAATATTATTGCCACGCACCTCTCTATTCTTCAAGTTTTCTTTTATATTAGACATATAATTCTATCCTTAGGGTATTTGGCAAACTAGTTGAAGGGCTTGGTTCCAGTACCATGGTAAGTCCATTTCAAACTAGTTGAAGGGCTTGGTTCAAGTACCATGGTAAGTCCATTTCAAACTAGTTGAAGGGCTTGGTTCAAGTACCATGGTAAGTCCATTTCAAACTAGTTGAAGGGCTTGGTTCCAGTACCACGGTAAGTCCATTTCAAACTAGTTGAAGGGCTTGGTTCCAGTACCATGGTAAGTCCATTTCAAACTAGTTGAAGGGCTTGGTTCCAGTACCATGGTAAGTCCATTTTGAAAAAAAAAATACCCCCGATAAAAACGCCCTTTTATTCTTTTCAATTTTAAAAAGTATTTGTATTTTTACGCAAGTCTGTAATGGAGCTTAGTAAAACGCACACGGTAACATGTAGAAATTAAATCTCTTAAAAACAAACGGAATTACGGAACGGCTAAAAATGAGTACTTTCCAATGGCTAGTTGATCCATGGTTTGTTTCCAATAGCTGCTAAGTCCATGACAATTAAAACCTGAGGAAAAAACACAACTTTTTAGAGTATCAGCTGTTTATTTATTGTTTATATCAACTCTTGTCATGGAGCGTAATCAAATGCTTACAGGGATATAGTAAACAGCGGCATATCTAGGGTCGGGTGGGGGTGAACTTACCGTCTTATGGAAGCATACTCAAATTAATGTAACGAAAACCGTTCATTGAAGAATTAAAATAATGTATCAATGATGCGATATCAGAAGATGTCAGTGCAATGCTCCTCTCTCTCTCACATACCCCCCCCCCCCCCCCACACACATATATTCCTACTACGTGCAGTTCACTGGTATCTTTGTAGTCACTACGTGACAGTCATATAGTCCAGAATCATCACAATTCGAAAATCCGATAAATACATTGTTTCAATAAGCATACCAATACAGCGACAATAAGAATCACGATGTAGTGACTCATGAAAATATTATATTTCTTTAAGTTAGTTGAGTGAGAACTTTATTCAACAATGAAAATTTTGGCTTTGTAAAGTTGTAATACACGCACCACGCTCAAATATCACAACACCATCATATAAAGGCGTATGCAAATGAAAGAGTTAAAACGAAATCAAACACTGTTTGCAGTGTAGTTCTGACAGAAAAAAAAGTGTCTGCACCAAGATAAAATAATAAGAAAGGATTATTGTATGAAGGAGTGAACTAGTGTTGTTTTAGTCCCAGGTCATATTTTAGTTTCAGTTTTTATTTCGTTTTTTCTGTAATAATTTTAGTTTTCGTCTAGTTTCAGTCTTGCTTCTAATTTTAGTTTTAGTTTTAGTTCTCGTTGGCGAAAAGTCAACATTTTCGTTAACGAAGGTTTTAGTTTTCGTGAACGAAAGCAACACTATATTTTAGTTTCAGTTTTTTTTTCGTTTTTTCTGTAATAATTTCAGTTTTCGTCTAGTTTTAGTCTTGCTGCTAATTTTAGTTTTAGTTCTCGTTGACGAAAAGTCAAC
This sequence comes from Bulinus truncatus, assembly GCA_021962125.1. NCBI lineage: Eukaryota > Metazoa > Mollusca > Gastropoda > Planorbidae > Bulinus > Bulinus truncatus. The sequence goes on along the minus strand of JAGDYQ010000010.1, from coordinate 1,708,236 downwards.
ATTTTCGTCAACGAAGGTTTTAGTTTTAGTTTTCGTCAACGAAAACAACACTAGAGTGAACAAATTAATTTATTGAAACAAAAAAATCGCGAAGTTCACACACACTAATGACAGAGGTCAAACAAAAATCGCGAAGTTCACACACACTAATGACAGAGGTCAAGCTAAAAACGTGACTCTTAGCAACAGTGGCGTAGCGAGCTTAATTCGCCCCTTGGGGCATAATACCTTTTTAGACCTTTTTAGCGCCCCCCCCCCATTCGAAAACCATATAATATTATATGTAAAATATACGATTTGGCACCCCTATGTGAGAAGCGCCCAAGGGGCATGATGCCCCTCCCTACGCTACTGATTAGCAGTGGTGTACTTACAGAACTGTGTTTTACAAAGTAAATAGACAAAAAGGCTATAATATGAAGGCATCCACAAAATAACGAATAAAATAAAACAAATAGGAAAACTCTTATATTTAAATTACCGTGTTTACCCTGACTGAAATTTAAATTCTCCTATTTAAAGACATCTAAGTGGATTCTAATTTTTTTTTTGATAATTACGAAATATAATTTTAAAAAAAAACTTATGTTTTAATTAATTTAAGCTTCAGTTGTTAATAGTTTATTATATTTCAAACCAAGGCTTTCATTAAAAATATCAAATATCCACCAATAGTATTTTAAAGCTAATGAGAGCATTATTGTATCAACTGTTTCCTATTCAACACTGGACATTCCGGCTTGGCACTTGGCACCCACATACCCAGCATACATATTTCACTACAGTCATTGGTACATGCACGTTTATAGATTTATTTCATGATAAATTTCAATGGAATCATACTTTCTCATTATCGGTAATGGTATACCTTTAGCGTTTGATCCTCATTACATGACGGAATATCAACAAACGCATGTATTGCAATTAACTTCTATTTTTACAGATTTGATAAAAAAAAATATTTCATTGGCTTGTCCATAAATTAGTTGTTTTTCCCCTTTGTCTCTTGTTTATTTGTCAAATCATCATTCTCTGAAAACGTTTTTTCTATCCCTATCTTAAAATCATTTGAATTTATTTTCGACTTAATACTGTTTGGTGTGAACATGGAACATAATTTTTTTCATCAGGGCTTCATATAGCCACAATGTGGGTATTTATTTTTAGCATTGGTATAGGGAAAAATCGGCGCGTGCGACACAGGCTGGTTATTAGAACTTGAACTACCTTCTTGTCGGCCATGGGAGGACGCCGGCTAATGGATTAAACCCATACAAAACTAAAGTCAGACTGATGAAAGGGTGTTGTGTCATTTCTCTGACAACTCCCGCAGCCAGGGATATCCTTAGTTAGGCGCACAACAGCAGCTTCCCCCCCCCCCCCCCACTATAATGACCTCTTCTGTAGCTTAACAGGATTGTGTGGATGTTACACGTATTCTGTGATGTCTGGCGAAAACAGATAACTGTGTCAAGAATCGGTTGTCCTGCTTTGATAGTTATTGATCATCTATCGACCACAATGATGTGTAAACAAGTTTAAAAAAAAATAACTTTGGAAAAAAAAAGCGCCATGTTTACGATATCTGTTTCAGTGGTGGCCAAATGTGGCTCCTGTAGACACACGCGGCTCTTAGATAAGTTTAATCGGGTCCCCCAAAGAGCAAACTTTTTTTTCTTTATTATTTCGTTCATATTGTTGACTAAATCTTGGAAGTGTTTTTTTATGTCATGAAATGCCAGAGTGGGGCTCTCATGGACACCGGTATCTTTTTATTAATATTTTGTATAAACTGACTACATGTGTAGCAGTCATTCAATACATACATAGAAATCATTCATTACTACCTATCTGTCTGTCTGTTTAATCTATCAATCTAAATACATTACAAGAGCATTCATTCATTCTGTCTATCTATCTATCTATCTATCTATCTATCTATCTATCTATCTATCTATCTATCTATCTATCTATCTATCTATCTATCTATCTATCTATCTATCTATCTATCTATCTGTCTGTCTATCTATCTGTCTGTCTATCTATCTATCTATCTATCTATCTATCTATCTATCTATCTATCTATCTATCTGTCTGTCTATCTATCTATCTATCTGTCTGTCTGTCTGTCTGTCTGTCTGTCTGTCTGTCTGTCTGTCTGTCTGTCTGTCTGTCTGTCTGTCTGTCTGTCTGTCTGTCTGTCTGTCTGTCTGTCTGTCTGTCTGCCTGCCTGCCTGCCTGCCTGCCTGCCTGCCTGCCTGCCTGTCTGTCTGCCTGCCTGCCTGCCTGCCTGTCTGTCTGACTGCCTGTCTGTCTGTCTGTCTGTCTGTCTGTCTGTCTGTCTGTCTGTCTGTCTGCCTGCCTGCCTGTCTGTGCTTGCTTGTCTGTATCTTACTCTATCCCTATCTATCTATATCTGTCTGTCTGTCTGCCAGCCTGCCTACCTGCCTGCCTGCCTGTCTGTGCTTGCTAGTCTGTATCTTACTCTATCCCTAATCTATCTATATCTCTCTGTCTGTCTTTCCCTATATTTCTCTACCCCTATCTTTCTCTATCTCTCTCTGCCTGTCCAACTGTCTGTCTGCAGTCCACCCGACCGTCTGTCTGGCTGTGTGTGATGATAAACTCAAATCTAAGAACGTTCAGTATGGTGACTTTTCAGTCAGCCTTCATTTTATTTTATTTTCATTCCGTTCGATCTGATTCACTTACTGTGTTAGATGTGTGATTGCACGATAACTCAAAATTAAATTAGATAACTGGGGACAAAACAACAACAACAACATGTCTTGCATTTAACGCAAAACAAGGACACAAACTCCGGGGAAGTTTTATCTTTTCACAGACTCCACTTCCACGTTAATGCTGTCCTAGACTGTCTTGTTCACAGCTGTAGCTTTTATTTTGTCTTAGATCAGCGGTCAGCAACCTTTCGTACCTCACAGACCACTAATTTAGTTTGCTTTATTTCAGCTGTCCACTAAAAGCGTGATTGTTTTTTTTCTCTCCATAGAACCACTAAATTCACGTCTCAATCATTTTTATTCTCGTGTAACAATTTTATGTTTATAATTACGAGTGCATATATTATATAAGTGGTATATATATATATATACCACCTATATATATATATATATATATATATAAAGGTGGTATATATATATATATATATATATATATATATATGTTTGTTTGTTTATTTTTATATAAAGACAACCAGTGAGTGGCTTGCATTCTGTTTTCGTCCAAACCCTATACTATATCTCGTATTCATTAACTAAACAATAGAGATGATTCCATTTATAAAATGTGTTTATTATTATTTATTAGTTATTTTCTCACCGAAATGTATACACCTGGATAAGTTATTGAGCCCAGGGCCGCTTTATCAACTAGGCACAGTAGGCACTGTGCCTAGGGTCTAAGGACTTTTCAAGGGCCTACGAAACCAGAACATAAAATGAAAACAAGTTCAGAATGCCAGTAAATTTTAATAATGTTTGTATTTAAGTAACTATATATAGCTTTGTGAGGTGAGCACCTGAGCAAGTCAAGCTGCAGTGCTGTAAATTACAGTATGTTAACCTTTCGGCTCTTTGTCTTAGCAAAGTCACATATGACGTCCTCAAAGTTTATTTAGATTTCAAATCGCAAAGAAATGCGGGTGCATTCTTGAAAAATATTAAAAATGAAGTCGGGGAGGGCCTACGACTTTGAAAGTGCCTAGGGCCTACGATGACCTTAAAACGGCCCTGATTGAGCCTCGTACTTGCCAGAGTTTAGAAAAAACAACAATGCTCTTCCCGTGTTCGATGACTTAGTATTTATTCATCTTTCCAGTGCGTTTCACACGTCACTTTCTTTGGGTTCCCCGGCCATGCCATTGTTTGACCATTTTGACCTAGTTAGTATTAAAAAGGAGAAAATGAAAATATATTGTCAGCAGTGTGTAGGGAAAAAAAAACAGCTGAAATCTGTGAAGCTTCGCTGAAAATGTCGCATCTGATCTAGTCCTTTGGGGAGAACTTGTCGCCAGACGATTACCACTGTTGTACCTAGGTCGATAGATATAAGGGCTTTTCTTTTTGCTCGAGTGTCCAGAGACAATGGACCGGATTACAGATTTAATCATACCGTTCTGTGCCAATTGTAAAAATAACAGTTACTATCGCGCATAAAATCATTACCGTAAGATAAACAGCGTTTAATATATGACCCGACACAGCATTGTTTGTGACCCTCGTACAATTCATTTGGACGAATTAAAGTTTTCATTTTGATGCCGTTTAACTCATTACATTGTTTAAACAGACATACGCACTCTATATTCTTAAATGTAATGTATTCATGCACTCATATAATATATGATTCACACCTGCTCGCAGGTTTAGCTATCCAAAGTGTTAGGCATATTGATGTCTGTGGTTTCACTACGCTCTAAGTATTGCTTATAATGACAGGCAAATTGTTTTGTTACAGTGGAATGTTTTGGTGATCATTTACGACGTTCTCTGCAAAAAAACACAGACTTGTTAATGATCATCTTTATCACAACACCATACAAATGTTTACTGAATGTTATCTTCAAAGTATTTTTCCACCTCTCTCTCACTTTTCATCTCTGTATTTTAATTTTTTTGGTGGTTTAATTAGATCAAAAACAAACATCCACTTTAATAATATAATTACAATTTCTAAAGAAAACACGTTTTAACTGATATAATAACATACCCACTTTAATGTCATATACTCTCATTATAAGGATAACCCGCTTTATGGGAAAAGAAAAAAACAACAAACAATATTGCATGACCTTCCGTCCGAGTGTTGTCCATTTCCCCGTATAGCACGAAGCGGATCACATAATTCTAGGGAAGATAATCACAGCTCAAGTGAAATCACATGCAGTGACCCATGAGGGATTACTGACCACCAAAAAGAAGGTTAAGTGTTTATCAGACATCTGAAAACTCAATCATTGAAGGAAGGCTTACTGATGGTAAACACACCATAGAAATAAACACTCTGTCTGTATAAATATGACAGCGAGCAGTGGGGACTATACTTCTGTATATAGTCACATCCAGTTGGCTTCGCAATACAGATAAATTATTATGATATAAATAGCTCTTCTGAAGAATTGCATTTACATCAGCTAGTCACTCACGCCGTTAGAGGGGTGGATTATTATTTTTCGGGAAGATGCTGTTAGCGACTCCATTACATCAAACAGGTCTTTTCTCAATCACAAGCATCATTTAAAAACTGGGTTGTAATAAAGACCGGAAATACAACAAATGATACAGCCTTTTTTGTTTACTGGTAAAGTGGTATCAAGAAATAACGGCTGATTCACACTTACTAAAAATACTTATATGTCAGCTATTCAAAAGTTGTTGATATGAATACTAATAATGGATTTCATTTTTTTTTAAAGCATTTAATAAAAATACTTTAACTATTTCTGAACATACCAGTAAAGTAAAATATACTTTAATTGCACGAAACCTTTTATTTTTAGCCCAATTGAATCAGTTTTTGTTTTATTATCAGTTTATATTATATCAATGACTTAACAGCACAACTTAACGATACGTTTTTCGTATTATATTCTCATAATTCAATAAATATTTTCCCAAGTATATACCAGTTTCTTAAAATCTATTCTGTGGGGCGAATGCATAAAAAGAATGTATCTAGGGGGAACCGATGATTGAGTTGATTCTGAAGTGAGTTAGTGACCCTCCACGATACTAATTTACATGCCGGCTACTTGTAGTGCCATCTTTCTATAGTCTGTCTGCTCTCTCTCTATACTTGTATGTCAAAAGTGTCCAACTAGTTTTTTTTTTTAATTTTATCATTTTTCATTATGACAATTTTTGACTTTTTTTTCAAAATTTAAATTACTTTATTTTTTTAAATTTTATATAATCTACTTATACAATGTCTTTTATTTTATTAATGATTACCACTAGGTACCTGGACGTAATTTTAATTTTTGTACACAAAAACTATCACTTACACTATTTTACTATAATACGTTTTTATTATTTTTTTAATATCAAAATTCACCCTTTACTATTAAAAAGAATACCATTTTAAAGCTTGACTTTTTCTGTACAAAAATACAATATTTGTATGACATATACTATAAATAAAGCTTATGTGTTATTAATTAAAAGGCACCAGTAAATCATTAGTTCTAAGAGAAAAATTGCTCCCTGTACATTTAAAACGTCGCCTGCAGTTCTTCATACGTGATATATATATATATATATATATATATATATATATATATATATATATATAGTCTCATTGAATATAGAAATGAATTACTTACAGTCCTACACTGTTTTTTTTTTTACAATCACACCTCACATGGCAGCATTATTGTATGAGTAGGTACGTTTTGAGCGAGAAAATAATAAAGTAACGGTTACAATGTTCACGTTAACTTACCGAAGGCTGTGTCGTTTTTATGGACAGGCAGATGTTGATTTAACGGCAAGCGCCCAGAAACCCGACTTTTGTGAGAGCCCTTCAAAACTCACATTTATTCTATTGATTTTGTCACATGGTTGCGACATAGGTTCCTGTGCTTGATGTTCGTATTCCATAATAGAACACAAGCACATCAGGTGATGTGTATGTGTGGGGCAGGTTAAAGTGCCACAAAATTGCCTTAGCCTGTGCCCCCCCCCCCCAAATGTACTTTGAAAAGGGCTCCAAAATCTGCAGAACGACTTAGTTTAGAAGGCTGCGGGGATCTTACTGAGCCTTTTATTTTGCCTTACCTTAAAAAACGTCTAGCGTAACTAAACAGTTGGGGGTTAAAGATTTTTAGGGCCCCCATGATTGTCAAACTAACCGTGACCTTTTATTTAGCAACAAATTAAACTTTTAGTTAGCTACATATTGTTATACATCATAAAAACACTGTTATCTTTTTGTCGTCGTTGTCTCTCCCCCCCCCCCCCCCCACTTCTCACCACAATCAGTGTCGGAGGATAGCCAACTACTGACGGTGCCAGACTAACATTTCTCCGACGCCCTATACCCAATGGTACCTCTCAGGTCCAAAACCGTTCAATTAGGTTTTTGTTTTTTTTTTAATGTAAAAGATAAACAACTCATCGTTAAACGGACTTTTAAAACCCCTTAGTTTAATGTCTGGAAGTGTGGAATAGGAAGGGAATAAAGTGTGTAGAAAAATGAAGTGTTGATCACACATCGGCTTTGATGAAAGAAACTTTCTTTCATGTTCCACTCTAAACTAATGAACAGAAATAACTCATTTTATAAGATATTTATACGTGACATTCCGGTACATTAAAAAACAAAATCTGCCCACCCAATTTAGGTTTCTTCGTGTCTTTTTTCTTGTGTCTCTCTGATTAAAAAAATAATATTTGTCCTCAGAAATGAATTTTACAGAAATTTAAAATGATCAAGGCTTAGATCAGATTAAAGGGTGATGAAATACACAGAACTCCAATTATTGTCATTAATTCGGATTGAGTGTGGGCCAGACATGTCTGTTGAATGGGTCCTGGCGTATGACACAACTGTTCAGACCAGCATTGTGTTCCAATAGTATCTGAGTACATCCGTCAAAGCACATATACCTTTGAATATTACCATGGTCTTACCGTAATACACACTGGTTTAAATAGAAACATTACATGAGTACATTAAACTGTTGATATACTTCTCACCAGTTGCTTTTCATACATGACTATTACTTTTTTTTTTTAACTTTGTCGGCAGTTAAATCTACGAACCCGAACGCCTCAAAACTTGAACAGTTCAAATCGAACACATTTTTTGTGTGTGCCTCGGAAACTGAATGCCCTTGTGATTGTTTTGAGCAGTACATATTTTTCATTTAGACCTCGCATCGAGTAGGTTTAGTGTAAAAACAAAATCAATCTAATAAATGTAGTTTATATATATTAACATACTGCCTTGAAACTCGAACGAAATTTGGAGCTTATACTTGCATAACTTATGTTAGTGGCGCACAGTACAACTGACACAAAACCTGCGGCAACCGCCCCGAGACTTTTGATAACAGCCATAACACAACGCATCATCGTGTTAACATTTGTACTGTGTTGACATGATATAGTAAAATCATAAGTTCACTGCATTCTTTATTTACTTCTCTATAGGAACCAGTCTTTTGATCTTGCGGGAGACTCTCGGAAATCGACAAATTGTCTTTGATCTAGGAACGGAAATTTAAAACTGCATATGTGTATTATCAGTGATTTGCCCATTCTATTAGACCGGGAGAAATTGACATTTGTTTATTACAAGCCGAGCAAGAGTTTAGCTATCTATAATTAAAATCATAAGTGAAGTCAACAAGCTTCATGACGCAAATGTACGGGTGGTCACTTTCATCTCGGTCAAGAGATAATGATCTCCGTTGAATAGACTAGGCTAGACATACATTATCCGTTGGCCGATCGTGCGTTGCCTAAATTCGTTTCGTGTGATGTTGCAGATTTATAGCTCAGCTAGTATGTTTGAAAATGTACGAAATAAACAAAAAAAGAAAGGATGGCTTTAAGTTGCCATGAAATCAGTACACTATATGAGTTATATAATAACTTTAATAAAAAAAAGAATTTTTTCCTAATAATCCCCTGAAACAATTTATTTGATTTTGTCTTTTTTGTTGCGGTAGCTAGCTAATCATTCAGTTTTTTTTTATCTGGAACTATCGGTGTTTATGATATTAGTTACTCTTCGTTCATCTTGATAAATGGTATATTTTGATATATTATTTTGTTTTTAACATTACCTGGTTAATTACCGTAATGTCGGATTGAATGAGCTATTTGAACTATATAACAGTTTGTATAGTTCATATAAAGAAACAAGCCATTTTGCTTATTATTTGATCACTGAGCCACTGACACTAATTCTTTCACTGTTCGCATTGAATTGTTTCACACACTCAAACCGTTTGCCCGGTAGCTCTGAATGGTCATAAAGTATACTTGAGAACGTTGCAGAGGTTTTGAGATGTACGCTGCAAAAAAAAAAACAACAACTTCCCATCAGTCATCGCTCACAAATTTCGGTCCACCTCTGTGACATGTGCAGCAAACTTTACAACACTCAGTGTGTGTGGTGTGCGGAGCAATATGATGATCACATGACATTTTCAACCCATCAATGTACCATTGTCATCGTTTGTTGTCGACGCCTCTTTGTTATATTGCATTTGTCCCGATTCGACCCACACACACCCCTCAAAGAATGACGGAAAACAACAACGTTAACAACACCCACACTGTAGGACAACAAATTGAGATGGACAAGTTCGCGCTTCTTGTTTGGCTGAGGACAAATATATTGACAAAGAAGATTAAAAGAAAATTGAAAGCTGAAGTACTCTCCTCCACGGTCTGGTACTTAATGTAGCCCAGGGAGATCTTTTGAGAGTTAGGTACAAGTATTTTAAGTCTCCAGTATGATGACGTGCTGGTACTTTATATTTAATTGCTCATGTTATTCCAACATCCAGTACAGCGTTATTGTTTTCAAGTGATCTCCCTTTGCCTAATTTTCTCGTGGAAATATTTTCTGAGGACGCTCCGACATCGCCAAGTTAATTGAATTCAGCTCATTAACTATTTGCATCTAATTATATTTACGTCACTTGGGTGTTTATTAGTTACAATCATGCTAAACAGTTTTAAGTATCATAAGGGGCCACGGTCAAGTGGGTCATCTTTGTTTTTTTATATATAAATGTTGGGGTATATTACCTAAGAAATTATAAGGAAATGGAAATGCGCGACTGTCCGGTGTTATAATCCCTGACATCTTGTGTAAGGAAATAAAGGGCAAATCCCTCGATGCCAATAAAAAGGGGAAATAAAAAGGTCTCAGAAAAAGAGTGCCTGCGGGGATATTTCTGAAATATCAGCCAAACTATTGGCCTCGGCTTGGTGGTAAAAGTAACTTTTATGAAAAAAAAAACAACTTTGAAATTAATGATCTCAAAAACTTCTTGCATAAAGTATGTTTTTATAATCAAGTTACCCATGTCTTTTCAATGTGTTAAATGGACACAGCGTTTATCCTGCCAGAATTGTTTTGTGTTTTTAAAGATTATACATTTATAATAAAACTGATAATGTAATGTCTTATTCAACATTATAGCTAATGATGTGAGCGGAGTCTTTCAGAAACACTGTAGACATGTATTGGAATTAGCCTTTGTACATATTTTGACGGGAACAGCACCTCAATAAGTAAACACCTTTTTTTTTAAAATCAGACGCTTTATGCAGTTTTATTAATACATTTCAGATAGCAAAACATTAGATAAACTTTTATTCTCTGTTTGTATTGGCATTATTAGTTGTAGCAGCTTAGCATTGCAACTACTCTGTATATTAGGAGCAATACGTACTGTATCGACATAGTTCAGGAGTTGTCCCATCTTCAGTTTCTCTCCATAGTATGTATCCAGGGGCTCGTTTCGATGTCTCTGTGAACGGAAAAGTTTAGTGACATTGATGCCTGTTAGCGCTTTGTGAGTTCTGAACTTGTGACTGTGTTAAGAATTAAACATTGAAGTAGACCAGATCATTAGAAGAGCCAGGCATAATTTTTTTTTCTTTTGGTTCTTACATTATTTAAATTCACTTTCTTGATCTGCATTTAAGCCATGGTTTGATTTTGCTGCCACTATAATATCAAATGGAAATAATTATTACACCTAATTACACCTCCAAGTAATTTTCTGACGATGACAGTTTTTTTTAAAAACCCTTTTAAAAAAATCAATTTCAAAACAACATCTCTGGTGTTATCGACACCTAGTTTAATGCAAAACTAATTTTCAATGCAAAAGTGACAAGATTTTTTTGGTCAACTTTCCTGTTTGTTTTGTGTAAAGAATAAATACATAAAAGCGGCGTCTTCCATCACAGGACACAAGCACATCAGGTGGTGTGTTTCTGTGTGTGTGGTTAAATTGTTAACGTGAGGGGCGGATTTCAGTTCTCCATTATATTTATTGAAAGTTTACCTGCCATAAGTTTCGTGGTGATTTCTTCTTAAACCTGTTCTTTCGATCAAAAACTTTTCGGCTCCATTTAGTGAACATTTCTGGAATATTAAAACATAGTTTATAAATTACAAAGGAGCATACGAGTTTTAGAAAGGCATGGAATAACAGAGTTGTGAAACGCATCATTAGAGCTTGTAACAAAGTTTAGAAGTGATTTCTCTCTTTCTTTCTTTATATATATATATATATATATATATATATATATATATGTGGCGTGTACAATTTGCCCTCATCACCGGGTCAAGGTTCCAGCCGCCATATTGAATCGTTTCATCGACGTCGCCTTTCCCCCAATCGTTTCACTGACGTTCTCCTCCCCCCCCCCCCCCCAACGTTTCGGTGACAGACATCGTCGTTTTCACCCCCCCCCCCCCATAAACGTTGCACCAACGTATTCGCCCCAACCTTATAAAAGACGCGAATAGTAGTAGTTGAGTCAGTAAGGCGCTCTGAGTTAGTAAGGTGCTGACAGTCATAGTGTAGATAGTTCTAAGATTCTAAGAGTTAGTTGTAAACTTGTGGTGACATTTGTTTAAGTAGACATCATTAGACAAAGGACTTATATTGTATATATATATATATATATATATATATATATATATATATATATATTCACCTATGTTTAGAAGCAATTAAAGTTAGATCTGTTGTGTTCATATACCAAGCCTTGGCGTTGATATATTTATTAGTTAGAAAAGTTAACGTTACATATTTGAAAATAATAACGTAACAATATATATATATATATATATATATATATATATATATATATATATATATATATATATATATATATATATATATATATATATCCATGCTTATCTGAATCAGTTGATTTGAAGAACACGTTTTCGTTAGCACATTTGTCATGACATAATGCTGTAACATCTCCGTCTTTTTCTTAAGAAGATTGTTTAAATCATCGTAATTATTTGTAATCTTTCTTAATACCGACAAATTATACAGGAAACTGACCTTTTTCTTTAAACTGAAGCTGATTGAATTAAATTTTTGTTTTTCACTAGTTCGGGAGAAGATGAAATAATAAAAAAAAAGAAACAGTTTCTCTGCGAACATCTTGGTCTTTAATTGTCTTTGACAACTAGGGTCACTCACCCCCCCCCCCCAAACAAGTCTTAAGCCAAAATGATATTCCCGATATGCGGCCCCTAGAAATGAGACGTTTCAAATACTTGTAGCTATTCACTTATATTCTATATCATATGTGAAGAAACTTTTTGAATCCTAGGCGATAATTAGTTCTTAAATTCGACAGAAACCAATTGAAATATCCGTTGAATTGATACAGACATCAATTCATCTGAAACATAGAAAACGTTATAATTGCTGCATCGCAGATTCACTTCTTCTGTAGATGAATGGCTTGTGTTATGAAAGGAAAACACTTGGTCACCATTAACTCTTTTACGCTAAAATTGAATCGAGTCCATTGTCTATCGTAATAAATGAAACCCTTTTACTTATTATTTCAAATATTTCACAACTCCTGGGCTCGCATTTTATTGTTTCAAATGAGAAATTCTTGTTTAACAATTTTTATTAGATTTTCAAGAAACGGCTTTCTTCTTTTTTTTTCTGAGCCTTCTGCTGTTTTCTCCGTCTCATTTCTTTTTTCAGCCATGTCACTGGTTTGATGCGATTGAAGGATAACAACTTTATTTAATTTCTTTTAGTTTGAAAATAAAACGGATATTGACGAGAATAGATTCCCATTCTGAGATAATCGCTTTAGCATGCATAAAGCTGAAGAATTAAACAGGGTGGCATTTTGACAAATACTATCTATTGAAACAATTGATTTCATTGAACTTGGGGGGGGGGGGGGGGATTTCGCGTTTTTCTATTTCCCGCTTTTTCTTTATTGTGCGCCACCTGGGTCTCATCGTTAGAGTGCACACCAGCAATGGGAGAGAGAAAACTGGTAACAAGCAGGCGATGGGGGGTCTGGTGATGACGAGAAAATCAATGATGCCAGCAGGAGTTTTTCTTCTTTTTTTTTTTACTTCTTGCTGTCAAAAAACATGTGTAGTATATATCCCACACATTTATTTTTTTTTTTCAAACCACAAACTTGACATTGGTAAATTAGGTTAGTCAAAATTAGAACATACTCTGCAAGAAGCACAGTCCTAGTCCCACTCGCTCAATTGAAGAGGTTCAAATATTTCTGACATTTTTAACTGGTTACTTTAATCCATATCAATCACTTGTGTTGTACAGCGTGCATTCATTATGCATGTACATGTGTGAGTCGAACTCCCATCCTAATATTGGCAACACCCCCGTTTCATGTCTGAACTTAATTGAATTGAAATCTTCTGGATAGATAAGCTGTCTTTTTTTTCTTTCCCGTGTTTATCTTCATGTAAACATTTTAAGGCCAAACATCACATGACAGTGTCGTTCCTTCTGTTCGTCATCTGATGCATGCGATAACTCATTAACTATACCTCGTTTTTTTTTTGGCTCCAGCATTACAGAGTTTGGCTTTAATTTGTTCTATGTGTTTAGCATGGAATGGAATGAATCCCCAAGTCTCATCAATGACCCCCATTCCTTGATTGCATGGAATCATGAGAGAATTACTTGGTTTTAAAAAAAAAACATGGCTATTTTTGTATCATGAATTTTCATTGATTGAATTAACTGAAAAAAACAACAAAAGCCCTGTGACCCCCAAAGCTGAAATTGTGAATGTTTTTTTTTTTTTCTAATTCTATTCTTATACATTTTTTATTTTTTCAGAAATCATGCATGCATTTTTTTTATCCTGCTTGGTTTCAGTTTTGATTAATTTGGGTCACCGATCCATGCATACATTATTTAGTATATATATAACATATTTCGTCATAACTTCTAGCGTTCCACTTTTTTAGAGCATTTTCGAAAAAAAATGCTCTATTGTCCCCGTTTTGTCTGTCTGTCTGTCTGTCTGTCTGTCATCACCCTAGATCTCAATAACCATAAGTCCTAGACCCATGATGTATATATCATTTTGTAGGTCTTGGCCTGCCAAGAAATAGCTTTTTTCCGTTTCGCGATCTGACCTCTCAGGGCCGTAAAAGGGGCCTTAGTACCGTTTTTTACTATATAAGCTATATTAATAATGGACCGCCCTATATCTCAGCAACCATAAGTCCTAGACCCATGATGTATATACCATTGTGTAGGTCTTGGCCTGCCAAGTGTACATCAAAAGTCCATTTCGCGATTTGACCTGTTATGTACCGTTTTGCTTATATTTTAAATATAAATAATAAAAGGTAATCTAAGGGGCGTAATCATTATTTATTATTGTAACAGTTAATCAACATGACTTACTTGTCCTTTTAATATCTTTTTTCAGATATATGCATTACACAATTGAATTTATAAACATTTCCAAAATTTACAAATATTTACTGAAAGATAACAAACGTACTGAAAATGCGCTAACACGTCCTGTGTCCAGAATGGAACAGGCTTAATTGCTTGTTTAATCTTTAAAAAAAAAAGCTTAGCTATTCAGTTTGCAATCATTATGTGCTATCTAATGAAGGGTGTAGCATAAACATAACACACATCATCTCTGTTACTACAAAAAAAAAGCACACTCATTTTTGTGCTCAGTGTGCCTTTATGACTACATTGGCTTCCTTAGAAACTGTTGTAGGTTTACGAAAACTTCATGTTCTCTTATCCAATATCTGGAAAGGACTAGGTCGCGTCAGCTGTGTGATAATCTTTTGTGGTAAGAAATTACCGTGTTTTCTCCCCCCCCCCCTTTTTTTTTACCTTTTAAAGATGGCTAAGAAATCGAGATACATTGTATTTCATGGATATCTAGATATAACACCAGGATAGACAACCAAACAAAATTTCATTCTAGCCGTGTACGGTTTAGGCTGACGCAAGGGTTAAACAAAGTTGCACTATTATATACATGCTTGCTTGTTTTCGTTCGTCCATTGTTTATTCGGGTTTTATTTTGTGTTATTACTGTTGTTTTTCTAAAATTTCTCTTTTTCTCGGTAAAATTTACGTATAATAATTGTTTTGGTTTATATATCTAATTTTAAATATAATAAATAACTAAGAAAATGGTCAATAAGTGTTCTGCATACGGATGCAAAAGTGGATATGACAGTGTTGAAAAAGCGGAAAGTAAAGGAGTTTCTTTTCATTCGTATCCATTAAACAATGTGGAATTATGTGAAAAATGGATTAGAGCTAATCCTTGCCAAAATTTTCAGCCTGGGAAATACTCAAAAATGTGTTCGCTCCATTTCTTGCCAAGTAATTTTGTTAGTGATGTAAAAGATACAAACATGTCTCGATCAAAGAAAAGATGTGAATCCAATAAACCTGTTAGACCAAAAATTAAATTAAAAGAGGATGCAGTGCCAAGTATTTTTCAGAATGCACCATCATACTTATCAACTCCAAAGTACCGTAGAACAACAATGAAGTCTTCGTCATCAGCTCGACAAGAAGTTGTTGAAAATCAAATGATGGAGTTGGAAAACTTGTTTAATGAAAATGATGTCATTAACAAGTTATCTTTAGTTGATCTAAAAGAAAAATTAAGTAAAGAGAAAATACCTTCTGGATATCAACTCCATATTCAAAATGAACATTTATATATTTATTTGTTAGAATTTCAGAATAACATTTTGTTTATTAAATCATCAATTTCAATTTCAAAATCATTCGACATATCACTACATCACAAAGGAAAACAATTATCTAAATCATTTTCAAACGATATTTGTTCTTCCAATTTGGAAACAATGAGTCAATTGTTGAATTTGCTTGCTCGTTTAAAATGTTTTGATGAAACTCCATTTCATGAAACCTTTGATGAGATCAAGCAAGAAGCAAAATCAAATTTGAAAAAAATGATGACTTTTTATGAAGATTCAAATCCTGTTTTTCAACAAATACAATTTCTTGTCGATCAGTTGAAATTGGTGGGGGTGAACAAACATGCGAGAACATACACACCACAAACCATTCTTTGGTCATATCTGGTATATGCATCAGGCACTGCATCTTACTCTAAAATATTGGAAAGTGAAGTTTTGAACCTGCCTTCAATAAACACTTTAAAAAAACTAACAAGACGAGTAAATGAAGAAACAGGGCTTGATAACACAAGTTACCTCACACTTCGTGTTAGCACATTAAACCAGCTGGAAAGAATGTGCACAATCATAATCGATGAAATATATGTGGCCAAGCGTGTTGAATACTTTTCCGGCAAGTTTCATGGATTGACAGCTGAAGGCGAACAAGCTTCTACTCTTCTGTGTTTTATGGTTAAATCTCTTTGTCATAAATTTAGAGATATGGTAGCTCTCTACCCTATCCATAATTTGACTGCTGGCCAAATGCATCAATGTTACACTGATGTGATGGAAATGGTGCACAGAGTAGGGGTTACTGTAATTGGCATTTCGGTTGACAATGCAGCTGTTAACAGAAAGTTTTATATTCAAGAACTTTGTGGAGGCACGATTAAACCATCTATTGAAAACAAATGGACTAATCAGCCAATGTTTTTAATTTTCGATGCAGTCCACAATTTAAAAAATATATACAATAACTTTTGAATCGACGATCCTTTGTCTTTCCGAAATTTTGCAACAATAACATTGCAGCACCTGATTCATCAGCCGATTTTCAGCACATTGAGGATCTTTACAACTTGGAGCTGAACATGGTTGTTAAAAAAGCATACAAGCTGAATGCGAAAGTACTGAATCCTACAAATATTGAGAAAATGTCTGTCAAACTCTCATCGCCAGTGTTTTGCGAATCGACTGTGAATGCTTTAAAATATGTGGAGTATGAAAATAAAGTTGAATGGAGTGCAACAGCTTGGTTTGTGGGTATTATCACCAAACTCTGGGAAGTTTTAAATGTAAAAACTTGTTCGAAGGGGAAAAGAAAAAGAAACTACCACATGGATCCAGTAAAATCTTCCTCTGATTGGAAAATAGAATTTCTCTTAGAATTTCGTGATTTCCTACACAGCTGGCAAAATTCAAAAACAAAAGGACTCAGTCGTGAGACTTATTTGGATGTTGGTCAAACATGTTCTGCTCTTGCTAATTGTTGCAAATATTTGATGAGTGAGACAGACTTGAAATTCATCCTCCTTGGTCATCTGCAGTCGGATCCCATAGAGTTGAGATTTGGATGGTTGCGCCAAATGTCAGGGGGCAATTATTTTGTCTCAGTTCGGCAAGTTGCAGATAGCAACACCAAGATAAAAATGATGTCTCTGTTAAGTCATTCAAAATTGAATATTAGCGAGATCGATGATTTCATTGATGATGTTAAAAGCTTGCCAGCTGGTACGGATGAAAATGTAAATGCAATTTTAGATTGTTTAAAAATTTCGGAAAGCCCTAATGACGATGAAGCATCAACAATATATTATGTTGCAGGAGCAATTGCACATTCCATCATTCATCAGAATAAGTGTACCAGCTGTAGAGAAATATTAGTCGATGAAAAATTTAAAGACATTGACGAATTAAGATTGAAAAAGCTGGATGTTTTTTTGAACGATGTCAACAGAGGAGGGCTATTGAAGCCATCTGAGTACACCTTCTCTACTTGCCTACAAAATTGGAAAGTATTCAATTCATTGAAAAGATCAGCAAATAGTCTGAAACTATTTCTAGGACAAACAAATAAAAAAAAATTGTTTGTTAAAATTGTTGATAGAGTAACAATTGATGAGTCATTGCTGATTGAAGAAAATGTTTGTAATTTCAATCATAATTTAAAAGAACTTATTTCTGTTAAATTTTTTAATTGTTCGTCTAAAAATTATGTTAAGCAATTGAATGAAACGGTTCATGAAAAACCAATGAAAAAACGAAAAATAAATAAATTGACAAAATAAAGATTTTAAATTAAAAAATTTGTTATTAAAAGTTTTCAAACTTTAATTGCGTTTGTGTTTATTTCATAAAAACATAAGTACCAAATATACAAAACTGCTATTAAACATGAAGACTAACGCTAAACACTTGATTGTGTGTCAGCCTAAACCGTATTTTTTTTAAATATTGGTTGTCCTTCCTGATGCTATATCTAGATTTCCATGTTGTATTTGTATCTGCTCGCGTGTTTTATGAAGTTTTTTTTTATCCCACGACAAACGTCGAGAAAAACGACCCTGACAAAGCTTCGTAACAACGGTGTGACGTCGAGTAGATAGATGTTTTTGAAAATGATTAAATCGTTAATTTTTTTTATTCACGTAATAAACTAAATTATATTTCTATAAGATTTGATTTTCAAGCAGCTTTTTACCTATAGACTGATAAAAAAAATGTTAGTTAAAGATCCAAGTTTACCTCAAAATATAGCGAATAAATACTACTAAATGGGACGTAAGGTCGAGCCTTGTAATTCTGTTGAGTGTTGACCTGACAGTCCTGGGATTGCTCTTCTTTGAAAACCAACGGGAATTTTTCAGAGGATGGTAAAAGTTCCCTCCATCTCTTCAGCGGTCCCTCCATGTCTTCAGTGGTCCCTCCATGTCTTCAGTGGTCCCTCCATGTCTTCAGTGTCCCTCCATCTCTTCAGTGGTCCCTCCATCTCTTCAGTGGTCCATCCATGTCTTCTTTGCCCCCCACCATGTCTTCAGTGTCCCTCCATGTCTTCAGTGGTCCCTCCATCTCTTCAGTGGTCCCTCCATCTCTTCAGTGTCCCTCCATCTCTTCAGTGTCCCTCCATCTCTTCAATGTCCCTCCATGTCTTCAGTGGTCCCTCCATGTCTTCAGTGGCCCCTCCATGTCTTCAGTGGTCCATCCATCTCTTCAGTGTTCCTCCATCTCTTCAGTGTCCCTCCATCTCTTCAATGTCCCTCCATGTCTTCAGTGGTCCCTCCATCTCTTCAGTGTTCCTCCATCTCTTCAGTGTCCCTCCATCTCTTCAATGTCCCTCCATGTCTTCAGTGTCCCTCCATGTCTTCAGTGGTCCCTCCATGTCTTCAGTGGTCCCTCCATGTCTTCAGTGGTCCCTCCATGTCTTCAGTGTCCCTCCATCTCTTCAGTGTCCCTCCATGTCTTCGGTGTCCCTCCATCTCTTCAGTGGTCCCTCCATCTCTTCAGTGGTCCATCCATGTCTTCTGTGCCCCCCACCATGTCTTCAGTGTCCCTCCATGTCTTCAGTGGTCCCTCCATGTCTTCAGTGGTCCCTCCATCTCTTCAGTGGTCCCTCCATCTCTTCAGTGGTCCCTCCATCTCTTCAGTGTCCCTCCATGTCTTCGGTGTCCCTCCATCTCTTCAGTGGTCCCTCCATCTCTTCAGTGGTCCCTCCATCTCTTCAGTGGTCCATCCATGTCTTCTTTGCCCCCCACCATGTCTTCAGTGTCCCTCCATCTCTTCAGTGGTCCCTCCATCTCTTCAGTGGTCCCTCCATCTCTTCAGTGGTCCCTCCATCTCTTCAGTGGTCCATCCATGTCTTCTGTGCCCCCCACCATGTCTTCAGTGTCCCTCCATGTTTTCATTGACCCTCCATGGCCATTGCAATATCGGCAATATGGTGTGGATGAAAGAAGAACAATGCGGAAAAAAAATCGTTCCCCTAGTGGTTTGTATGATCTGATAGATATACCGTACATCTCAACATTTCAGGGACTTTAGAAAACAACAACAACAAACAACAACGACCTTTTCTTATATCTAGATCACTAAAATATATCAGCCTGGATATAAAATATCCATATTGGTAGCTCTAATATGGGGACTTACTAAAAATACAAAAAATTTACTCTGGTTTTTCTTTTGTTCTAAGCCAACCACTACTAACTTAGTGAAATAACTTCAGTCTACTAGTGACGTATTTTACACGTCTCCATACAAACTTGAGAGAGAATAAAATCTAGTGTCACATTTAGTAGTCCGAATTGAATTATGGAGAGAGGTTCGCTGCTTTAAACTTTCTCCGTTCAAAGAATTGCCCTCAAGTCTTCATGGTGAATCTCCTGATTAGCTTTTAACGTCGCAGTGTTATGTCCACTGTCTGGCCAACTACTTGTTCCAGATACAATTCTGTCTGGAAGATAATAGAGACAAACAACACAACTTAATAACCTGTCAATAGTTAATTGCATTCACTTAAAGGAAAAAAAAAGATTTTTTTTAAAACAAATATTGCCGGACAGTTTTACATGATTCTGAGAAATGAGTGTCTTCAGGTTAAAGATAATATTAATACATTCAATTGGGTATAATTCGTGTAATTTTAAAGGATCAATTCTAAGTAGCGTTGTTATGAAAAACATTCCAGCTTTCTCCAGCGCATAAATCTACAACAATGGCTCATTGAAATTTTTAGTCAAGAAATCGAAGTTAATACTTAGCTGGTGGGGACTCGACTGTTTCCAACCGGCCCGGCTCACAGTAGCTTTTGAAAACAAACTGAAATGCTCTTGTTCATTTCTATTTATCCTTTCCACACATCATATTAACATGAAGTGCTACCGGAATAAACAAAACAGAACAACACAACAGTGCAGTAATAATAAGACCAGAATTGTATAAACTCAGTTCTCTTGTGTATGAATATATATATATATATATATCTATACTTATAAGACGCATTTGTTGTCTGTCTGTCTGTCTGTTCCCTTATAACTCAAGATCCAGATAACCAAAAAACGTGAAATTTGTTACACATACACATAATTACATGGGGAAAGTTATAGGACAGGTTTCGTTTCATCTGGATGGGTAGTTTAATTGTAATTAATTTTTTTTTTATTTTAGTATTTTACTATATTAAAGTAACCTCGACGGCGCCATAAATAAAATATTTCTCTGTGACGTCATTTCCCAATGATCGAATAGAACTTGCGCGCTGGTGCTGTATTGTGCCTTTGTGCTGCAAAGAATTGTTGATGTTTTTTCATGCTTCCCTATTTGTACAGCTTGAGGAAGTTAAAGGAATGAAGAAGGATTTTAGAAGAAGTGTGAAGCCATAATAATAAGTATTTATATATATATATATATATGTATATATATATGTATATATATATATATATGTATATATATATATATATATGTGTGTATATATATATATACATATATATATATATATATATATACATATATATATATATATATATAGAGAGAGAGAGAGAGAGAGAGATAGAGAGAGAGAGAGGGAGGGAGGGAGTGAGAGATAAAGAGAGAGAGTGGGCAGGGGGGGAGAGAGAGGGAAAACAGGTTAGGAGGGAGGGAGGGAGGGGGGGGGGATGGACAGGGGGAGAGAGAGGGAGATGGGAGAGGGAGAGAGAAAGGGGAGGGAAGGAAAGAGAAAGGATGGGGAGGGAGAGGGGGTAGGGAGGGAGAGAGGGGGAGGGGTGGGAGAGAGAGGGAGAGGGGGAGGGTGGGAGAGAGGGAGGGAGAGAGAAAGAGTGAGGGGGGTCAGGGAGTGAGAAGGAATGAGGGGGAGGGAGGAAGAGGGAGAGAGGTGGAGAGAGGGGGGGAGGGAGAAAGAAGGAAGGGAGAGAGGGGGTTAGGGGGGGGAGAGAGGGGGAGGGAAGGAGAGAGGGAGAGAGAGGGATGGGAGAAATGGGAGGAAGAGATAAAGAGAGAGAGGGTGAGGGAGGGAGAGGGGAAGGAGGAAGGGGAGTAAGACGGAGGGGGATGGACAGGGGGAGAGGGAGATGGGAGAGGGAGGGTGGGAGGGAGAGAAATGGGAGAGAGAGGGAGGGAGAAGGGAGGGAGGGAGGGAGAGAGAGGAAGGGAGAGAGGGGTAGGGAGAAAACAGAAGGTAAACAGAAAACCTTATTTTAAACCCGGGCAAAGCCGGGTACTTGCAACTAGTATATATATATATATATATATATATATATATATATATATATATATATATATATATATATATATATATGCATTTGTGTGATCAGAGGCATAAATGACATTTGTGCAGCCCTGATCGGACTCAAAAAATGCCGTCTTCTTTTCAAAATCTGAATGCTTTAAAAGTTGAATAACTTGGAAATCGAACTCAATAATTATATTAAGATGCTTTTGAAAATGAATATGCTTTGAAATTCGAACGTCCGTCAGTAGAATCTATTTCTTTTGTTAAATATAAAAACAACTTAGATCATTGATCATTCAAATACAGTGTATCCTTAAATTGAACACTCAGCGGCCTTGGTGACTGGCAACTGGATGATAGCCCCATGCCTCGCGCCTTGGAGATCGGAGATTTTTTTTATTGGTACCAAACTAGGCCCGTAGCCAGAGGGGGGCTAGGAGGGCTGAGCCCCCGTGCATGATTTGAGCTTTCTGACAAAATTTTAATAATAACGGCTATAAAATATAAAACATCAATCATTTTGTTCAATAAATCAATAATAATAAAAACTTAAAAGTTTATATTTCGGCAATCATTCAGGCTATTTTACTTACATATATAGCTTATCTAATTTTTGGGCATAAAAGATTGAATCTTATTGAAGTTCACTTCTGGGTATTTTGGGCAGCATTGGCATTTGGGGCTTCAATAGCCGTGTGTGAGAACAGTTTCTCAACCCTCACACGAATGCTCACCGCATATCGCAGATCAATGTTACAAAAGCGTCTAAGCAATCTTGTCCTGCTTGCATTTGAAAAAGATTTAACAGACAATCTGAATGCTGAAGCATTGTTAGGTAAATTCAGTGCTAAACCACGACGTTTGCAGATTTGAAACGTATAATACTATAAGTTCGCAACCAGTGCCGACGAGTGTGGTTGGGGGGCAGGGGGCAAATGCACAGGGGCCCGGAGAGTTTTAGGGGCCCGTATTGAGCAGGCCAATCAACTTTTTAAAATATTAATATCAGCACTGTCACCCCTGCCCAGGGGCCCAAAATTTCTGTCGATGGGCATGTTCGCAACCTTGTAATAGTTTTATATATTGATATATTCTGAGGACAACTAGCAACTTAAATAAGTTAATAAAATAACATTGACTTCAGACTTCATTTTTATACATAATTATGTATAATAAAATAATAAAGTACAAACTCCGTGATTTCTTAGTGATGTTATTTAATTTGCAAATTTTTAGCAGAATTAATTTTATTTTAAATTGAATAAATGCGACTGGTCAATTTGTTGTTGATAGATCTGTTCTTTGTTTTCAATATTTTATAAGAAATATCACACAAATAGCTAAGCTATATTCGTGCATCTTTGTCTTTCTTCCCGGGTTGTACGTTAAACCAACGGTATAATAATATAAATCAGGTATCTATTATGTAACAGTTGTGTAGCAGAACAAATGGTCAATATATTTATAACAGGAATCAGAAATTGCTCAGCCTCAATAAATTTTTATCATTAAAACTCTTTACTATTTAAATTATTTTAAACAAAGCTGCAACATGCCATGCATTATTGAAACGTAGTTAAAATTATATATTTCTAAATAATAGCTAAACAATCGGTACTAAAATGCACCATTCCAGAAATGGAACTGCAAAAAATTTCTTGTGTAGGGGACTCACTGAGATCCCCTCCCCAAACCCCTCCTCTCCGTTCGCAAGCTTTCGGCGCTTCGCGCCTCCACGGCCATGCCCCCTCCCCCCCCCCCCCCGTTATCGCAAGTTTAGGTAAGACATCATTCAAACCAGAACAATTTGATTTTACACTTAGGTACACAGTTGCGCCTCCCCCCCCCCCCCGCACCTTTCCCGGCAAAGTGATTGCTATACCCAAGTACGGGTAATGCTATGTTTTATGCCGGAACTCATTCATTTTATATAATTTATGAGGAGGACAAAATATTAGTATTCTGAGATATTGCAGCACCAAACACCCAAATACCTCCACCTTCCGGCAGCAAATAGTGCCCCCCTCCCCCTTATTTACATCATTGTGTGTGATTTTTATACAAGTGTATTTTCCCCTCAAACACATTTGCTTATTTTAAAACATAAGATACAAGCTTTACTTATGCGTAGTATTAAATTGTTTTGTTTCAACCTGTTACTATTTGGAATCATATTTTTTTTAAATCTGTGATATAGGCCTACTTAAATTGCACTACTTCATGAACCTTTAACCTGAGTATTTTTGCCATCTTTGCAAAGGATTTTATTTTATTTGTCAGGTCAAGCAGCTGCAACCAAAAAAGCCCCCGCACCTAATGCTCCACAAGCTATTATTATTGAGGTAAATTTATTCATCTTTTTTTCAGTTTGAATATAGTTGTTTTTTTTTTATATATGTTCCATGCCTAGAAGCTCAGTTGTTTTTTTAAATCTTTGAAAACAAGATTAAATGTTTGTGCTAATTTTTTCAGACAGTTTTATGCCTTGTATTTCATGCTGTTTTACATAGCTTTATGACAAATTTGTTTTCAATTTTTATGAGGAGGTATTCATTTAAATAGAATACATGTGTACATGAACAAGAAAATGAGGTTGAAGCAATCTGGGTTATTCATTTTGTTCAGTAACAAAGCTGTTCAACTATACTTTTTTCCAGACTTTGTTACAGACTTAATTATCCTAAATCCACTCTGCTTTGAGATGTAGAATGAATCAAATCATCTCATATGCATTTATTGAATACTTAATAAAATAATTGTTTCATGCTGACCAATCCATTTCTGACAGACCGAGCTATGTAACAAATAATAGATAACCATTTCAGATCATGTCATGCACAATTGAACATAGTTCATTTGAATGCACTAAAGAGAAATATTAAACGAAATTGATAAGATTTCATCTGTTTAAAATTTATAAATAAATGTACCAGCCAAAGTAGTTATATATTACTGTCTTTTTTGTTTTTTTTTCAATTGATCCTTTCCAAAAAATTTTTTGCTATAATGTGTTGATTTTTTTTTTTACTTCTCAGCCTTCTAGGGAGTTAGCTGAACAGGTAAGGCAATTGATTTTTAAAACACACATGCTTAAATATTGAAACAAACATACTAGAAAAATCTAGCTATAGATGACTTCCTACAGTATTTCTTTTTTTGTGCTTTTTCAGACTTTGTCACAAATACAAAAATTCAAGAAATATCTCAGCAACCCAGAAGTTCGAGAATTACTCATTATTGGTGGAGTCAATGTTAAAGAACAGATGGACGTTCTGGCTAAAGGGGTTAGTAGCCAACACAGATTTGTTGCTAACTACTTAAATATGGTTAAATATTGCTGTATACTTAATATATATATATATATATATTTATATATATATATATCAGGTCTCCATTGGCAACCTACTATTTTAGTTATCCGAAAGTCATTAGATGTATAATCTGCCTAAGTTAGATTTCTGTGAGAAAAAAATGGGATATGTATTGATTGACAGGATTTTAAGGGATGGTTTTAGAAAGTCATTTGATTATAAGAGGGACTTTTGACAAATGGATAGTCTGAGTTGACTTCTGCAATGGTCAGATTAAGATTGAAGTATTACATTAGACAATCATATGGTTGGATGTTATAGCGTTAGGAGTATATGAATGGATTACTTAACTGATTTTTAATTATTCACTTCAGTGCATTTGCTGAGGGTCATCTTACTAAATGAAGTGGTATAAGCTATATATTTTGTAGTATGTGGTCCATCAAGTAGAAAGGGGGCAATGAAATAATGGGAAGTTTGGCTATCTTTTTTGTTTTTTTGGTCAGCAAAATATTCAGTGCCACATCAACTTAATGTAGATTCTTGGTTGAATGTGTAGAAGCCAGATAAATTATTCTGTTTAAGAGATTACATGTTTGATATATTTAGTGAAACACTAACCATTATGCCATAGCACACACTTAATGACTCTGACCATCTGCACATTGCCTGCTACTTTTTCCGGCTCAGCTTTCAGAATTACATTCACTTACTTTAAAAATCTGAAACATCCTTTGCTGCTGCATGTTGCATGAAGAATCTCATTGACTGTATGACTCCAAGCTGAATGAAAATATTCTTAACTTCAAATGAAGTTATTCATTGAATAGAAGTGAACATTATTTCTGTTGTTAGCTCTCTTTTTACACTAAAGAAACCAAGTTAATGAAAAATAATATACATTACCTTAGGCATCACAATTTAGCCAGGTATTATATTGCAAAAATAATTGTCAGGATTTGCGATTTGATATTAGAGGCTTGGGTTTTACACATTTTTGAATGAAATACTTCAAAATCATTTTTAGGAGAGGCAGCCCTTGTAGGTAGATCTAAGTATTTTCTTGAAGTGTCTGAGTCTTTTGAAACAAAACTTTCTTGTAAAGAAATACTTTGTAACTTGTACATTTAAAAATTTTTTGATAATTTCAATTATCTTTGATTTTTTTAAAAAATGTCCCTGTAAGGATGAAATGTTTAATTCTTAGATCTTAAAAATGGGATGGTTTTCATGGTGTCATTCTTTCATCACCACCATACCTGAGAGTGTAGTTTCAATGAAGGTTAATACAACCTACCCACACTTTGTCAACTTATGTCAGGTACTTTCAGTGAGAATCAAACTTGGGGATTTCAGGTCGACAGTCTATCAGTGTGTATTAGCGACAGTCTATCAGTGTGTATTAGCGACAGTCTATCAGTGTGTATTAGCGACAGTCTATCAGTGTGTATTATCGATGAGTAGCAGTGAGGTTTATATGCCAAGAGGTAGCCACCCTTTTTCCAAATTATATTATCATCATATGTCAGAAGATAAAAAGCTGCATAAAACCGCTGAGGGAATTTTTTCTTTATTATCTTTCTACTTCCTTACTTTACCAAGACTGTAGTGGCCATGGAGGCACCACATACTGCATTGGTGACAAACCTGTAACCAGCACTAGGTCGGTTGGTCTTACTGGCACTCAGTGACTATAAAGATTTTATTTAAATTTTTTTTTTCTCTATAAGATCATATAAAATACATTATCCATTCCTAGACCTGCACAAACTTGATTAATCAAAATAATTGTTTTGGAGCAAATACTCTTGATTTTAATGTAAACATTCAATATTATAATATAAAATACACTAAATGTTTACTATACATAAAAGTCGAAAAACGTAAAAAAAGCATCGACAAAATTTATGACACAAAAATAATATATTCTAGATGGCTTTAGGGTGACATGATGAGCACTAGTATTCAGAACAGAAATTACCCTCCAATTGTTAGAATTTTAAAAATTGTTTTCACTGGGGTGCATAATTTTATCATAATTTTGTCCAGCTTAGGGTTCCTTGTTCAATTTTTGGTGAGAACCAAGGGAAGTTTTCAGGTCATGGTTAAATTTCCCTCCAAGTGGTTTATAAGAGATAAATTTCATCTTTACAGGGACTTCACATATCAAAATTTTGTTGGCATTCCAAGTTGTTGATTTTTTATGATATTCTGATGTATAGGTTTTATTGCTTTTAATTATCTTTTCCCCCCACATAGATCCAAGGCTGTTTTAACAGCCCTGACTTGAATTCAGAGAAAAAATCCCCCAGTTTTGACATGTTAAAGGACAATATATAAACCCACAAATTTTTTGTTCACATGTTGTTCATAGGTTCAAATATTTTCCATTCTGTTTTTGACTGAAGCTGCAGATACAATAGTTTACTGGGCAATGATAATGTAGGGCCAAATTACAGTGGGTATTCGATTAACGAACTGTTCGGACAGCGAACAAATCGGACAACGAACACTTTCAGGAAAGATTTTTGTGTTTGGACAACGAACAAAATTCGGATAACGAACAAAAACTAATTCTAACAAAAACGTCTCGGCTCTCAGAACACCTGACATCAGTCCTCAATTTGTCCTGAAAATGGATGTGAGCGGGCGCTGACACGTCATCATTCATACTACGTAGCAGTGAGGCAGCACCATACGACGCGTAGGGTAGTGTGCGACGACACATCGTCAATAATGTACCATACATGTGTAGTTAATTTATGTCCTTGTGGTTTTCGTATGTGCTTCTCTAAACGCCTTATAAAAAAAACCCTGAAAATTTGACAATATTATGGGACCTGAAAGAGTGGAGTGTCAAGAACTGTGCTCACCATAAAAACCAAGCAAGAGATTATAACTAAAGTAGAGAGTGGACAAATAATGACTGATGTAACATCAGGCAGTACGGCTTGAACAGGTCTACTGTAGGCACAATCCTAGCTAAAAAAGATATCACCAAGAAGACTCAAGCCGCTAAAGAAGTAACGAAAATTACATCTGAGAAGCAAAAAAAAAAAGTGTCATCCATGATAAAATCGAGAGTTTTGCTTTTAGTGTGGATAAATGAACGGGAGGTGAAAAGAGATGTAACTAGAATGACCATCGTTCAAGCGAAGGCTAGAGAAATTTTTGAGAAACTGAAAGAACAAACTCCAGGCTCGTCCTCCGAAAATCTAGAATTCAAGGCTACCACTGGCTGGTTTACAAAATTTAAAAGGAGATCTGGCATTAAACAAGCTGATGTCAATAGGGTTGCTTATCTCTACAACGACATTGCTATCAATCATCCTTAAAGTCCTGAAGGAGAGAGAAAAACAACCGACATGTTCTTTAACGCCCAAATAAAAGAAAAAGAACTGATTAATAAGCAAGACTATATGTATGTATCTTATTTTTAATAAATAAACTTACTAAGAAATTATTCTTTTACATGACAATTTTTTTTTAATTTAATTTTTAGGATCTCCAGAACGAATTAATCGAATTTCCATTAACATATATGGTAAATCGATGATCGGTTAACGAACGATTCGAATAGCGAACATAATTGTGGAACGGATTAAGTTCGTTAACCGAATACCCACTGTATCTTTCTTCTTATAAACATTGTATTCTTGCATAGTAAGCTGAATTCAACTTGTTATCTCCACACATACACACACACAGGACAGGATAATGCCATGGTGTTTTTTTTTATTTTTTTTAATCAGCAGTATTAACATTTGTAATACATTTTCTCATTGTGAACTTTCTTTCTCAATAATAATTTGGCTGAAAAATATCTTAGAATACTCAGTTGAATCAACTAAATGTCATTTTAATGATTCACTTCCTTGACACCATAAGTCAGGAAATAAAAATTAATTGTGGACACTCAATTGTGTGAGTAAAGTTTTTTGTGTATTAAATCCTAATTATTTTTTAGCCTCACATCTTTAAAACAATATTTTTGACATGTCATACGTCTTTAGCCCTCTCCTACACTTGTTTCTTGATATTAATAACACATCTCATCTATCATTGTTGGTACGCAGCTGTTTGCCATTGATTAATAGATGCTAATCAAACCTATAACAACTGCTGTATGTGGATTAATAGATGCTAATCAAACCTATAACAACTGCTGTATGTGTTTGTTACTACTCATTAATTTTTTTTAGTTTTATTGTTGCGTACATTTTATAAGTGTAAGTGTACAGATATAGAAAGTAGTTTTTGTTATGCAATATTTCTAAGACTCAGATTTGGGTATTCTGTCAGTAAAAAATTGAAATGCAGTAAATATTCTAATAGCTGTGGCAACTTTAAAGGGCCGCCGTCTGAGTTTTTACAGATATAAAATAACAAATAACTATAGAAATTCTATCTTTCAGCCAGCGATGAAATAATTAAAAAATTTCTAGTCTGCTCTTGTTAGAAGTTAATGATTCACATTGTACACATCCACCAGTCAACTCTGCCACATATTTTTTTTCTCACTAAAATGCTTTTATGTATATATATATATATATATATTTAATATTAGCTGATGATCTATTGGTTTTTGAGATCATGCATTATTTACCGTCCTGCGTTTTTTTTTTCACGTGCCAGAGTTGTGTACAATTTTCAGACCACAGACCAGTATGGTTATAATTTTCTTTTGGCCGATATTTATAAAAGATCCGAGATTTTTTTGTAGACCATAATTTAATATCCACTATATCAGACAAATAGATTTTGTAAAACATTCTGTTAACCAATTTTCTAAAATGTTATATCTGATCAGGCCCGTAGCGTGCGGGAGGGGGGGCAGGGGGCCGGGCCCCTCCTGCGTTTTGTCTGGCCCCCCTCTGCTTTTTTGTTCTACTTATTAAAATGTATTATTTGCCCCCCCCCCCCCTGCTGTAGAATGCCTGGTCCCTCCTGTAGAATTTTCACGCTACGGGGCTGTATCTGATGTACATGTTAAAGTTGTCCCTGTCAAATACAATATTCATTGTGCTGTAGGCTCATTGCATGAATTTGGCTACTATCGTAAACCAATAGGACCCGCGGTGACGAGCTGTCTCAGTAGAAGTAATTGTGTAACAACACCAGGATTTGCTTGACGTTATAGATAGCAGGTCCAGTCATGATTCATTATTTGTTGATACAAAGCACGAACATAAGAAATAATAATAGTAATCCATGAGAAAAAAATTATTCCAGTCCAATAGGAATCACACTATTACAGCCAAAATCATAACCTACTCTCTAAAAAAACCATGCTATAATTGTAATCTGACGATTTCCTTTTATAGCAGGTAGGTTCAGTGCATGTCATTAGCTTGCTAGCGACATAAACAGTTGCATAAGATGTTTATTGTACACAGCAATATACATAGCCAGTCACTTGACTTTTAATAGCGAATGTACATTTCATTTATTTAATAGGATAATTGTACTATGTGATAATTAAGTTGCCTTTAGTCCTATCACTCTACATGTTCACTTCGAGTTTTGAATGAAATCTTATGTCTAAATCATTTCTAAACAAAAACAAAACTTAATTTAAATAATTCTATTTCCATACATGATTAGTCGCTCAATGGGGGAAAACAGTCGCTATTGTATTCTTTGATGTATGATTAGTTTTGTTCTTGGTCCACTTTAAAAATTAAGTTTGACATTTAATGACCTATTTATGGAGACACATAAAATATCCTATTTAATGTTGTCATCTCCCGTCTGTCTGATGAAATAAACCATCGCTGAAGGTCGATTGAAAAATATTCAAGTGGCCAACTACATTGTTAAAACAAACAGAGTTCTAACTGTTTTGATTTAGTTTTTGTTTATATACAAGTATGGCAGTCACTTGAATGTTTAGTTACAGGATCTCTCCTGCATTGTTTTACATTTAAAAAAATATATATAATTAAAATAATGTTATCTCTTGCACATAATAAATCCACTTGCATCTGTAAATCACAACACACTCTTTAAATAGGCACATAATTTGCGGAAGAATATTATTGTATTTATAATGTTGTACTTAAATAAAAATATCATATCCCAGTGTCGTATAAAAAAAATAATTTTCTTGTGTGTGCAACTTTATTATTGACTTTCTTAGAGATACTTTCGGTATACTGTAATTAAAAAAGGAATCGTTAATGTATTAAAAAAATCGCTAAGCAAAACACAATGTCACGAGCGGATTCCGTTGTTATCCTCTAACCTCCATCGATTTCCAATAATTGTCACTTCAGTTCTATTACGACTTGATCCAAGCAGCACTCCGACAGTAACTGTAGACAGCGGTGCCAGTATAATGAAAGTTAGTGTTACAAGAACCAGTTGATTTCACGCAACAGATTTCTTCCTGTTACCTTCACTTACTTAATGGATTTAAATAGCATCTTCATGCCCATATTCTTTACCTCACCCAAGGAGGTTGAGAACCTGAAGGTGTCTTGTAAAAAACACATTTAAATTTGAAATAAATATTGGACTACAATATTGTTCCACCTTATGCACTTAATTTTCAAGAGGAAATTCTTTATAGCAGGATGATTGGTTAGGTCTGTTAGTCTATTTCCTGCTTCTTTCTTTTTAACAATAATTAAACTCCTTTACATTGAATCAAGAAACAATGTCAATCAACAGTAACAAAAAAACCTAGCATGAACCTTTTTTAAAGGTGAAAGGTCCATTGTGTATAGTAAAAGATATTAACGGGCGTCAGTTATAAGGAGTGGTGGTGGTGAACTGGTTCTGTTAAAAGCCGACTATAAAAGTGTAAAATTGCCAGGCCTTGTTAAAGTTGATGGAGCCGAGCTGAGCTGTTTGAAAGCTCCCAGTCACATGTGTAGATATATCTCTGATCTCTGTCATAAAATAGAGAGACGCTTTTAGACAAAACAAGACAAGCATTTAATCTGAATCATCTTTAATGCCGTGTGAGTGAGCAGAGGCTGATTCGAGAGCACACAACTAGGAGCGGTGAAGTTGATTTGAAGATCAAAAATCGATAAGGAGAATTAGGGAACTTTTATATTAAGAAATAACAGACTCTGACAAAAAAAAAATTCGGAGCTCGAAATTGTTTTATGTGGTTGTGTCTATCCACATAGCGTCACTCTTCTGTCTGTCGACACTCTTTTCTATAATTCTTTTTTTTTATTTATTTATTCCTTTGTGAGTCTGTCTTCTTTCCTGCCTGCTAGTATGTTTGTCCGTCATTAGTCAGTCCGCCGGCGTACTCCCCCACCCTTCCTTAGGGTTTTTATTTGCTTAGTAACAAAAGTGTTGAATGGACAGTTCCTAAATAAACTACAGTGACACATTTTGTGGTCTGATTGTGTTCAGGAGACACAAAATTAATGATTCTAACAATTTATTTCCATGAAATGACCCAGAAGCCACATGATTATTTCAATTTATCATCAAACAATGAATGCGTTATGACAACTTTATAAGATGTTTTGTTTTGTGAGATCTTGTTCCATCAATCTGTTATGCTCACTCCTCCCCCCCCCCACCCTTCCCATGTTTAACATTTCTTTATATCTCTATTTCCTTTCTTGTCTAACGCGATAATTCTTACTTCTTGTAAACAAAAAATGTTGAGTTTTACATTAGTCATGTTGTTTTGATTGTTATAAATTTCGAATTTCTTAACGTTGCACTCTATCGATGTGTTTCCCGACTTTTTTTTTAATGAAGTTTCCGCGGAGTCATTCCAGTGACTCGACGTATTAAAACACAACTAAGCTGGATACTATTGTTTTTTTTTTTATATTACGATTCTACGAACTTTTTCTTTTTAACTTCGAAAACATAATTACTTGGCGGTAAAAAGATTGCCAAAATAACCATTATAAATAATGTGATAATTGTTAGAATTATGATAAATTGCCCATATATTTTGCATAGAATCGGAACTTATAAGTTTTGAGTGAGTCTAAAATTGTTTATGATTGATAATTGTTTTTTTTTTTAATCATATTATAAAAAAAATAGATTCAATAATTTTTACCGCCTTCTGCTGCAATTTTCACGCTTTAGTGCATTCGTGACGGTCACATACTGGCTGTGTCATGGAATGTCAACATATACGTCTGGAGTAATATTTAATCTAGTTCATTTATCTATTTGAAGAAATTTATTTCATTTGATTTACGGAAAGAGGTTATTATCGTTTTTTTTTGGTTAAGAAATGTAGCCAATTATTCCAGTGTTGTCCTTCCCTTAGCCTGCGAACACAGATCGACATCATTTATTTTTTTGTACAAGTTGGGAAGTTAAAATGGTTATTTCAAGAAGTTAATCAATCGTTCACTGAATGAAGCTTAGATCAGGGCGGGTGTTAGATTTTTGAGCGCAAAGATAGTTTGGGGGGGGGGCCTTGTCAAAAGTACCCTTCGGGACCCCATTATCATCACATTCGATAGGAAACTGTACTGGAATAAATTCTAAGGCTCTTTGGCAGTTGTCTAGTTTGCCTATCTATATAAAAAGGGCTTTGGCCTAAGTGATAGGAATTAGGATGAAAGGAAATTGTTTTTGGAATGAATACGTTTTTTGGTAATATCTATGTGGCAGTTAAAGGAAACAAAAACAACACAGGAAATAACTTTGGAAAACTTATAACCACAGCCGCCTCCCTTAGGCATAGGCAACGCGTAGGTGTACACTGGTCTATAAAGTACTTTAGTTTTCGCTTCCTTTTCGTGGTTATTCTACTAATAAAGGTTGACAAACTCTTAATATAGACAATCAGTTGCTCTGTGACACACAGAGTTTAACGGTGTATTTCGCTTATCATTCTGATCAAAGGTTACCTACAAGTATAATTTTTTTTCCCATTTTTATAAAATGTTTCACGAGACTATCAAAAGTATTGTGAACCAATAATCCCTGGATCTGAATGTAAACCTGACCACGTGTGACGAGGTGATAAAATATACGCCAGCACGCGCAATCCGCATGGGTGTTCATTAACACACGCTGTACCTGCTGCACGGGTATGCAGTGGCCTGGCGTCTGGTCGCCTCGGGCGACACCATCAAAGAGGAGATAATTGAGATTAAAAGAATGAAATAACAAAGCAGATTTAGCATATTAGAAATGGTTCTTCATGTCTTTTGCGATGACCAGCAGTATTGTTGGTCAGTAGAAGACAACACACACAAATGGAAGTTAACATTAATTTGGTACTGAATGTAGTTGATAGGTTCCAACCTAATAATGTTTATGAATGGAGCCTTAAAATCATTATTACATCCATTATAAAAGCTAAGAAACAAAAAAAAAAACTCTTCCTTTTAACATTAGGACATTTGGAGCTGACACAAGTGGCATCAGTTTTAAAAAAAAAAAACTAACAGAAAAGTTTAGCAATTTAAAAGAAAAGTAGTGCAGTGGTAGCGAACAAAAAATGGTTTAAGTCACCCCACGCCCAACAAATACTGTAAGTTCACATAGATGTGGTCACGTTCATACTTAAGGAACAAATGTTCTCTAATTTTTTCCCTTCGCGATCCACTTTGACAACATTTTTGTGTTTCGCGACCTACCTTAAAAACTGTTTTGATTAAGCGACTCTACTGCAGAGAAAAACTACGAGAAAAGAAAGAATAAATAAGTCATTAATTGTATGTATAGTTATCCCATTTTACTTCGTACATTTACAAACTTTATTGTGTATATATATAACGTGGTTTCTAAGACAAAGTCGATTAAAAAAATTAAATTCGTGAATAAAAGTGCATTTATATTGATAGACATTTGATTTTAAAATAATCAGAAAGTCGTTCAAGTAATTTAAGCATGGTGTTATTAATGAATTGGTTCTGCTGTTTATGCTTTGTGAACATCTAATGAAACCATTTTGTTGGAATGAAACATTAAGAGAAATTCTACAGCGGCGTTTTCGTAAACATAAGGATAAGTCGACACTATGTTTGAATTTCCCATGCTATTAAAGAAAGTTGACATCAGTTGCATAGCCTGACTTTGGCTACTATCATAAACCAATAGGGCCCGCGGTGACGAGCTGTCTCAGTAGAAGTAATTGTGTAACACCTGGCAGTTTACTTCCCTTGGCAAGCTTGTGTTAGGGATGAATTCATTTCAGTAAATGACAGTTCAGTCCTAGTCTGTGGCACTTTTTGAGAAATGGCGTTTTTTCTTTCCTAAAACTTGTGTATCTCGGTTATTATTTCAAGAAGTGTATCTTTTAAGGTTGTTGCTATAACCGTATTTTGCTAGAACTGTATCGGCGATATGGTTATGAGGGGACATTTTTCTAGAACCGCATCGGCGATACGGTTATAAATTGCTATATTTTTTCTAAAAACGTATTGGTGATAGGTGGAAAGTATACACAAGTTATAAAGAAGTCTCATTCTTTCATCTTTGTAAAATGGTATTTACCTAGTAGACCTATCAAAATAGTAGAAATGGCTTCTATCATTACCAGAACAATGTAAACGAGATACTTATCTTGTCTTGAAAAAACAACAACAGTTGTTAACATAGATCTGACGGTTCACTTCTTTCTTTCAAGGTCCATAAATTGTACAGAAATAATTTAACAATGACTGGCTCTAAATAATGACAGTAAGAGTAACACAAACGTGACGCTCCTAAATTTGTGGAGTGACATTAGTTTGATCACCAATGTTACCGAGGATGGGGACAAGCGTCTATGGCAACTCGTCTTGGTCTATGTAAATAGCAGATTCAGTCTTTATTCAAGTAAATAAATATCTAGTTTTTTTATGGCGTAGATTGCTGAAACAGGTTCGGGCCTTGAAAGGTCTCTGTTTCTTTAAGTCTTATTCTTTGAAATAAAAAGAAAAATCTGGCTTCATCTAGGTCTAGAATGGTATGAATTCGAAACTACAATTGTCTTAAGTTTCGTTTTGTTAATGGTATCTCTAAACACTGAATTTTTGAAAAAAAAAAAAAAGGATTGTGTTTTTGGACAGGATATCATTTAGCAAAACAATAAGCACACCTAGTCCTACCATGATCTTTTAATACTGTGTCACTTTATTGTTTTTTTTTCTCAGGTGGATATTGTTGTGGCCACACCAGGGCGTTTAGAAGACCTGATCTCTACATCAAAGATGGGGCTTCAACAAGTTCGTTTTTTCATTCTGGATGAATGTGTAAGTTGTAATTATACACTTAATGGTTGTTGCCATATCTGGCCATAGAGAATACATTGTGTTACATTTTTAAATTGTACATATCAGGGGTTGCAGAGCATGAGATTGGTTTTTGTTTAGTAAGAAATCCCCATTCTGGTCAGTCCCACACCATTTATTAATGACATAATAACAAAATTTAATCACCTTGAGAAACTATTTAACTAAACCAAGAACTGAATGCATTTCACCACAATTGATACATATAATGGAGTAATCAGAACTGGTCACATCCAGTAAAGGATTCCTTTTATATAGCCCTGGACTTACTTACATGTAATAAAATGAAACAGTTCTCAGATGTTGTCATTGATGTAAATGTACTGGTTTAGTATATATCTTTATTTTAATTACTCATGCACACAGAGAATGTAAACATGTAATTTTAGCACCCGATTGATACAGTTGTTCCTCACTGTGTTGATATAATTCTGTTACCTGATTGATAGGATTGTTCCTCACTCTGTTGATATAATGATACAGCTGTTCATGTTACTTGCTTGTCCTAATTTTGTATATTTTTATTTCTCCTTAATGTCACTAGTATAAAGAACAAAAAAAATTTTCGTGATTGAAACTGCAATGTAATATCTGGCACAGCCTGTATTGCTATAGATACGCAGCTTAACAGTTTCACTAGGAATAATTTCGTTTTCGTTCCACATAGTAAAGTCTTGATTTATTTTCGATAAGAATAGAAATAAGGATGTCATTTGTCTATCATTGAGACTCCAATCATAACTCAAAACCAAGAAATATCAAGTATTAACAGCATAAATAATTCAGCTACATCAAGCACGGCTGACGTGTATTTCATTCTACACTTCCCCAGCACTATATCAGATTAAGTGAACTATACTTGACAGATGGCGACATTTTCACTTTCTACAAGATTGAAATAATTTATTACCTAGAGAGGATCTGAAATATCATATCTAGAGATAAACGTTGAAGTGTCAGGAATACAGCTCATAACATTTCATATACGACCCCACCCCTTTCTCTCTTCCCTCTTAACAAATGCTTTTCTTTTCAGCAGCGAATTCCTCCTTTTGCTGGAGGCTGGTTGCGGGGAAACCTAATTTCCCATAGATATCTAGAAGAAATCATGGAACCCGTTCCAGGTCGCCGCCCGCTTAAAATGTGAAAATTAATTTAAAAAAAAAAAGAAGATACAGCATTGTTAAACTAGCACCACACTCACCACTATATAAAAACATTACGTTTTACATATTTTGAATGATTAAGGTAATCCCATGATAACAAATTTGATGCTTGAGGACACAAAAAAAAAATATTCTTGACAAGCAATGCGTCTGTGTTTTTGGTCTTGTAATATAGGCTCAAACGGGAAATAGTTTGAGTGACAGCCCACTTCAAGATATCTATTTCAGGATTGACAGAGATTTAAGGAAATAGTTTGAGTGAATGCCTACTGCCTACCTCAAGGTCTCTATTTTAGGATTGACAGAGATTTAGGGAAATAGTTTGAGTGAATGCCTACTGCCTACCTCAAGATATCTATTTCAGGATTGACAGAGATTTAGGGAAATAGTTTGAGTGAATGCCTACTGCCTACCTTAAGATATCTATTTCAGGATTGACAGATTTATTATGTAGAATAAATATATTGAAAAAAAAACTGTCTACAGGGCCATATATTACGTGTCTGAGCTTCATTTATCCACACGTCCAGATTGTCATACATTTTATCAGGCGCCAAAACATTTACAAATACTCATCATTCATGTGAGTATTGATACAATTTTGATTCAAGTGTGATCAACAGGAATACATCATCCGGCTGAACTGAAGATGTCCCGGTAATTGTCCTACTAACGTCCCAGCCTGTGACAGTTTTCCCCCAACACGTTTCTTGCACAATTATTGCAATGTTAACAATGAAATCTCAAAAGAAGATTGATTTCATTTGATTTAAAACTCTTACACCCCCCTCCCCCACTCCTCGCTCCAGTATGTCTGTGAATAATGGCGGCTGTTCTATCTGGTTGTTAGAGTAGCAGATCAGAATCTGCAAGATTCGCCCAGTAAATACACAGATAAACAGAGAGATGGATGGACAGAAGAATAAATACACATATGTACACTTATTTTGTGCACTTTTGTGTAATGGCAGCATTTCCGTGATCTCCACACGAATGTATCGGGATACCTCGGTATTTACAAAGCCTTTTATATCCCATCTTTTGTCTAGATGGACGAGAAGTAATGGCATTTTTCTCTCTTCTTCAAACAATGAATCAGCTTTATTGTTTTCCAAACACAGTTACATTGGTATTTCGGTAGCTACAAGGAAGTTCGATTTGAATTGTATAAATGAAACTTTTTATACATTACGTTATTTATACACTCGATAAGTGCTGTGAATTGTTTCATATGTTATTAGCATATGCAGACAAAAAAAAAGGCTTATAATTTTAAATATAAACGTTGTTTCAACAGATTTAGAAATAAAACAGATAATAATGTTTCAATTTTTGATCATTGAATTTAACGAGTTTTTTTTAAAAAACCGAACAATTGAAAAGCTATGTAAGAATGATTGCAATTAAAAACAGTTCAATTATTCAGATGCCTGTCTGTACTAGCAATTTACACCTTCTTAGCTTCCCGCCGTGCACATCGCGTAGATCTGAGTGTTGCCCCATACTAAATGGGCTGCTTTTTTTAATGGGTCAGCTTGTGCAGCACGGCGCTAAGGAAGACTTGTTTTGATCAAATGCGGGGGCATTTGGGAGATTTTATCAAACCCACACTGAACCTGTGACAACTCCCCACAAACACATTGCATTGAAATTTTAAGAATGTAAATGTATTGAAAGGAGCCGCCATTCAGAAACAGGTAGACACAGGGTGAAAACTTAAACTACAATTTTTCCTCTAAAATCTGACTCGGAATACAGGCACAACTTTATAAAGGACAATATCGCCTCTGAATCCGACCGTGCTTTGTTTCACTCCTGCGCTGTTTCATACCAAAAGCTTATTTAACAATCCTCCCTTGATTAAACTAATTATTTTTTTAATGTTGATACTTTAGGTATCTATTTTTTAATATCATTGTTGGATATTGTGATAATTTGTTCATCTATATATTAGGGTGGCCCAAAATAACTTTTTGTCAAATTTTTTTGGAGCATTTTGTTTTTTGTGTTTCCTTTGACTTCAAAACAGCACAGAAAAAATTCATGACTGTATGACTTTATTTAGTACTGCCTCATCGACACTGATATTTTAAATCATTTTGAATGAATTTTGAATGTGAGTATGTATATATAAAGCACATAGAA
This sequence comes from Bulinus truncatus, assembly GCA_021962125.1. Classification (NCBI taxonomy): domain Eukaryota; kingdom Metazoa; phylum Mollusca; class Gastropoda; family Planorbidae; genus Bulinus; species Bulinus truncatus. The sequence continues at coordinate 1,668,440 of JAGDYQ010000010.1, read as the reverse complement.
AATGCTAAAAGGTTCTGGAAAGTTTTAGAAAAATCTGTACAATTCTAGAAGGTTCTGGAAGGTTCTATGAAATCTCTAGAAGGTTCTAGAAGCATCTAGAAAAACGTGGACAACTTGAGAAGGTTCCAGGAAATTCTAGAAATCTCTAGAAGTTTTGGTTTTCATTTTAATATCCAGCTTCACCAGTACATTTCAATTTAGTTATAAAAATAAGATCAAATGTGGCGACTATACAAATATCATTCATTTAGTTATGACTACTGGCCAATGGTATGTTTACAAACACAGTCGTCTGGCAGTCAGTTGGTACTATTTTTCCATGACCTATTTCTTTGCTTGTATACTGTCCAATTGACATGCCAATGTTTATTAAGCTAGTTACTTCCCCTAATTTAGACTACTGGCCAATGGTATGTTTACAAACACAGCCGTCTGGTTGACATTCGGTAGAATTTTTTCATGGGGACATACTAATGTCCATTGAGCTAGGCACTTCCCCTAATTGAGCCTACTGGCCAATGGTATTTTTACAAACACAGCCGTCTGGCAGTTAGTTGGTACAATTTTTTCATGACCTATTTTTTTGCTTGTATACTGTCCAGTGGACATGCCAATGTTTATTGAGCTAGGTACTTCCCCTAATTGAGCCTACTGGCCAATGGTATGTTTACAAACGCAGCCGTCTGGCAGTTAGTTGGTACAATTTTTTCATGACCTATTTCTTTGCTTGTTTACTGTCCAGTGGGCATGCCAATGTTTATTGCGCTAGGTACTTCCCCTAATTGAGCCTACTGGCCAAGGGTATGTTTACAAACACAGGTGTCTTCAATAAGACATTTGGGTGTAGTACAACTGGACCGGATGTGCTGCTATTCAAGACGTTTTGGCCAAAAATTAGACAGGCAGAATTTAGTATATGCCGCGATGTTCGACTGAAGCAAAATCTAAAGCATTAAAAGAAGAAGTCATCACATTTTGTTCAAATATCCTCCAAATGAAAGACAACTTAAGATATTTGCCACGTGAAGATTACAAAGAACTTCTGACTCTAAATCTTATCTTCCTGGGAGGAATTCGCCCTTTGGGGTGCGTTTTCGTGTTCCTGGAGCTTATCACTGTGCAAGGTGAATGTCTAAAATAATCTACATCATGAAGATTTATCTCTTACATCATCAATTCATGCTGACTAAGCATGAAGACAAATCGATTGCAGAATTTGGTATCTTTGCATCCTAAAAAGCAGAAACTAATTTCTGAATAAATTGGTCGCATGGTAATAGACTTTATAAGAGCTTCTAATTTTTATAAAACGAAAAACGTTGGGCGCAGGAACACAAACATCCAGGTCCAGACCTTTCTAACATACTCTAATTTCTATAAATGAAAACCTGTTTTATATAATTTCACTATATTAATATATTGATTCAATTGACTTTACAAGTATTACGTTTTATATTATGAGTTTAGGTTATGCAACACTAGAATTAATTGTTCATACTCATATGCATTTAGTTATAGAAGTTCTAATGAATGATCTTCAATATCGTGATATTTCGAAAACCTTCTGTAATTATTCTTTTGAGATTTCATTGTTAACATTGCAATAATTGTGCAATAAACGAATTGAAATATACATTCTCTTAAACAAAATTTCAGCATTGTAAAACAAACATTCACATAATATAAAATTCATGCGCCCAATGTTTAACGTTTTATAAAAATTAGAAGCTCTTATAAAGTCTATTACCATGTGACCAATTTATTCATAAATTATTTTCTGCTTTTTAGTACGCAAGAAAAACGTTGTTTTTTATAAAAAAAAAATTTTATAATGTAATTTTTATTCTCGTTCTATTCATTATTTTTATTCACATTTCCATTTGGTTTGTAACTCATCCACTGTAGAAAGACTCATTCTAGAAAAGGGTTGTTTAGGCAAACATCACACGAAATACACTTCATAGCTGGAGTGTCAGTAATGTAAACTTATTGAATACACTTATTAATAGGGTTGTCAAAAAAAAAACGTGATAGAGATTATGTCTCTTAAAAGGGTTGTCAGGTGCATGTACTAACGGTCTTTGAGTTCAATTAATTTGTGTGTTTTCTTGTTCTAGAAAGTATTGCCTTTGTTTTTTGTTTTTTTTTCAAAATCTAATCATAGTGTTCTTTGAAGATTGTTCATTTTTCTAATACCATAGACTTTTATGTATGTGACTGAAACTTTTTTTTGATGTTTGTCTCCAGGATGGATTACTTTCCGGCGGGTATGGAGAATTAATCAATCGTCTACATCAGCAAATTCCAAAGGTGACAAATGACGGTAAACGTCTTCAGATGGTGGTCTGTTCAGCCACACTGCATTCATTCGATGTCAAGAAAATGGCGGTAAGACAACAATGTTACTCACCATTCTGTTGTTTCCTACTCCATATGTGCAATTTACAGCTTTGCTCATACCATGCTCTCTCTTTATATTAATGAACTAGTTCTGTTTTGCACAGACAAAGGGATACATGAAAACTATTTGAAATATGTGTATACTTGTATATCCGAATATGCAGGTTAGATGAAGCATATATAAATTGTTTCTGAGTTGTGAGGTTAACATGTTCCATAGTTTGATGCATTTTCACTATAAGTGTATGGGAACACCAAGAAGCTGAGTCACACCCTCTAAATCAGTGGTTCTCAACCTTTTTCTCGCCACTTACCCGGTCTACGTTTGATAATTTCACCAATGATAATTTCACCAATTTGATAATTTCACCAACGTTTGATAATTTCACCAATGATAATTTCACCAACGTTTGATAATTTCACCAATGATAATTTCACCAACGTTTGATAATTTCACCAATGATAATTTCACCAACTATTGATAATTTCACCAACGTTTGATAATTTCACCAATGATAATTTCACCAACGTTTGATAATTTCACCAATGATAATTTCACCAACGTTTGATAATTTCACCAATGATAATTTCACCAACGTTTGATAATTTCACCAATAATTTCACCAACGTTTGATAATTTCACCAATAATTTCACCAATATTTTCACCAATAATTTCACCAATAATTTCACCAACGTTTGATAATTTCACCAATAATTTCACCAACGTTTGATAATTTCACCAATAATTTCACCATCGCCTGGTGGGGTGGGGGACGTTAATTATTTATATTTTGGATTGTTTCAATATACAGTGCCACAGCCGGTTAAACCTATTCCTCTATTCAATCCCAAGAGAAATACATTACAGTTAATAAATAGGAAATAATTTAATGGGCGGCCCAGTACCATTTGATCAACAAACCCAAACTGGTATTGGTCCACGGCCCGGGGGGGGGGGGAGGGGCGGTACTACTGCTCTTTATAACTGGCTCAGTATTTTAAATATTCTTTTCTATGCTGGATCTGTATTAACTTGATTAGTAGTGGGACAAATGCACTTTTAATTCAGTAAGTAATTTCTGGATTAAGGATCCCTATGACACATTAAGATCCCAAGTTTGTCTGCAATGAAATTTTTAAATATAAGTCAAATAAATTGTGTCGTTTATGAGTATATATATCTTGAAATATAGATTATACTCTTATCTAAAATCTACATTTTATGGTATGCATATTTCGTAGACATTTTTAAAAAAGGTGGTTGTTATATTTAGAACTTAATCATGTTATTTAGTACCAGTATCCTTAACAGTATAGGAATTATTTTTAACTCTGGATGTGAACTCTTTAACACATTTACATTTATGACCGCTATTTATTTTAAATTTGGACCAGAAAATATTTATTTATATTTTTGTTTTGGATCTGCTGAGACTTGGATAAGTGTACTTTGCACATTCTCCGTCATTTCAGTTTGATTTGAACTTAGTGTCCTCTAAATACTTCATTCTTACCTAGGCAGTCTTCTCCCACCACTTTTACAGCACCATGCTAGACATACTACTGGATGAGATTATTTCATGTTATAAATTTTGAAATCTACATTAATGATGAACATCGTGATAGCACTATGTCTTTACATCGATTCATCTCTCTTTCATAAAATGAAAGGTTACTGAGTAACTTCTTCAAAACAATTTTTCAACTATTTTCTTACTTTTTTTTTTACTGTGCACATAGGTGAAATTCATCGTTTTTATTTTGGTTGCTTTGATAAACATTTATTCCTCCGAGTAGCAGATCGGCTCTTTGTGTTAACTGAAGCTCAAATCAAGTAGGTTTTTGATTTCATCCCCCTGGGATTTTGAAATGCACTCTATTGAACTGAAATAGATTGAAATTAAAGCATTTTCTTTCTTTGCCACTCTGAGAATATCCATCTCTAAATTAGAAAGGAAACTCGTTCAGTCAGCAAAATGACACATTGAAAAGGAAAATCCTCTCCTACAGATAAACTAATTGCTATCATTATAATTTCTACTAAACCTCCGACGGGTCTCCACCATTGAGAAGATATTGTGAAGGTTTTTGAATAATGCCCATCGTGTAATGTAAAATTTCTGCTTAAGCAGTTTCTTAAAGGGGAACAAAAAATTCCTTCTTAATGGCGTAGCATAATTTGAGCCGGTGTCAATAACAAGTGGGCTTAGGTTAAAAAAAACGGTGCGTGTACGTCACTTTCAGAAATACTCAACGACTTCCTGCTGTGTCCACTAACTTGACATTTGAAACATTTCCTTTTACATAAAAGGTTGGCAGTGTTGCCTTCATGTACGAATCTCCCGAAATATATATATATATATATATATATATATATACGTAGTTAGTGTAATGTATGTCAATGACCAAACACAGATTGACACTGAAATACCATAATACCATAAACTGTATAATGTAATCGCAGGATTTCATTTCACTTAGAACTTGTTCCCGATGTTACCAAACTAGTGTCTTATCGTTAAGTTTTGTGCTGCTCCCAATGATCAGTTTTTTCTTATTTTTTACCATTAAATCCTGATAAACTGAATATATATATATATACATATATATATATATATATATATATATATATATATATATATATATATATATATATATATATATATATATATAAAACTAACTAGGACGCGGCTCTCACCGTCTTCATGCGTGGTCACTCTGACATATTTTGAGTGACCGTGGTATTGGTTTAACGTAACGGTTTTAAGAAACTTACTGACTGTCGACTAAAACTTAAATCAACCAGACGCTAAATCTTTATAGATGCTTTCGAACCTTTACCCAGAGCCTTTCTTAGGTGTTTGGGTGCTCCAGGCAAATGTACTTATCGGGGCTCTCTTACTATTAGATTTTGTAGTGGGGGGCCCTTGGCGGTTTGCCTATCCATAAGAAAGGCCTTGCTTATATGAGTGGAGCTGTTTCGACCATGTCCTCTCTCCGTCCGAACCATAGCCGAGACACAACTCGGGTTCACCACCACAGGGCCGCCAGCCAAGTCTGATTCAATAGTGCTGGTCAGTTTTTATTGTTACCTTTTGTTTTAGGATTTATTTTTGCTTCTCTAATAGTTGTTCTGATCACTTTCTTGCTGTGGCAGTGTGTGTCGCTATCACCTTCACCTTACATAAAATAATATATCCCCCCCCCCCCCAAATCTCACAAACAAACAAAAAAGTTTAATGACGCTCCCACTTTCCCCAACATAACGAGGCCGATTTGGTTCTTTATTTTTTAAACGTCTATGATATTTATCATTATCCGCCAATGAATGGTCAAATACTTTTAAAAAGGCCATGTCTGTTTCATGTAACACATGCAAAACTTGTGGTATTTTTTTAAAACTGTGCTGTTCAAACAACATCCATCAGTTTGAAGGCAGTAGTTATGAAAACAACAACTCCGCCCGGCATTTCTCTGTTGATCTCCTACACAGATGATTAAAAGAGAAATAAAAAAGTTATGCAGATAAAATAGGGCGCCAATTTATTTTACTTATTTCATTTTTGTGAGTTTAGTATTCAAGTGTGAACAGTGAGATCACAATCGACTTACCCTGTTCATTTCATTGGATCCACACCTTACCAAAACGTAACTGTCAACAGATTATTATAATGAGACATAGATGGAGAAATCAAGTGTACGCTGACGCCCTGCATCATGAACACTAGAGAGTGGCGGCTTTGATGTTTGCATTTCATAAAAAAATAAATCAATAAAACGAAATAAAAAAAATTCAAACTGACTGACCTCACACATTAGGTCCAGTAATCACTTTCTACATCGGCTTATATAATACAGCTCGGCCGGAGACTGTCAACGTATAGCAGTCTTTCCTTTTCAAACTTTACTCAGCCACTTCTTGAGATGGTCATATTGATCATAATGTTATCACTTTTGGTTAACTTTTTTTTGTGTTTATTTTCGATCAAATCTATTTTTAATTCTTCCCATTTATGAAATCTGTCGACGACCTGTTTATTAAATTATGCTTAACCAAAATAACATGTTGTAAGCATACGCAGTTTTCTCTGTTTAACCAGAGAAATCTGAAATCTACACAAGTCCTAAACGATTAAGGACATTGCATTTCAAGTTATATTCGGGTGAAACTAAATAAATGTTTGTGCCCACAAAGTCCATTGCCATCTAGTAACTTAAAAACGTCTACGAAAACTACTGTCTGGGTTAAAAACTCAACATTCATTAAGCTAGTTTCTACTTGGATTCCTTGGCCAAACTAGAAGACGGCTTATGCGCATAGAACAGCCACGGGCAAAGTACGGTCTGCTGCGGGTCAAATCCAGCCCACAGGACGGCATAATCCGGCACGCCACTTGTTTGAGTGTGAAACACCGCACTAGCCCTTTACCTATGACTTTAACATGTAATTATCAATATGCTCTTGGTCTGGCCCGCCGGTCAAATTTACGAACTCAATGTTGCCCACCCCTGGTATAGAAAATCTATGACTAATACACAACCACTTCAGGAAAGTTCAAAACTCATGCACTCTCCCGAATGGTCCGTAAACAGCCCCTGACAGCTTGCATTATCATCATCATGTCATTAGGCCTATGGCGACACTCAGTTTATGATAAAAAAACAAGCAATTAAGCCTGTTCCATTCTGGACACAGGACGTGTTAGCGCATTTTCAGTACGTTTGTTATCTTTCAGTAAATATTTGTAAATTTTGGAAATGTTTATAAATTCAATTGTGTAATGCATATATCTGAAAAAAGATATTAAAAGGACAAGTAAGTCATGTTGAATAACTGTTACAAAAATAAATAATGATTACGCCCCTTTGATTACCTTTTATTATTTATATTTAAAATATAAGCAAAACGGTACATAACAATCTCTTATATTTTGGCCCTGAGAGGTCAAATCGCGAAATGGATTTTGATGTACACTTGGCAGGCCAAGACCTACACAATGATATATACATCATGGGTCTAGGACTTATGGTTGCTGAGATATAGGGCGGTTAATTATTAATATAGCTTATATAGTAAAAAACAGCACTTTATAAGGCCCCTTTTACGGCCCTGAGAGGTCAGATCGCGAAATGGAAAAAAAAGTCATTTCTTGGTAGGCCAAGACCTACAAAATGATATATACATCATGGGTCTAGGATTTATAGTTGCTGAGATATAGCGTTCCTTTATTAATATAGCTTATATAGTAAAAAACGGTACTAAGGCCCCTTTTACGGCCCTGAGAGGTCAGATCGCGAAATGGAAAAAAGCTATTTCTTGGCAGGCCAAGACCTACAAAATGATATATACATCATGGGTCTAGGACTTATGGTTATTGAGATCTAGGGTGATGACAGACAGACAGTTATAAGGCCCCTTTTACGGCCCTGAGAGGTCAGATCGCGAAATGGAAAAAAAAGTCATTTCTTGGTAGGCCAAGACCTACAAAATGATATATACATCATGTGTCTAGGACTTATAGTTGCTGAGATATAGCGTTCCTTTATTAATATAGCTTATATAGTAAAAAAAAACGGTACTAAGGCCCCTTTTACGGCCCTGAGAGGTCAGATCGCGAAACGGAAAAAACCTATTTCTTGGCAGGCCAAGACCTACAAAATGATATATACATCATGGGTCTAGGACTTATGGTTATTGAGATCTAGGGTGATGACAGACAGACAGACAGACAAAACGGGGACAATAGAGCATTTTTTTTCGAAAATGCTCTAAAAACAATAGACAAAAACTTTTTTAAGTTATTGGCAATGTAGATATATTTTGTGCAGAGCCTGTTCATACTGTTGAATGTTTTTTGCATTCTTCGTGTGTCACACGTTCGAACCCTATTCTGGTGACAGGCAACTCTACGACCCTGTGTGGTCTTGTTGTAAACATTGTCATATTGATGAATAATAGTTTCGTTGAAGACGTGCTCCTCATGACATTTGTTCTACTGTATTTGATTGCACTTTTAGATGTTTCCAGCAGAACGACTCTTGCCTTTATTGTTGCTGCACATATTAATTCTTTGTCAGTTTGTAATGGAATAACAGAATCTTAGGTTTTACAGCTGAAATATATATATTTATTTTTGGCACAATACATAACAGATGGTCATGTCATCATTTAACGATAACTCGTCCAATGTTACCCCCCCCCCTCCATTAGGTGAACCATTAGGAGAAAGTATTTGTTCCTTGTTTTATCAATCATGTTCCTTGTCGACAACACCTGTCCGCTTTTTCAGTCACGATCAGTTTTGTAACTTGACCACATACTTTGAACTCTTCAGCGTTAACACATTCATAACGCTGGAAACATTATATTGTAAATACATTTCAAAAACGGGCATATAATTTGTTTGTTGATACGACTTTCTCAACTCCTCATCCTTACCTGGGGTGCATATTATTTTTAGGAACGAACACAGCCCAACAGGAGCAAGAACCTTGTATCAGAGCTGCGACTGACGCTTTCCACGATTACTGACATTAACACCATCTTGATTATTTAAATTGATCGTGAAACATTAGAAACATTTGCGTCGCACTGATACTCAAGCCATTCACATATTCAGATTACTCACCCTGCAAATGACAACATCTGTCCTCTGTCAGGGAAAAACAAAGATTTACATACAAACTGCCCTCATAAGTTAATATATTTGTAGTTATTATAATTGTTGTTCACTAAGTAAAGATACGAAGTAAAAAACAACGTCAGCGACATAGTTTGAAAAAGACAGACACAAATAGAAGGTGGTAATGGACATTATTATCAAAAGAGTAGGCATTACTAGTGAAATTGATAATATGACAGGATTGCTAAGCAGAGTCAGGATTTCCCCGGGGAGTCATTATCTCCGTAAACCGGCAGATTACATTTCTAAGTGTATCTGATTGAATATACATGTACGTACTCAGTCTGTGACTATTCTTTCTTGTCTTTCATCATCTATTGGCTCTGTGTTAGTTGTGATTGAAATACAGATTCTTTGTCTGTTACTACTCTTTTTTTTTTATTTGTCTTTCGACACGTTCATTTATGATTGGTTGAATCACTGGTACTATTATTTGATTACTGCTCTACTTTTTTGTTCTTTTATTTGATTACTGCTCTACTTTTTTGTTCTATTATTTGATTACTGCTCCACTTTTTAGAGCATTTTCGAAAAAAAATGCTCTATTGTCCCCGTTTTATCTGCCTGTCTGTCCGTCATCACCCTAGATCTCAACAACCATAAGTCCTAGACCCATGATGTATATATCATTTTGTAGGTCTTGGCCTGCCAAGAAATGACTTTTTTCCATTTCGCGATCTGACCTCTCAGGGCCGTAAAAGGGGCCTTAGTACCGTTTTTTACTATATAAGCTATATTAATAAAGGAGCGCCCATTCTCCGCAACTATAAGTCCTAGACCCATGATGTATATATCATTTTGTAGGTCTTGGCCTGCCATGTGTACATCAAAAGTTCATTTCGCGATAGGACCTCTGAGGGCCGGGCTTCAGGGCTCCTAAGGGGCTTATATATTATATATACACCTTGTACGTTCAATAACCCGTTCATTTGGTGCGAAATACTGCAGCACGTAGTTTCACCAAGATTTATTAAGAAACTCATCAAATGAAATAGTAAGCTTGTGTTCTGAGTTTAATTGAAAGTATCAGAGCTATGCAACAATTGACGGAGTTTTCGGACGATTAAATGACTATAATTTCGAATGTTTTCAATGATGAGTCCTATTTCAGTAACCACAAACCACTTGTAGTTAGATTTAAGAGACAACAATTTTTTTTCAAATATAAAGAAACGTCTTTATATTTATTTTTTTTTACAAATATATGCATTACACAATTGAATTTATAAACATTTCCAAAATTTACAAATATTTACTGAAAGCTAACAAACGTACTGATACATAATACGAAAATGCTCTAACACGTCGTGTGTCCAGAATGGAACAGGCTTAATTGCTTGTTTGTTCTATTATTTGATTACTGCTCTACTTTTTTGTTCTATTATTTGATTACTGCTCTACTTTTTTGTTCTATTATTTGATTACTGCTCTACTTTTTTGTTCTATTATTTGATTACTGCTCTACTTTTTTGTTCTATTATTTGATTACTGCTCCACTTTTTTGTTCTATTATTTGATTACTGCTCTACTTTTTTCTATCATTTGATAATTGCTCTACTTTTTTCATTTCATTTAATTATGATTGATAATTTTTTTTGGACTACATTTTATTTCATGTTCATTATAGTATCTCATCTTTGGCGCAGTGATACGTTTGAGAATGTTATTTCACTACTCGTAACATTGTTAATAAAAAGCTCTTCGAGATAACACAAACACATGTCAGTCGAGGCCACGCAGTATTTCACTGAGGGCAACTCTCCGTTCTTTTTTTTTGTTATCCGAAAATATTTGAAGAGCTGTGCCATAAACATTTAAACATGATTAAGGGGAAAAAATAATAATGAAATAATAGAAACAATACATCAACATCCACTGATTAACTGTGGTGCCGTATTTAGCACAACAAAGAGCACCATTGGCATATGCTTTTTAATTAAAAAGAATATATGGCGTCATTGTCTTTTGTCTTATGAAAAAAAAAATGTTTCATTACTGGTTTAAGATGAGCTCACACCAGATGTTGTTGGAGGACGGATGATTTCAATTTTTTAAACAGATTTATTGAAACTATGTCCAACAGGAAATATTTTGTACATGTTAGCAGTTGAACAATAGACAACAATGTATTGTATATTTGGACATCTGAGGAGCTAAGCCTGGCACCATTATTAATTATTATTATAAACATGCATGTTTGTGCTGTATGCACGGTGCGTGCGTATCCATACATGCAAAGTCTTTTGTTGCGTTACTAATTCTTAATATATTTGTAAAGGAAATAATAAAAACAGAACCTCACCTAAACACTCGAATCAAAAGCTTAATTTGGTTACACCTTTCATCAACATTTTACACTGTTAAAAGTTTTATCCAGAGCTTAGGTTAGTAAATGTGAATAGAAATACTGCTTGTCACTGACATGTAGTTCTGTATAATTCGAATTCATAGCAGATATCCTTTTCATGTTTTAACATCGAAGTATTTTTGATTTGTTTGTTTGTTTTGGAAGAGGAACATTTTTTTTTTAATTTGAATAATGGACATGACTCTAATCTCTGGGTATTACTGTTATTTGCTGATGTTTATGAAGCGACAAGTTTTGTGGGGCTCGTTTGTTTAGTATAATTTCGTTAATGAAGAAAGCATGCGCCGCACTGATATATCTAACAAGACAAAGAATGTAACGTTTTCATCTAAATAACATGTATGCTTAGATAGACATTTTTTTTTTAAACTGTTCAATTTAAATGTATAAATAACCATACTTTTCTTTTAATTATGACTTAAAGTACTTCATGTTTTTAACTCTAGAAATGATTAAAGGAACCTGTCCAGCCAGTCAACAACGTTACTGGTCATTTGTCACTTTTTCTTCTGCTTTGTTGTTGGGCAGAGCCTTCCCTTTTAATCATTTCGTAATTAACGCTTTTTTGTTATTGTTTATAGCATTGTTGCCATGGGAAACAGATAGGTCGCCAGAGAATTCGTTGTCGATCTGTCCTAGGACTGTCTAATCTCGTGTACACGTGGCCTCTGTGACTGCTATAATATTTCTACGTACAAATATGATCGGTATATTTCCTTGTCAGAAAAAATGTTTGTTCAACCAGAGTCTTCCTTGTGGTCTTATAGATAGTCAGGCCCGTAGCGTGGGGTGGGGGCTGGGTGGCCGGGCCCCCCTGCTACTGGCCTGACCCCCCCTGCTACTGGCCTGACCCCCCTGCTATTGGCCTGGCCCTTGCTGTAGAATGCCTGGCCCCTGCTATAGAATTTTCACGCTACGGGGCTGTAGATAGTTAAACCGTTCCACCGCCTATATATACACAGGTATAGTTAAATTACAAAGCGAGACAGAAGTCAATAAAGACAATAAATATAGACCTACCACATATGGTAATGCACATATGCAAATGGTTACCTCCCCCCCCCCCATGACGTGATATGATGTCTTGTAAATTAACTCGGGAGGAAGTGCTATAAGCTGTCGTTGTTTTTTTATCGGGTGTGAAAGAACGGTAAAAAATCTGGCCATTAAAATGCTTATTAGTTTATATGAATTAAAACAAATCAAATCTGATATTCTAAGGTTAAAGTTGTTATTCTGTGCCTCTGATGTTCCTTCTTTGTAGAGCCTTGAGTGATGATGACAGTATTTATCTCGACCGGACATAACATCAAATTATAACCCGTTGGTCTTTTTATACTGCTAAATGTTGGTTGTTGTTATCAGTTCATTTAGAAAATAAGACATTTAAATTGAAGACAGTAAAACATAATAAATGTGATATATGTAATGGTAATCCTGCTGAAATGTTGAATATTTTCAACTCGCGGCACACCACCTGAACTGTTACAGAAAACTCGGCGGCACATTCATTACAAATGATAGGTCTGAATACATAAAAAAACGTGCATACATGTAAAAAAATTACGTTGGTATTTTAAATTTACTGTGTTTCATTGAGGTCAAATCGCGAAATGGACTTTTGATGTACACTTGGAAGGCCAAGACCTACACAATGATATATACATCATGGGTCTAGGACTTATGGTTGCTGAGATATAGGGCGGTCCATTATTAATATAGCTTATATAGTAAAAAACGGTACTTTATAAGGCCCCTTTTACGGCCCTGAGAGGTCAGATCGCGAAATGGATAAAAGCTATTTCTTGGCAGGCCAAGACCTACAAAATGGTATATACATCATGAGTCTAGGACTTATGGTTATTGAGATCTAGGGTGATGACAGACAGACAGACAGACAGACAGACAGACAAAACGGGGACAATAGAGCATTTTTTTTCGAAAATGCTCTAAAAATAAAATAATATGATAACTGAGAACTTTATTTATATTAAGAAAAATTTGTTACAATGAACGCGGTTATTTTTATCGTCGGAGAATTTTCGTTTGACAATTGATATCTGTTGTAAACAAAAAGGTAACAATAATTGAAATGCTTATATTTTATTTATTATTGCTTTTTAATATTTTATTCTTTTACGTGTCATATTTAAAACCACAGAAACTGTTTAAAACTGTAGATTAAAAAAAAAAACAACAAACTAAAAAAAAACACAAAACAACAATTATCGAACCTAGACGCATGGAGAAGCTATTGATATTTAAACATGAACAAGTATTTTTGATTCTTACTTTTGATCTGCAGCAGACAGACTTGAGACCAGAGATGAGCGGACAGCGGACGCATCCGCTTGCGGACGCAGATCCGCAGACTTTTCCGAATCCGCGGACGCTTCGTATGGTTAAGTGCGGACTCGCGGACTGGCGCGAATCTTCTTTAGGTTACCTTAAAAAATTTCAAGTCATTTAAACAGCTAAATTTCAGCGGACTAACTGCAAACCAATGTTGTAAGATTCTGCAGCCCCAGGGCCGGATCCGGCTCGACGGACTATTTAATCCGGCCTGCCACTCGTTTTTGGGAGCAGTATAGCAGTAGCCTTTTATAATTACATTTATGTTAGTTTATGTCCGGCCCAATGTGGCCAGCGATTAAAAAAAAAACTTTCCCACCTGTGTTCTAGAGCAGTGGTCCCCAACTCCCGGGCCGCGGACCGGTACAGGTCCGTGTATCGAATGGTGCTGGGCCGCCCAAGAAACATTAAAATTTTCATTTTATTTATTTCCTTTGTAACATTGTAAATCAAAACACTCCAAAATATAAATAATCAACGCCCCCACCCCCTTTCCCCAAGCCGGCCGCGGTGAAATTATCAAACTTTGACCAGTCCGCAGCGAGACAAAGGTTGGGGACCGCTGTTCTAGAGGGATAATGGTCTAGAGGGATAATGTTTGCCAGTGTTAAAGGATCCCTTGAAGGGCCCTCAGAATATTGAGGATCCCGAGAAGGGTACCCTTGGCTTGTGTCTAAGTGTATGAGGGCTGACTCAAAAGTTGACTCGTATTTTATTTGTATTCCTGCCACACACTCAGTCTCCACAACAATTAAAGGTAACACAGGTGACGATGACCAACTCAACAAGTGTCGTGTGACAACAATAAAATATTTATTATACACAGAGGTACCAGCCCGTATCAGGGATCTGGTGGCCTTTCAAATAAATCAAAGATAATCCAAAAAGATACAGCAACGAGGTAATCCAATATAAATTTATGAATAAATTGAGGGACGTGTTCACTCTAGATCTCTCTCTCTCTCTCTATCTCTATTTCTTCCTCTCCCTATCGCTCACCCAGAGCCTATTCACTCAGCCTGATTGCGACCGTGGGACCCTGGGACCCCTCGGTCGAATGCCGTAAAATCTATCTACTATCTCGCTCATCACTTTCTCACACGTGACCATTAACCAATCAAATATGATGGCTGCTACATTCAAACTTTCAAATTAGGGGGTGGAGCCTAGATGTGGGGGGGGGGGGGAGAAATACGCCTTGTAGACAAAGACCTTAGTAACTGGACATCGAGCGGGTCGCTGCCCCTTTGAAGAAACCGACCGGAGAATAGTCCCGGTCAGTTGGCCAGAGTTTTCCCCGCGGAATGTAACATGTTACTGTTAACAGCTACTTTGGTTAGGACGGAGGTTTTGTCGAACACCTCGCCGGTGACCTAATTACGGGGCGGGGTGCAGAGGGTGGGGAAGAACTGAGGAGCGGGAACGTAGATTGTTATGTATAGTTTACTTTGATATACATATTAACGTTGTTACTATTATTACGCTAAGGGTTGGAATAAGGGGATAGTTTCGATAAATTAGTCACAACCTGTGACAGCCAGGCATATTGGTTTACTGTTAAGTGGATACAACAAATGTTTCTGTTAATTTAATATTAATGAGTAATAAAGAAGTAGAGGACATGTTTACATAGTAATATTACAACATCATTTGTTATTATTCTTATATTAGTCACTGGGTTATGTTAGAGATAAAAACAAAAACGTTACAAACTTATTTTTTTTAATTCAGTTTTTTAAATAATTAAACGTAGGTTTAATGGACACACATTAATGAATGTGTTATTTGTATTCAAACTAGATTGCCTTTTATCATATTCCAGTGGTAGCCAAATTCGACCCTTCTGTTTTTTTTTTGTGTGCGTCTCCCTTTTTCGACAAGGTGGACACACACGTGTTGAAATGAATGCAAATATAATTATTTCAATTCTGTCAGTGACTACGCACGTTTTCCTAACATTAAACACAACAGATGCGTTTTTTTTACACCACATATCATCAGAAATGTTTATCCGGACACCATATATTAATTAATTAGTTCGAATCGCAAACATTGAATTTTTTTTGTTAACTGACACAACACGATACTACACATTCTTAATTTTTCTGCACATATCACTGTAAATATAATGAAAATGTTCAATCAACAATTTATTAATATCACAATATTGTAGGAACGCCTGATGTATTTCCCAACCTGGATTGACTTAAAAGGACAAGATGCCGTCCCTGAAACAGTTCATCATTGTGTAAGTTTTTTTTTTTTTTTAATTGTTATCTACCATAAGCATTCAGCAAACAACTTATTTTTACAGACCTTATACTTGTCCACAGTGTTTATTTAATATTTTACTTACCCATAGGACCGTCCCGTGTTTGACAATACTGTATATTGTTATATATTGACAGTACTAGTACATAAGCCGACACAAACTCGTTTCCTAGCTTATTGTTTTTAGGGAAAATCAAATTCTCCATAATTTTTTTTAAAGAGTATTCGATGAAAATTTATTTTTTTAAAGCAGCACATAGTTGTCATTAACTTTGCTAACGAAAACTTTTGTGTGTTGTGTATTTTTCAAGCATTGGTTTAAAACATCGTACAAATTGTATCAACTGCTCATTTAGTTGGACGTAAATTTCCATCTTAAATCCCGTAATGTAATGTTATTTTTAGCAAGTAATTACCGAAATCACGTGACCCAGATATCATAAGCTGGAAGACCACTGTGAGTTTTGTTTAAATACAACGCAGACAATGTTACTCTATTACGTCTGTTCTTGTACAACAGAACGGAAAATACCTTCCATTGACCCATGCGCTGTTCAATACTAGCTCTATTATTTAACGGCGCTTCGTTATTTAAAGAGGCATGTATTGGTTGTTGATGGAATGAGAAGACCGTGATGACTGCTGATACCGAGATTTGCTTTGCGCGCCTCTCTTCGTTGCACTTTAGAATGTTTTATTTATGTTGTCAATGTAAACACCCCGCTGCAGCACAACATTTGATGCATTAACAATAATCTGAACACCCCAGGTCTGTATGGTAGATCCTGCAATAGACACAAGATGGAAAACTTTGAAGAAACCCATTAGAACAGACGGTGTACACCAGAAAGACCAATTGAACTTTGAGTCTCCTTCTGCTGGTATGTACCCGTTTTTTTTTTTAAAAAAAACTGCTTAATGAGAAATTTTAAATTCTTTTGTATAAACCCAACGAACTTTTTATACTAAGAAATTTCAGGTACAAGAAAGTTAGTCTTAAAAAGCCTTTTTCTAAAAATACTAAAAATGTATCTGAGATACAGACGATAGTAGAGTTTGGCAATGGAACATTTCGTCTTCGCGACCACAAAGCAAACTTAACCTTCATGCACCTTTTATGCCCACAGTTCTTTTCATTTGCCATTCTCCGAAGGCCAAAGTGTCCACCTGAATTCTACCTGGCCTTTAATGTAGATGGTTCATTGAAAGAAATGACCAGTCTGTGCTATTTACTATAATCGCGTCTGTACTATTTGACAGTGTTTGAGTAATGTGTGTAAGTCAGAGCTCTTAAGTCAATGATGATCGTCTAGATTCCCATCACCACATATTTCTATACGCTTCTGAAAAAACAAACAACGCACAAAGCTTTGAATGTAATTTCAGCCATTGAAATTAATGTGCTGGTAAAGTCTTGCTTCTCTCGATATGAAGTTTTAGGATCTTATGTCAAATTTGGTGAGCATATTGCACAACATACTTTACAACATACAACTGCGTTTTTTTTTTTTACAAAAGAATGTGGCATCTTATAACTATATAGCAGGTAAAGTGTTAGCACAGACAGACATTTTATTTGAGTTCCTGTCAGTCCATGTTTTGAATGAAGTTAAATCCGAAATTTTTCATCCAGAGAAAAAAACAACAACATTTGAATACTTTGGCCAGGCCATATCTAAACAAGTTGTTTTAATACAAGTGGCCCATAATATCAAAAATAAAAGTGATGAAAAGCAAGCTTTCATTCATCGACAACAATATGGCTTATTACTTTTTACATTACGGTGTTACTAGAAATGTAATTTGCTTAAACTTCTCTGTAGTTCTTTTTTTCAATATTGGCCATACAGTTCTCTGATTTAGAGCATGTATCGGTCAAACTAGTTTCGTTGTCTGGATGGAATGTATATTGTTCATATCACTCATTAGTGCCTTCTGTAACCTCGACCTTGGTTGTCTTTGTGGAATCTTAGATAAGGTTGTGGAGTTAATTAAGAACTCATGGCAAGATTAATTTACGGGGACAGATACTCCCAGCATTCAGTCTTTGTCATCATTGCTGTGTTGAGCCTATTTCAGAATTAGGCTATCAAATAATTGTCCAATCACACACACTCAATCTCACACACACACACACACACGAGTTAGCTCCGAACACTTTCATTTCATAATGAAAAGAACAAAGTCTCTCTTGCTAAAGCTGTTTTGATGACAAACTAATGAAAATAAACTGACGCTACTTTTCTTTCAGCTCGCTTTTTTGTTGTTGTATTTGTTTAAAATGAAATGACGTGTGCAAACGATCAAATGATTTAAACCGAACGAGATTGAATTTCATTTTGGGAAACTAACTACCTGACACCGGCTAAGGGTTGGAAATATTTCTGGATACTACCAGATGGCTAAGTCATTCCATTAACATCTGTCTCCTCTCACTACGACTAACTTGCCATTGACACACTGCCATTGTTCATGTCTACCACAAGAGGTATTAAAACAACTATATACTAAAAATAAAACAATACTGTATAGTCTCAACTGATAATATATACTTTAAAAAAACAACACAAATAAAAAAAAAGCTCAACTTGTCGTTAACACTACAAACCAAGTTTTAACCCACGCAAGTTTGAATAAATAAAAAAAAATGAGACAGTTGTGTGTGTGTTTGTATGTATGTACCGTATCATTCTAAGCGGTCATAAAGTTGCATTAAATGGATGTACGTAACGGTTGAAAAATGTGAAACTAAAGAAAGACATTCTGTAGACAAAAAAAAAATCATTTTGAGTTTCGTGTATCACTTCGTTCTCCATCATCAGCTTCTGGCATTAAACAAAGTAAATGTCATCACTTACACAATGATGTTTAACACTTCTGGATAATCTATGAACCGAGTCTTGTCAGTTGACAACTGATTGGTTTTAATAGGCTATTTCAAATCATAGGCAGGTGACCATACTTGTTTTTTTAATTAATTATAATGATGTTTTAGCTTCACTTGCACGGGGTTAAGCGGCTAAAAGAATGCGATGCCTTGAATCGATAAGAAACATGGAAAAATCCCTGACAATGTATTGACCCCATGACCAGCTGTGTCTGCAGGGTCAACCAGGTCCGCGTCGTTTATTCCTTTATTTGCCGCTATTGATTAACTTGGAGAATTTAGACAAAAAAGAAAAAAAAATTGGTTACAAGACTTAGCACTTACATCAAGAGAGATGATCCTTTGATATTACACTGTTTTTTTTTCCCTTCTCTGTCAGTATAAATTGTTGTTATAGTTGATCATACTCAATGAGATAGTTTATTGTTTTATATTTTCTGACTCGATGTTTGAAAACAATCTTTTTTTTATTTTATGCAGGTGTGTGTGTTTGGGTATAGAAAAAAAAAGACTTATTTATTAACTTAGTGCACAAACTGAAGATTATGTTCTTTATGTTGATATTAGTGTAGCACGTGAACCACTGTGGTTGACTGACTTGAATTAAAATAAAGTGTTAAAGCATTTTGTTGACACCACCACTAAATAAACCAGAGCCTGTTATCGTACACTCCATGAATTGTCGTCAGATATTTATTATGTTTATATTCATTTAACTGAAAAGTATTTCACGGCACACTATTGTTCGTCAAGCCACTTTAAGTGTTCCGCTGGCAAAAAGCGCCGCCAACTTTAAATAAGTGGTTAGCAATGAACCAAAAATTTTTTTTTTTTTGGTTTTCCAAGACTTTTAAATGTTCGAGAGCCACTGCTTTAAACCGAATAACGCTTTACTGTAACTGGGTACCGGGGGATGTTCTAATTGTAGTCCCTTTCTTGAGTTGGTGTCACTAGGCTGTCTTTCTTGCAGTCCTTTTGTCCACCTTCATCCTTTAACTAGTTGTAATGGTCACAGCCAGAAGTTTTATGTCAGATGAACAAAGACTCGTCAGATTAAAACAGGGCTAAAGCCCATTGTCAATTTGGATGCCCCAGAATTAAACTTTTCAATTTTTCATGATAGATGCATACACAAACACGCAACACACATCCTTTACATGTCTCGAAAGTAATACAAGTTGTCTGCCGATGAGAATAACTTTCTCCAGTATCAAACGACACAAAAATACACAAATAAGCCAGATGTCGACTGATGGTTTTTTTTTTTGGATAAGTTATTGAAATTAAAAAAAAATTTGTTTATTGCACATAAGAATGTATTGCTACTAAATGTAATAAGTGTCTGATTGCCTTGATCTCTTGGGGGGAAATGGCGAAAAAAAAGTTTTTAGTCCATCAGTTGGTTGAGATTACTTTCGGATAATTGTTTTTTTTTAACCGATTAAGTATCGTTTTTTTAATTAACCATCACCAATACGATCAATAAGTCACAATCATTATTATTACTTATATTTTTTGTAATGTTTTTCATAAATTCGGAAAAAGGCAAAGAATTCCCAAACATCAGTGGCAAGATGCTGACAGGATGACAATAGGCCAGACTATTTATTGCACAGTAATGTTCAACAGTTGTAGTCTCGAGTAAAATATGTATTTGATTTCATTGTATTCTGAGACTTTAGAAGGAATTTCAAACTTCCACATGTTACAGAAGTCTGCGTTTCTTTAGTTTGTCAGTATATGTCTATCTATCTATCTATCTATCTATCTATCTATCTATCTATCTATCTATCTATCTATCTATCTATCTATCTATCTATCTATCTATCTATCTATCTATCTATCTATCTATCTATCTATCTATCTATCTATCTATCTATCTATCTATCTATCTATCTATCTATCTATCTATCTATCTATCTATCTATCTATCTATCTATCTATCTATCTATCTATCTATCTATCTATCTATCTATCTATCTATCTATCTATCTATCTATCTATCTATCTATCTATCTATCTATCTATCTATCTATCTATCTATCTATCTATCTATCTATCTATCTATCTATCTATCTATCTATCTATCTATCTATCTATCTATCTATCTATCTATCTATCTATCTATCTATCTATCTATCTATCTATCTATCTATCTATCTATCTATCTATCTATCTATCTATCTATCTATCTATCTATCTATCTATCTATCTATCTATCTATCTATCTATCTATCTATCTATCTATCTATCTATCTATCTATCTATCTATCTATCTATCTATCTATCTATCTATCTATCTATCTATCTATCTATCTATCTATCTATCTATCTATCTATCTATCTATCTTATCTATCTATCTATCTATCTATCTATCTATCTATCTATCTAATCTATCTATCTATCGTGTGCAAGTACATTTGCACATATATGAACTCTGGAGCTTTTTTTCCCCCTAAAAAGTGGATCTAAGCCTCTCACGGCTATTGACCTACTTAGCAATTCACGTTATTGAACTTTGTGGTACTCTCTGGTAGATTACTTTACTGTCACTAAATATATGCTGTCTATTGGCAAGTAACTATCTGAACTGAGCGTTGCATTTCTTTTCTGTACAAAGCAATCTATTGTTCGTTCGTTTTAACAATACATTCTTTCTTTTTTTGTACGACATATAGTGTTAGAGTTAGCCAGTTGGAGAGACTGGCTGGCCCTATATCAACAGTTTGTGTTTGTATTAACTGAGCAAACACCATTTATATTTTCACACCATTGTTAAGTAAACGTAATTTTCTTTTATCACAGCGACCTAAATTGACCTTCATGCGGTTGCCCGTAGAAATAGCCATTCCAGGTTGTATTCACTCTTACTTGCAGTTACTGAAATGTGGTGGCATGATTTATTAACCAAAAACACAACAACAACTAAACAACTGAATTAAAATAAATTATATTAATAATGCCACTAACCGTTATTTCTATAAATTATGCCTTAAAAAACAAAATATATCATTTTTAAAATTTTTCTCTTTTAAAAATTTACCTGGGCATCTTTGAACACGACAGAGAAATTATTATTTTTTTTTTCCAAAAGGACGTCGTAGCCAGCCGTAAATAATTGCCTGGTAGGCCTCCAGTTGAGATCCCGAGTTTTAATCGCCATCTTTTCCTTCGCATTACTTCAACTTAATCCTAAGATCTGAGCTGCCTGTGGAGTAAATGGCTTTAATAAGTTTTCTCGGCACATTCAGGCGACCAGCAATCTATTCTATTTTTGTCTGGGTCTTTTCAATCGCGTTGACTTCACCAACGATTGTCAGTAAATATACGTTTATTGTGTTTGTCTTGTTCTGTCTAGTTGGAGTCCATCTTAGAATGATACAATGATGTCATCGTTTCTTCAACAGGAATATATGAACGGGTCATTTCAATGGCGGCATGTAGTCTCCACTTAAATACACTGTGAATATTTTAGTATTTACTTCTGACTAGTAGACGTTTTCTAGTCCAGATCATGTGCAGCAATGTCTCGGCCAATCAAAAGATTTTCAGTCTCAGTTGTTATTACCTTTTTCATTTCCTTGTTGTCAATAACACTCAGCAGTATGTACCACATTTTGGATACAAAATATATAACTGACAATAATTTATCTCCGGATATTATCGTCTAGTTAAAACAGGCCAATCTTTCCTGTTCTTTTATACACCCACTAGCCTATTTTTCATTAGGCTGTTATAGTTTTCTCGCTATTGATTATATTATTTATGTAGTCTTCTTTAGGGTATGTAAATTGTATTTTGTTTCCATACTTTGATATATTTGTTTTATATCAGGACTTACAAGATTGTATTTTTCCTCGAGCCGTCTCTTCCTTACATTTATAAATCTTGTATGCACCATGACAGAAAAGAAGTGAGTTAGTTGTCTTCTGAGAAGCAATTGGGTTGATCTGTTAGAATCTTCTTCAAACCCTGTTTATCTCTTGCAGCTTCTCTCATTATCCAATCGATGGCGTCTTCCCACATGATCACCCAGCATATAAGATCTTCACAAATGACATGGTTGTGCTTAATTTTTTTTTATCCCACTTTATTCAGGAAGTGAAGTGTAAAATTGAAGTGAGTGGAACAGTCGACTTTTTTTTTGTGTGACATTTATCAGCTCGAAATAGCTCATAGCCAAAGAGGTACTGCTTCACAGCTTCGAGCTTCAGCGGTTTAATCTCAACAGGCCGATGATTGTCTTTACTGACATTATTTTTTAATTGCCAGCGAAAATCTCTTACAAGAGATTTACGTTTTATGAGCAAATGTGGTACAGCGTTGTACATTTATTTATATTTAATGAACTTTTTTTTTTCATTGCCAAAAAAAAAAAGCATTAGCTCATGGGATCAATAAAATAAGTTAACAATTACAAGAGTATTTCAAAAAAGGTTTTTAATTTTCTTCAGGCCTACTGAATTATTTATATGTGCTAACCACAAGTCAGACTTCGATACATTTTTCTTTTTATCTGTTCTGTCTGCTTGACCAATCTTACGTCTGTCTTCTTTGCCTACCTTGATCTCCTTCTTGATTAATTTAGTCTGTTCTGTCTGCTTGACCGATTTAACGTCTGTCTTCCTTTCGAACTGTCCTTCTAAATCTACCTACCTTGATCTCCTTGATTCATTTTGTCTCCCTCTTATTTCACTCCTCATTGAATCAGTGCACTTAGTGTACACGTGTGCGTGTTGTTCATAATTCACAGGTAAAAAGACTCGGTTCTCCTTACAAATTATTTCTTGTCATTTCCCTGTAATTTTTGAATTTTTCTGTATTTCAATCTGTCCTATACGAAATGTTTTGGACTGGACATTAATAAAGACAAAAAAATGTTGTTCGTTGAAAGGGTTAATTTAACAATGCAGATATTTTTCCGACTGTCTCATGTAGCACTGTCAGCCACTGCTGTCACATGAAGATTACATTATTGTTCACTTGTGTCTGTCACTTGTGTCTGTCACATATAGCACTGTCAGCCACTGCTGTCACATGAAGATTACATTGTTCACTTGTGTCTGTCACTTGTGTCTGTCACATATAGCACTGCTGTCACATGAAGATTACATTATTGTTCACCTGTGTCTGTCACTTGTGTCTGTCACATGTAATGTCACATATAGCACTGCTGTCACATGAAGATTACATTATTGTTCACCTGTGTCTGCCACTTGTGTCTGTCACATGTACTGTCACATATAGCACTGCTGTCACATGAAGATTACATTACACTCATACCTCGCTATACGGCCGCTCTTTATACGGCATTTCGCTATAACGGCCTTCATCATTTATGGCACGTTTTCGATTTACGGCCTAAAATGTTTCGCTATAACGGCCAAAAAAAAAACAACACTTTTGTACAAAAGTGAAAAAATATTAATTATTTTGTATAATGCACCAGGTAGCATCCTACCTAATTTATCCAAACTATCTGAAGATGTCATGATTGAGTACCTTCCGAAAAATACAACAACACTAATCAAAAATGGATACCGGGTGCAATAGCCACTTCTAAGGCACATTACCTACACCGAACTTTCCGACAACTCAGCATAAGGGAAACCAATGGTGAATTTTCAATTCAAACATTTTGGAAAAACTATAACATTAAGGATACTGTTGACAACATCAGCGAATGATGGAAGGAATTAAAATTGACAACAATGAACCATGTATGGAAAAAAATATGGCCAGAATGTGTACAAAAAATACTGATGCAGACAGAAGCGTACCTAGGAGGGGGTCCAAATTCAAAACTTTTACGTCCCCCGGCCTTTCAGCTTGAAAAATAGGGGTCCCCCAAATATTTTTTACATTAAATATAAAGTACATTATCTCATGTCATGTTGTCGAATGTCAAAATGCAGGGGCCTCAAAGAATTACTTTTGGGCCCTATAATCCCTAGGTTCGGCACTGGATACAGAAGTTAATTTTCTTCCTGAAATTAGGCAAAATATTTTGGATCTAGTAGAAGATTTCGGCTTTGGAAGGTTTGAACTCGTCCGTCTGTCTGTCCGTCATCACCCTAGATCTCAGCAACCATAAGTCCTAGACCCATGATGTATATATCATTTTGTAGGTCTTGGCCTGCCATGAGTGCAGCAAAAGTTAATTTCGCGATCTGACCTCTGAGGGCCGTAAAAGGGGGCTTATAAAGTACCGTTTTTCACTATATAAGCTATATTAACAAAGGAGCGCCCTAGATCTCAGCAACCATAAGTCCTAGACCCATGATGTATATATCCTAGACCCATGATGTATATATCATTTTGTAGGTCTTGGCCTGCCATGTGTACATCAAAAGTTCATTTCGCTTCAGGGCTCCTAAAGGGCTTATATATTATATATATGGCCCCATTCTACACCTTGTACGTTCAATAACCCATTCATTTGGTGCGAAATACTGCAGCACGTAGTTTCACCAAGATTTATTAAGAAACTCATCAAATGAAATAGTAAGCTTGTGTTCTGAGTTTAATTGAAAGTATCAGAGCTAGGCAACAATTGACGGAGTTTTCGGACGATCAAATGACTACAATTTCGAATGTTTTCAATTATGAGTCCTATTCCAGTAACCACAAACCACTTGTAGTTAGATTTAAGAGAAAATATGTTTTTTCAAATATAAAGAAACGTCTTTATAATTTTTTTTACAGATATATGCATTACACAATTGAATTTATAAACATTTCCAAAATTTACAAATATTTACTGAAAGCTAACAAACGTACTGATACATAACACGAAAATGCGCTAACACGTCCTGTTTCCAGAATGGAACAGGCTTAATTCCTTGTTTTAATGATGTCTTTGACGTCTGTCTTGATAAATAAATAGAGTTTGTGTAGTGAAGTTTGTATATGTGTTTGTTACTGTAACCATGACGGAGAATCCAGTTTCACACACACAAAGTCCCTCTCCCCCTCCCCCTCCAAAGGACAATCAGCGAAGTTACTGGGGTAATTGACCTGAACAATCGATTAAATCTTTAGATTTTTTTCAATACATTAAAAATCACACTCACGCGCAATATTATTCTAGCAACCCAATTATTAATTTGTTTTCGTTTGTTGAAAATGTTTATATAAAAAACCTAGTTGTGTAATCTCTGCCTGTGTGAATGTTTTTGTTTACACATTCACCTTCTCGGTAAGAATAGGACGCCTTTGAGGTGTAGACGAAAAATACAATTCTCTAGTGCCTTTTCGTTTTAATCAAGTGATCCGTCATCACTTCTGCCCTACACACTAGGTGAATGACAAATATTTACCAGACTCCTGGTGCACTGCCCAGTTCTATATAGAATGTATGTCTTGCCAGGATAAGCGTGGACAGTATATGTCTAGAAAACACATTTAAACAATGCTGTTCTGGCTTCAGTGAGATTTTTGAAAAGTAGAATGAAACGATATGTTTGTCGACGATGTTTGAAAGTACATTTTTAAAAGTACATCTGAAGCTAAATAACGTAATTATAACAATGTACATTCGTTAAATTTTTAATATATAACTATATATTTATACTAGTTGCAAGTACCCGGCTTTGCCCGGGTTAAAATAAGGTTTTCTGTTTACCTTTTGTTTTCTCCCTACCCACTCTCTCCCTTCCTCCCCCTCCCTCTTTACCCCTCTCTTCCTTTCTCTTTCCCTCCCTCCCTTTCTCCCTCCCTCTCCTTCCCCCCTCCCTCTCCTTCCCTCTCTAACTCTCCCATCTCCCTCTCTCTCCATATCTCCCTCCCTTCTTCTCTCACCCCCGCCCCCCTCTCTCCACCTTCCTCCCCTTCCTCCTCCCCCTCTCTCCCTCCCTGCCCCCTCTCTCTCTTTATCTCTCACTCCCTCCCATTTCTCCCATCCTCTCTCCCTCCCTACCCCCTCTCACCCTCCCTCCTTTCTCCCTCCCTCCTTTCTCCCTCCCTCCCTCTCCCGTCTCCCTCTCTCCCCTTCTTCCTCTCCCTCCCTCCCCCTCTCCCTTTCCCTCCCCCTTCCTCCCCCTCTCCCTCCCTCTCTCCCATCTCTCTCTCTCCCCATTCATCCCTTCCCTCATTCCCTCTCTCTCTCCCTCCCTGCCCCCTCACTCTTTCTCTCTCTCTCCTCTCTCCCACCATCTCTTTCCCTCCCTCCCCTCTATCTCCCTCCCCTACCCCCTCTCTCCCTCCCTTCTTTCTCTCTCACTCTCCCCCTGCTCCCTCTCCCATCTCCCTCTCCACCCCTGCTCCCTCTCCCATCTCCCTCTCTCCTCCCTGTCCACCCCCACCCTCCCTCTCTCCCTCCCTCCCTCCTACCCCTCCTTTCCCTCTCTCCCCCCTGCCCCCCTCTCTCTCTCTCTCTTTTTATCTCTCTCTCCTCCCTCCCCCTCACTCTCTCTCACTCTCTCTCTCTCTATATATATATATATATATATATATATATATATATATACTTATTATTATGGCTTCACACTTCTTCTAAAATCCTTCTTCATTCCTGTCTGTACCTTCCTCAAACTGTACAGACATATCAGGGAGCAGGAAAAAACAACACCAATTCTTCGCAGCACAAAGGAACTATACAGCACCAGCGCGCAAGTTCTATTCAATCATCGGGAAAAGACGCCACAGAGGGAATTTTATTTATATGCGCCGTCGAGATTACTTTAATATAGTAAAATACTAAATATTAAAAAAAAATTACCATTACAATTAAACTACCCATCAAGATGAAACGAAACCTGTCCTATAACCTTTCCATGTAATTATGTGTATGTGTAACAAATTTCACGTTATTTGATTGTCTGGATCTTGAGTTATAAGGGAACAGACAGACAGACAGACAGCAAATGCCTCTTATAAGCATAGAGATACACACACACACACATTTCTATTTCTTTTAATTTTACCGATTTCATAATATGTATAGACCCCCAGCATTCCATTGTCTAATGCAGCGGTCGGCAAACTTATCAGCCAAAGAGCCAAACAGAACATTACAACAACTAAAAAAATAGTGGGAGCCAAATCTGCTTGTTTAGTCAATCCTTTATTACACTAAATTTTATTGCACTAAATAAATAGTACACTAAATAAAACTATATGCCAGAGCCGCACTTTAGGAGCCAAAGAGCCACATGCGGCTCCGGAGCCGCACTTTGCCGACTACTGGTCTAATTTTTCAGTTTTATTTGACAGAATGGTCGTGGACTCATTTTTCTGATTTACGTCTTTACTGAGTCACTTCTTAGTATCGTATTAGTCACACCATACAATGACACCGCGTAAATGTCGAATGATGATGGTTGGTCCTATTGGGACGAATTAGGCTCATACTCTAATACCGCACATTGTAATGATGCACATCGATGGTGTTATGTTTGATAATCACGTAGTTAGTGATATGAAATAAAACACGAATGCTGCTCCATCATCAAGGCAATGGTGCTGTCGTTTGTTAGTTTGTTGTAGTCACTCGACAGCATTGTATCATTGTTTATCAAACACATGGGCACACACAGACACACACACACACACAGACACACCCATGTAGAGAGAGAGAGAGAGAGAGAGAGAGAGAGAGAGAGAGAGAGAGAGAGAGAGAGAGAGAGAGAGATAAACAGAGGGATATGCGTAGAGACCTTGTATGAAACAAATGACATTCATGAAATGTCTGTAGATAAAAATCGATTTTCTTTATTTCCTTTTCGTCCCATATTGTACTGTTGGGGCAGATCTAGTATTGCGACATATAGAAGTTTCATCTGATCCGGATTATGGCTGTTTCTTTGTTTTGTTTTATTGGGTAGCTAGAGGCTAGACTCCTTTTCTTCAATTGTAACTTATCTAAAAAAGATCAAATAGTTTTTTACTTCACTAAATCGTTATTTCAAATGATGTATTTCATATATACTAATATCAATTAAATGTCATCACTTATTAAAAATATTAATCATTTTAGATCAGGCTAAAGCGGTTCTAACTGTAGTCTTTAGATAATTTCATTTTGATTGCGAATTAATGGGACATTCATATACGTCAATTGACGCAAGTGTTAAGATTTCATTCTTGGTATAAAAACACAATTTTTATAACTTTGATTGTTTTTTTTTTTAAATTCATTTTAATTAAACGATAATAATCTTATCTCTTAAATTTTTCTTTAGCTTTTTCAAAATGATGGTTCTGGCTGAATGTACATGGTATTATTTTATACGCAGTAATTCACTTTCTTCTTTAAACTTCAGTCAGTCAAATCAACACTCGTGAAATAAAATGACCAGGCAGGCTGAAATAATTATGCCCTTTTGGTATCTTACTTTCGGGAGTCAGACAAACCGTGAGAGCCGATTACCTAGGCAAAGGTTTTAAATGACAGAGTGAGTTGATTTCGGTGGATTTTTTTTTAATTTTTTCTTTTGGAATCGGTAAAGACGACTTGACTTATTTTAAAAAAAAAAAAAAAAACTTATTTTTCTAGATGTCATCTGAGGGCGCGTTAGAGAGAGGCTGTAACTTTAGCGCCCCTCACCAGGTGAAATCATAATTTTTAAGGGCCACGATTCATGGCAGGGCCCCAAGTCAGCGAGGTCACCGAGAGCTCCCCACAGTGGTCATTTTTGTCACAAATTTTGGCGTCATACGAAACCGGCTTGTCCGGTTTTTTAAAATCTTCTATTCTCTTTCATGTTCACCATCTTTACGATCACAGGGCTGCGTAACAACCGATACAGTGACACGATAGTTAGTGTGGTAGATAACAGCAGTATCGGTACAGTGGAACACTAATAAGCGTGATATGTAACAGAAGTATCGGTACAGTGGAACACTAATAAGCGTGATATGTAACAGAAGTATCGGTACAGTGCAACACTAATAAGCGTGATATGTAACAGAAGTATCGGTACAGTGGAACACCAATAAGCGTGATATGTAACAGAAGTATCGATCGGTTGATATTTTGCACGTTCACTTCCGGAGGAGGCAGAGATAGAACACAAAAAAAAAAACCCAACGATTCAGACAAGTCATTGTTCCCCTTCCTACCATGACTCTAATGGTTATTGCTTTACGTCTCCACACCCCCTCAGTGCTAGTCTCAGATTGTATTCTTCATGACACACAGTTTCAATCAATATGAAATGGCTTACTTCCAAGGACATTGGGGTAGATCAATCACGTCATACCAACCAGTGTTGGTTATTTTTCGCCTACCTGACTGTCCACACGACCTTACGCGTGCCCTTTACTATCTGTCTGTCCGTCCGTCCGCCTGTCTGTCTGTTTGTCCGTCCGCCTATCTGTCTGTCTGTTTGTCATCTGCCTACCTACGTACTTTTGGATTTGATGTATCAGTAAACAACAACCCAATAATCCAACTATTTTTTTCAATCTCAGTTCTTATGTTCCTAATCCATCACGGCTAGAGATGTATGACTGTCTTAAACAAAAAATAATAAAATTGACGACAAAAAAAAAACTTCAATTTCTCAATATAAATTTTCAAAAAAAAAAAAAGAAAAGAAAATCCTTGTTGTCAATCCCTCTCGACCTATTCCTTCTAGTATTAAGTTACTCCCTTATCGAGGTGAAGTCAATAAAACGACATCTATTTTGAAATGTTTATCCGACCCATTC
Organism: Bulinus truncatus; assembly: GCA_021962125.1. Lineage (NCBI taxonomy): Eukaryota > Metazoa > Mollusca > Gastropoda > Planorbidae > Bulinus > Bulinus truncatus. The sequence goes on along the minus strand of JAGDYQ010000010.1, from coordinate 1,637,825 downwards.
GTTCAGCTGTGGGCTAAATTTTGAATCGATGTCCGCAATCGGGTTCTAAAATTTGAACCGATTCTGCACAAGAGAAGATGGATGGAGTGTTCATACGAACTAATATAGATGAATTGCAGACGCCATTGGAGTGAACTAATGGGCCGTAGTTGGCCTTACTTAGTCACCAGTATCTGTTTGCTTATGTCCAATATTCTATTCCTGTCATAGCCAAAATGTGGCTCTTAGAACCGCATGCGGCTCCTCGATGCGTTGTGTACGGCTCCCAAACAGCCAGTTTATGCTATAATTTGACCACAAAATATTTCGATAAATGTGCCGTAGTGCGGCTGTTTTAAAATATTTTTTACGTATAGATCCAGAGTGTGGATGTTATCGACCTATCGTATATCTGTCGGGATCCCGGCCGAAATTCAGCTCAGTATAAACTCATCTCGGGAAATTATTTTCAATTCAAAATGTACTTAATGCTGAAGAAATCAAAATCTCTTCTTATTTCAAGGTCGTTTGACTAATATCATTATCATTTAGCTGTAAGAACTTTTATTTACGTTTGCAAATGTATTATGAGAGCAGTGAAATAAGACAAGACTCTGTTCATCCACTGACGGGATTCTAATGGAAGTGAGCGATGCAACATTAGCGCCGTAGCTGTTGAGAGAATATTTCTGGTTGGTAAAGAAACTTTATACAAATGAGGCTACCAAAATAATGGTTTTCTTTCGTGTGCGTAATGAAATTCATTCGTCATTGCAGAAAGAAGATAAAAAGATTGACTATTACAATGAGGAAAATTCGCTCTAAATCGAACCTTAGTGCCGGTGTGTGTGTGTGGGGGGGGGGCGGTAAGGTGTGTGGTAGATTATACTTTTGTTGTCATTCTTACTTAATGATAGACGTTTGTTGTGATAAGTGAAGGAAATAAATAAATCGTTCTATAAGTAGTCAGTGGGACGGATGGTCGTGCGGTAACGCGCTCGACTGTCGACCTGAAGGTACCTGGTTCGATCTCCGGTGAGGACCAAGGAAATTTTTCAGGTCTTGGCTCAAGTTCCCGATATATCTCCCGTGGTGCCTCCATGGCCATTGCACTATCGGCTATGGTGGGGATGAAAGAAGGGCACCATAAAACCGTCCCATTAGTGGTTTATAGGATCTAAGGGATTTAATCTCATCCTTACAGGGACTTTACACATAAGTAGTCAGTAGATTGTATTAAATCTGTTAATGTTAATTTGCATTGTATTTAATCCCACTGCCCTTCTCGATTTTCTAATAAAGTAAATAAATAAGCTATAAAACTCATTTACGTTATATTTATTTCCAGTCTTCAATCAAGATCATCATTTTTTTGTTTTTACAAAATTTACCTTATCATATTATACGAAGAATTTTTTTTTTTTGCTAATTGCATGGATTGTGTATAACTTTATAAAATACTTAAAACAAGCAACTATTATTTCTTTTCTTCGTTAGACACATTTTGAATGCGTCTTAAAAAAGGATTTATTTTATCCAGGGATCACAGGATAAGCCAAACTTCGGGAAATGTGAAACCATAGTTGCCAGCCCTGTTCTATTCCTTCAATTGTCTGCCGTCCACCAATGAACATATGCTGTCTACTCATGTTTGCATTTGTTGTCTTCTGGGAATACACGATTTTATTTTTAAAGGTCTAAGGACTGTTAAACTACTGTGTTAATGAAGAAAAATTGCGTAACTTAACATTTCCCTTTTGTTAAAGTATAGTGAGTGGTTTAATTCACCGTTTTTTTTTATATATATGCTAAAAGCTTTCTGCTGTTTAATTTATTTATGGTTTCCACATTACACCAAGTAGTGCAAATAGTTTGATTGAACCAACCCATTTCCACTCACATGTTGTGCTTGGACGATCGATGCATGCTTTGTTTTTTCTTGACCTATTTACATGTATTAGTTTTCTCTCTTTTTTTTTTATTGAGCCTGAAACCGTTGAACGCTTTTGTTAATTGAATAAATCATTTTATTTTTAGAGGTGGGTTGGGGTGGAGGTTGTAATTTTACCTCTTATTATATCGATAAAACTATTTGTTATCTATACTTACATTGTTTAACTTTGTCAATATTGATAATGGTCATACTAAGCAACCTGTTATTCAATAATGAAATATTTCTTTATTTAACGTTATAAAGTGATAAAGACGGAATTTTGCTTTTTTTTTTGCAACAATTTAGGTTTTTTGTGATTGGCGAACTGGAAATGATGATATCTGCTAAACTTATATTTCATCTGTCTACTTTTGCTGTGTTATACTCTTTTCTGACGTTAATTTTTTTTTGTTATACTCTTACTTTCATCCTTACCAAAGCCGATAGATCAGTGGCCTTGGTAGCACAGCGTAAAACATAGGTAGGTGACTGGACACGCCGGGATTTGAACCCGTAACCTAGAACATACTGATAAGGCTCACAACCTAAGCGCCACCCAGCCACTCAATTTTTTTTTGGTAAAGTCCAAGGATGAGATATCTATTTTTAAGATCGAAATAACCACCAAATATGACTGTTTTTATGGTGCTCTTCTTTCATTTCCACCACAGCCGAGAGTGCCACGATCGTGGAGGCAACACGGGAGACTTTCACCGTAACCTAAAATATTCCGTGGTTCGAACCGGAGACCCTTGATTCAACGGTCGTGTGATTAACATCATCCGCCTCCGAGTTTTAGAAGCCGACAATCACTTATATACGTAATAGTTTCTGTGTTGTTAGCCAGCGGGTAGCATGTCCATTTGTATCAATCAGCTTGTTTTATTAAGGTCATTCTTTTCAAACCTGCCAGATTAAGACTGTGTTTGCTCTCCTGCCAAGTCATGTTGTCTAAAACTCAATTTCTTTGTTGAATGTTTATTTACCCTAGCCAGTGAATGTGTTAAGTGAAAACAAACATTGACTTCTTCAATACACGGCTTTGTTTGATTTGTCAATTCTTTCAACGATTGAGAAAAGGCTCGTTCATTAATCTTTATTCATTGGATAATTAAAAAAAAAATTAATAGAAGTCCTTTTAAAAGTGAACTATATTTTATTAAGCATATTGAAATATCGCTCAGCTGTATTTAATTTCTCATAGTGTAAGACACCCATTTTTTTCTTTGTTATGTTTATTTGAACACACACATACAGGTTAGTAGTCGAGCACTCTACCGCAGTACGTTTCTGTATGTTCCCAATGCAATGGAAATGAAATCTCAATTTGGACCTTTCAACATTACACCAGTTTAATGTGCAACATGATGCGCCAAGTCGGAATATGATGAATAAAAATCATTGCAGAGCCGTCAGAACGAGGGAAAGCTTGCTTACATTATTTATTATGCGTGAAGCGCTAAGTTGTAATTCCATGTCATAAATCTTGTCTTCTGCCTAGCTTCTTGACGTCATGAGCGTGGTAACAGGGGCGCTAGCTTTCTGCCAGTGATTTGAAGGGCTTACTACTGTTAAATCGCCATCTTGCAGTTGTCATGCAGATGGAGCAAGATCAGCTTTTTATGTGTGCGTGTGTGTTGAGTGCGTGTCTTGAGTCATTGTGTGTATGTTTGAATCAAAGAGCAGGTAATAGATTTTTTTTTTAAAACATGTATCATTCATTAAACTATTTACGTTCACGTACTATCTATAGACTTAAAATGGATATTCTGTGTTCTAATAACGGAGTGGCTACGGTTCTGTCCCTGACAGAACCCGTATTTGTTTTACTTCGGGTACCAGCCATAGATAATATTGCTCCACACCCTATCCCTAACCCTAACCCTAATCCTGAAAAAAAAATTCTGAAAAAAAAAATAATTTATATATGCCATGTTCCTTATACCCTTATATAATGGTTTTGGCTGGTGCCGGAGCCATTGTGTTCTAATAAATAGTAATGATTCTATAAAATCAGTGGTCCTCAACTTTGACGCTTCGAGACTCACTCTTCAAATTATTTGTTTTCGCTACCCGCCTACGAAGAAAAAAAAACTACCATAAAATAAAGTTTTCTAAAATATGGAGGAACAGAGTTAACAGTATGCACCATAGAATCTCGAGCAATTACTTCTAAATGTACATTTTATCGCGGCCCACCTAACATTTCTCCGCGACCACCAATGTGACTTGCCCTGAAATGACTGTAAAATGTCAACATTTTATTTTTTCCGGAATTGTTAGTTTTAGAATATTTCTAATAAAAATTAATGAGTGAGTAGTAGGTTTTATAGTTGTTACTTTTCTCATATGCAGAACCGTCATTAGGTTGTATTTTGTGTGGCTCTATTCAAACGTAGGTTTTGATAATCTAGAGTCAGGGGTGGGCACACTTTTTGAGTTGCGGACTACATTGGGTTCGGAAATTTGGCCTGCGGGCTGCACCATGAACAAATGGGTGGAGTTTTGACAGGAATGACTATCAATTAAATGTGAACGTGATAATATATTAGTCTAGTCATATACTTCACTCTGAAACGAGTTTAGCACACAGACCGTAGTGTTTTCATGGAGGTGATAATCAAAACATTCGAAAACTCCCCCCCCCCCCATTTGACGACCCCCCAAAGTACTTAAAATTTTAACCCGGGTCACTGACTAGCTCTCAGATTGTCCTTCATTGTGGTAGGCAAAAAAATATTTTCATCCGGGGACCCCTTCAATAGTGGGGGCCATAGGGAGCCGCTTAGTTTGCCTATTCATATGAACGGCCTAGGCCTTTTGAATCATTACAGTGACTGTAATATAGATAGGAAATATTACAGCAGTATAACGCATATACTGTTGCAATGGAAGCAGTAGTTTTTAGCCAAAGAGATGGACTTTGTTTTTAATTCTTTTTACTTATATGTTGTTTTTTATATTTATTTTACAAGGTCTACTCTGTATGATAATTTGATATGTTCTAATTGTTGATCAAAAGTGACTGTGACATTCGCATTAAACTTATTGATATTCTAATAATAGCTCTATGGAATGTCAATGGTTAACAAAACAAAGTGATTTGTCTGTGATCACGTTCACTGGAATAGAGCCGAAGATAAACAATGATGGTTTAGTAATACGAAGTGTTTGTGTGTGTGACATTTGTCAGATCAGTAAACAAGAAAACAAGTTCTGAACGACAGGTTGGAAGGAAATAAACCATAAGTAAACATGTAGGCCTAAAATGATTCTTAGTGTCGTCAGTAAATGTATTGATCACTCTCTCCGACTCACGCAAGAAAAATTCTCGCAGATGCTCAACATTGACCGGCCCTGTCGCTGATATTTAATTTGACACCATTCAACTGTTTTATTCTTGTTAGTTTCTCTATCTGGATTGGCATATTATGTGCCCATTTATTTTTTTAGAATTCTTTTTATCACTGCCAATATGTATTGTGTAATGAAGAAAATATCAGACATACATACTATCGCTGGTCATAAAAACAGATTCTTGTCGATTCGTTAATATCGCTTTTATTGATCAACTCGAGCAATTAACCACATAGCTGTTATAGTACGACAGAAATATCTTGACTGATGGGCTGTGATGTTAAGGTCGAGTAACAGAGCTGATATATATATATATATATATATATATATATATATATATATATATATATATATGGTTCGCTGACCACATTGGACCACTTGTTAGATGCATTGTGTTTGAAACACGTCATCTCTGACATAGTACAGTATACACGGTAATATCCCACTAAATGAATATTAATATTTTTTTATTTGTTTGATACATAGTAAAAACATCAAACAGTTGGCCAGAGTTTTTTTTTATGTGTGCATAATCTGTCTAATGATTAAAAGATAATGTTCCTGTATGTGCATGTTGACAAGCCAAATAAGATAAGTACAACGCCTTAATACACAATGCAAGAAAATAAGCCAGCCCCTCCACCACCAACATGAACTACTGTTTCATGTGATTACATTATAGAACTTGGCTGCGTATATAATGAAACATCTACCTATTTCCTTTCTTCTCTCTCACACATTTCCGAGGTCTTGTTTATTTCTTTTTGCTCCTATTCTGATCCTCTATTACTTCTGATATTTGTTTTTTCTTTTTTTATTCTTAACCATTTTATTGATTTTTGTGTGTGGGTGGGTCGCGAAAATAAAACATTTTTTTTTGTAGCGTGTCTCGAAACCAAAACTGTTGTCTAAGTGGGTCTTGATGCGTAACAGTTTGAGAATCTCTAGTCTGACCAATGTTATTATTATTGAACTAAATCTTCAGTAAATTGTTATTATTCAGTCATTCAGTTAAAAACTTCTTGATATCATCTTTTTATGTGGCTCGTTTTTTCTTCTAAGTGGCTATTTAAACATAACTTGAATTGAAATGTCTGGAAAGAATTTATTAACTCTGAATGTGATATAAAAAAAATAATCAACTTGAGCAAGACGACCCAAGCGTAAAATGTCCTTGATGTCAACTCATTTAAAACCTAAAATTAGTTTTTGGGCTTGGATAGTATGACATAAAGATATTCAGCCGAGAAGCAAAGAAATGAAACTTTGAAAGAGGGAGGAGAGTAAGAATGATAGAAATATATAGAGATACAGAGATTATATTCTGATTCGACTCTTGCGTGACGCGTTTCAGAAGAACATGTCGCAGACAACTGTCTGGAAAACCCCAACTATTCCAGTCCACATTGGTCTCTCGGGAGACATAGTCTGTTGTTACCTGGAATCTTCATGACCATTACAGCTTCAGACGTGGTGGTGCTCGGCAGAAACTGAAGGAATACACGTTCCATATATAGGATCGAGAAATAATGTGTGAAGGAGCCACCATAGGCCAGTAAATACAGGGCTGCCAACTGTTTTACACAAAAATTATCCAGAAAAAGACGGGAAAACATAAACAAAAGTAATCTCTCTGTATTATAAAACTCATTATTGTATTGACTGACCCATATCTCAAAACCGTTTTGATTATCCTCACTAAATCGTATCAACTACAATAGAAAAAGTACACTTTTCCCCCCAACTATACATTTTATTAAAATAAAAAAAGATCCGTCAAAAGAAAATGTTTCCATAACATAAACCACACATAATAATATATTACTGGAGGAAACTAAAAATAACATTTGAGCTGTGTTTTGGTAAAGCGACGGACCCATCAAATAATAATTCTAGAAAAAAATATTGAGACGTCAATGAGTGTGTAGGCCTATTTGTTGGCTGTAAAAAAAATAACGCACACCTATTGAGGGTATCATCCGCTATGTTTTTTCGTTATATAATTATTTGGAACAATATGTATAGCACCACATATTATATTGAATGTATTTTATGTGGTGTTACACTTCTGCATTTTAACTTGCACTAAGCACTGTTGTAACATAGGGAACTAGAGGTGGTCGTAGCAAGAAGTGAAGATTTGGGTCTATTGACATGATAGAGGCTGAGATCCTCAGTTGCAGGCTGTGTCACTGCGCCATCGAGGAGAACCCCCCAGGCCTGGAGCGGTCGACCTACTCCCGAAGGCTGCTGCCACTGAATGAAAACTTTCAAGTACCTGTGCAAGGAAGCCCATGAGTAGATGGGCCCTATGCTGACAGTTACATTTTGAGTGTTGTTGTAGAGGCTGCAACACAGTGTTTTGTTAAGATAAATACAAACTATTTGCCTCAAACTGTGTTTTTTATATGAAAAAAAGTACTTACAAAAATTCTAGTTAAATATCTAAAACAAACATTTTCTAGACTATCACCTTTAAGTTTGATGGCATTTTTGTCTATCTGGATAAAAATATCTACATAAGTCCGCGTGACGGCTTCTTTTTATACTATCTGTCTGTGTGTCTGTCTATAATATTGGGCAATTTTATTTCCAATGTTTTATTATGATGTTATTTGCGTTTTTTTTACTCCTAAGAAGAATGTCTTCGATTATTTCAATCAAGTGCGACTACTCCACCACACTTCCTTGTCTGTTGTAGGTATTGAGTACTTATTATAAGCCCATCAGAAACTTCTCATTTGGTTAATTTTCGATTTTCTTTCCCTTTTCAATCCATTGAGATGATGTGGTAAAAGTGGGGCAGTTTAATATAGGGAGATAGAAAAAACTTGCTGACGTACACTGGTCAAACGATCGATTACGTTAATGATAGATTGGTTTCTGTAAGCTATTAGATGAGAAGATTGAATACATTCCGATTTAACTCGGTTTTGGATTATTTTCATTGTGCCATTGAGTTACCATGAAAGTAGTATCATTGATATACTGGTTACGATATGGACGCTTTGTTTGATGAGACTGTGACAGAAATTTAACCAGCCTATTTTGCAACAAAAGTACACTCAGTTCGTCCCACTTTCTTTTAATATCAGTGCTTTTATTTTAAACAGTGTCCTGGTACTTCTCATAATAATCTCCAAAGTGGCATTATTATTTTCACAACGCCACTATTATGCATACATTTCTCCTCCTCACTGTATAGAAATGTTCATTGTAATGTTTGACACCTCAGTTTAGTCTGCCGGACTCTCAAATAATGATACGTTTATCGGAAGTTTTACTGAGTCGTTACATATGACTGGAGATTGTGGTTTTTACCACACTGATACTCCAGGTAATGTCATTTTGAAATTGTATCTTTCGGAATTGAATCTTTTGTTACCTGAAGGAGAATGTCATCTAAAAGTTACATCTCCCATGTACATGTAGCTTATGGTACTTAGCTCTGTCAACTTCTCCATAATATACATTGGTGTATCCGCATGACAGTTATATATTTGGAGCAGTTGTTATTCTAGTCTATATCTTTCTCCCTTCCTCTACATTTCTTGCTCCATTTTTTTTTATCTTTCTTCCTTTCTTGTTTCAATTCTAAATGTTACTAAAACACAGACATCATTATCTTCATGGCTTTTCTCTCTATTGTCATTTCTTTCAGGTTTTCTGTTTCTTGTCTAACCCATCCTGCTGACACATCTAACATATGCTAATGAGTCCACAATAGATGATTGCCACGTGAATGTCTTAATGACAGTGATGGATAATAGATGTCTTCTGAATAGAGAGCCGTGTTGTCATTTTAATAGATGGTGCACTCTATGTGGGATGATATACTTGCAGTATATTGTAATAGCATATCTGTACATTCAAGCCAATATTACACGCAACTGTTTAGCGCGATTTGTTTGTATTATTGGTACAATATAAGGAAATAGATTTAAGATTTAAAAATAGGATTTATTTTTATTCTGATGCTACTTCGATTTAGATTTTGTTCCTTGTTTTTTTATACCCTACCCCTACCACCTACCGTTGAACGATTGACAATACTAGTGATAGGACGATACATCGGGAATCTAAATTTGAGTAGTATCCTACTAATAAAGTGCTAATCTTGGCGTCCCTCCGTCGCGCAGGGTGGGAAAGCCGTCGCTATAAATAATAATAAGTCTGCACTTGGAATTCCGTCTTAATAGTTCCTATTAAAGAAGACAGTAAGACTAAATTTGAGCACAATACATTTGCAGCGGATCAATTACGAAATTCTGAAATGTATTTGCTGGATGAGTGCACGATGGCATCGAGCCATGATTTAGATACAATTCATAGATCACTAAGAGATGTTGCTCAAACCGGCTATTTACTAGGTTTTTTTGTTATGCACTTGGAATTAATAGTTCCTATTCATTCTCATATTAAACATTTTATTGTGATAAAACTTTTAGTTGCGAATGCAACGGGCAACTACTAGTTTGCTTATATTGGACTTGGAAAATTATAGCTAATTGTATCAATTATTTAAAATTGAATCTTCGAGTTTCTACTTGTTGTATTTAGTATTTATCTGTCTGTCTATCTATCTATCTATCTATCTATCTATCTATCTATCTATCTATCTATCTATCTATCTATCTATCTATCTATCTATCTATCTATCTATCTATCTATCTATCTATCTATCTATCTATCTATCTATCTATCTGTCTGTCTGTCTGTCTGTCTGTCTGTCTGTCTGTCTGTCCGTCTGTCCGTCTGTCCGTCTGTCCGTCCGTCCGTCCGTCCAATCTCTGTCTATCTCTCTGTCTGTCTGCTATTTATAGTATATTGAAGGTACCCTATTGAAACATATTTTCACTTGTAACGGTGACTAAAATATAATACTTCATGTCTAGAGGGCTCTAATGATGCTAAAAATCGTGATTGGATGATCGTTTCAACGTTTTTCATTCTCTATCTGAGAACATATTCCATCCGTAGAAAAAAAAGAATAACTCGCTGAAATGTACTTAGCGTGGTAGTCTTGAATCGATTAACAAGTGTCTATTGTATTTTTTCTGTAACTACTTGTTTTCTTAATGATTCTTTAGAAATTTAGTTTGACACTTGTCTAATCATAGGAACCACGATTCTTTAGTTCACGTTTTATATATTTCTTTTACTGACAGCCTCTACCTTATAGGCCTCGAAGGCCTACTTACCAAGCACATTATACTTAATGCAGTCATTTAACCACACTTTTAAATTGTAAATCGCCTTTGTACGCAAATATAATTCTGATGTACTCATTGTCAGGTGGGATATCTTTTGTTGATCTCATCTTTTTAGAGCATTTTCGAAAAAAAAATGCTCTATTGTCCCCGTTTTGTCTGTCTGTCTGTCTGTCTGTCCGTCATCACCCTAGATCTCAACAGCTATAAGTCCTAGACCCATGATGTATATCATTTTGTAGGTCTTGGCCTGCCATGTGTGCAGCAAAAGTTCATTTCGCGATCTGACCTCTGAGGGCCGTAAAAGGGGGCTTATAAAGTACCGTTTTTTTTTTTACTATATAAGCTATATTAACAAAGGAGCGCCCTAGATCTCAGCAACCATAAGTCCTAGACCCATTATGTATATATTATTTTGTAGGTCTGGCCTGCCAAGTGTACATCAAAAGTCCATTTCGCGATCTGACCTCTTAGGGCCAAAATATAAGAGTTTCTTATGTACCGTTTTTGCTTATATTTTAAATATAAATAATAAAAGCTAATCAAAGGGGCGTAATCATTATTTATTTTTGTAATAGTTATTCAACATGATTACTTCCCTCTCTAAATTTACGTGTGGAGCAATATTTATGGCTGTAACCCGGAAAAACAAATACGGATTTCGTCCGGCGTGACCGTAGCCACTGCGTACACGAAAATGCTCTAAAATGTACTTGGTCCGAAACGGAAAAGACTTAAATTGCTTGTTTTTTAAGTCTTTGTGTTGTCTTGAGTTTGCTCACCTTTTTTAAAAAAAAATAATTTTATTCTTTAATTAGACACACGTGAAATTTTATCTAGGCGATGTTGCAAACTTGTTTAGGTCTACCGAATGCGATTTTATAAAGTCGCATATGATACAATTCCGTTGTTTGTTTATCGGGGCTTATCCTAACACATTTAAACAAAAAAATATATGATTGATTCCAATAGGATATTTTTTATTGCTTCCACAACGTAATGTTTATGTAATTATGTACATTTATGCCAATATATTAGGAGCTCATTCGCGAATATGCAAGACAGATTAATCAAATTGTGTGTGTGTGTGGCACAGTCCAATAGTAAACAGCAATGGAACTGAACTCGGGATTTTGCGGACTTATTTTCAGGGAGCTTGTCCCGATATAATCATCGAACTCAATGGTTTTGTGGTCAAGGAGTGGCATCCTTCTTAAACTGGATCTTTTTAAAGGCTGAATGTCGCTCAGAATTACAGGCTCTTTATTTATCTCCTAAAATTGTTATAAAGTTCCATCAAAGTAGAGCGTAATTTGAAGCAACGTTAGACGAGGTTATCTCATCATGGTAAATAATGGGGTATGGAGAAAGTTTCACTTGTGTCATTTGCCTCAACCTGAATGTAATAAAAAAATTCTTCTTGCTTTTTTCCATTATAATAGATTGGTTATATGGCAGGCATATTGCGTTCAATTTCGTCGTCAATCCATATAGAAAGTCGTGTTGCCATTTCCTTTATTGTATTATTTCTAGAACGGGTAATTCTAGTTACAGAGCTTGTCGTAGTTACAGTTTCCGATGACAGTAATTTTAATTTATTCATAAGAAAAGTCCTTATTGTTGAAGTTACCAATTTCAATGCAGCACCGATCTGAGATTGACGTTCACCAGTATTTAATCATCTAATCACTTGTATTTTAGTTTCTAGTTACATGCTTTTTCTTGTTGCTTTATTTTCGTGTTTTTTTCTTTTACTATCATCCATGATGAAAACAAATAATCATAATATTTGTCACTATATCAATCGTTATATTATATACATTTATACACTACTTACAATAACGTCAACAAATGTTTGAAACGATAAAAAATACTTTCGTATAGCACCCCAGGAAAGAAGAAACACAGATTAACGGCTTCGATTAATGGGAAGCCTAACGATGCCCACAATTCAAATAAAAGAGCGTTAAACCGAAACAGCGTTAAACGGGGTCTTACTGTACTATTTTACTTACTGTTTTTCTTTCTAAATTAATAAGTAATATATATATATATATATATATATATATATATATATATATATATATATATATAAAACATTTAGAAAAAAAAAAGAATTATGATATTTTTAAATTATTTTATTCTAATTGTTCAGCATAATCAAAGTAATCCTCTGCTCGAATCAACATTTTCTCTGTTGTGTTTTTTTCTCCCTTTCCAGCTCAGTATCAATGTCTGAAGAATTTATTTTTGTCATTTTTCATCTGCACCGTTATTTTTTGTTATTAGTGAAATGCTAATGTGCTTTAATTAGAGACTATCTGTTTTCATGTATGTAAGCTTTTGCATCTTTGTTTTTTTTGTTTGCAACTAGTTGATTCTATTCATCATTACTTGGCGGCTATTCTTTATCATCTTTGTTTTTTTTGTTTGCAACTAGTTGGTTCTATTCATCATTACTTGTCGGCTATTCTTTATACTGTTATTTCTGTTTTATGTATTGCACGTCCTTTCATTGGACTCACGCTCTCAGTACTGGGAGATTTATCGGCATAATTCAGTTGCTGTTGGCTGGGTCATACAGCTCTGCCCAGTAGAGATTTCCCCTCTTCAAACGACTCTCTATATCTCCTCATCATAAATGTCTGTATAAATATCTCACTCTGTGCCTGTGATGAATATATTCATGTAATAGTGCTGGGATGTATTCCATATCATTTGCTGCATCATTCTAATCATGCTCCGGATGGAAGATAACCTACCATTACTGTCCTAATGATACTGTTATTATTTCAACCGATATTTAACAAACATTTCTCCCATTTCATTAGCTACATATTCATGATAATTAATTAATTTCTATATAAAAAAATTATACAGTCGAACTCTAGTTTGTTTGAAATGGATATGACATTAATGACATGATCTGTGTGATGTTAGCGTGTTATCTATTTATCTTGAGTGAGCTCTTGGTACTTAGGGGGATGGATGGTTGTGTGGTGTAGAGCGGCGCATGTCGTCCTGACGGTCCCGGGTTGATCCTCTCCCTCTCTGAGAGAAGAGTTGACAAGTCCCAGCTGAAATCTATCTATCTATCGATCTATCTATCTATCTATCTATCTATCTATCTATCTATCCATCTATCTATCTATCTATCTATCTATCTATCTATCTATCTATCTATCTATCTATAAATCTATCTGTCTGTCTGTCTGTCTGTTTAACCAGCTAATCCTGTCTGTATGTCTTTCTATTTAACCAGCTAATCTTTTTCTATCTGGATAGATAAAAAACTATAAGTGAATCATTAATTGTCACCCTCCACATGTTGCATGATTCCAATACATACTTGCAAGTTGGGTAAAAGTAAAAGTAGGCAGGACGGATAT